>JAKWBJ010000196.1:2760000-3122500 GCA_023159175.1 Wohlfahrtia magnifica
GATAGCCAACTCTACCGATTCATTAGAGCATCGTCGCAATGTGGCGTGTGTATCATTGTTCTATCGGTACTATAATGGAATGTGTGCTAACGAAATTAAGGAACTAATTCTTGGTAATCATATATTTTTATATAGTACTCGTATTTCTAGTAGAGCGTATCCCTTTGTAGTTGATTGTTCAGTGAATCGCACAATGCACTGTTCGTTTGTGGAACAATCTTCCTGCGAATGTGTTTCCTGCCACTTACAGCATGAACAAGTTTAAATCAAATGTCCATAAACACTACTCCCTCTATCCTCCTTCCCGCAATCTGTTTTCCTAGTACCAGCACAATGCACTGCATGAGTAGGAGTTATATCCTGAGTGCTGGTCTCAAGAAAAAAAAAAAGTTCTTAGCATGCTAATTTACACGCAGGATCTCTCAGTATGGAATTAAGAAAGTAAAAATATTACTTTGCCGTTTGAAGGTTGAACAAACTCATGTTTGATGAACTCATCTAGCGTATTCTAGAACATTAGTAATTAAATACATTAGAATACATTAGTGGGGTTATATGACATATATATGAAATATTTATTGTTATTTCTTAAGTGCACTATTAAAACCACACAAACAATTGTTTGCTTGTTTTTGTTGTTATAATATGATGCAACATTTTTTTTTCTTAAAATACCGGAGTATATTTATTAGTAACCACCTCTTTTGTATTGTACTTTTATACATATTCCTTTCCTCAGTTATAGAGAATGCTATCAGTTGCCGCTAGCTTACCGGTTTTATGGACTTAAAATTTATTTTTATGGTTTTAAATATATGTTATAAAGCTTTATTAGCACGCTTCACAGATTTTTAATCTTTAATACTTATCTAACATAGAAAAGTAAACAATTTAAAGTAACACATGACTTTAAATAAACATTCTGAAACATAAATATATTTTCTACTTTTATTTACAATTTATTTTTCAAAATTTTTTTAAAATGATTTTACGTATTGGCTGCTATTATTTTCCCCCAACTTTGGGTGCAACAAACTTCTGTAAATAGTCCCCCATTTCCAATGTACATATTTGACTTGTTTGTTAAGACTTTTTTTCTCATTTTTCTACTCATGTCTTTGCCATTTTCATTATATTGTCGTTGTCTGACAATTGTTATTTACAAATACACTCTTACACGTTTTGCTCCTTAGACAGACATTATTGTAATTGATTTTTCTGGTGTAAAAATTTAATCATCGTTCAATACTTATAGACTCTATTCACTTGCTCTTCTATTTTCTACTACTATAACTGCCTGCTACCAGTTTCTTTATGTTGTGCTTTCAACTGTCTTTCTTTTAAAGCTGCAATAGACATGATATTCGTTAGTATTAAATGGATGAAATGTTTTGTCATTTGAACTCCTCCTTTTGGTTGTTTAACGTATACGTTGACCATCATCCCGTTCAAACTTACACACTTTCACTCATTAAATAAAAAGGACATTAAGAGTATGATATTGGTTAAATGTTTTGTGACACCAAGTACATGTGTATGTTAGTGATATGTGTTTGTTCGGACAATGTAGACAGTGTCAAGTTAATAATTTTTTTGGGATTTTTTCTGTAGCACAGTGTAGTTTTTTAGTGAATTTATTTTTATTTAAGTTACATAAAAATTTATTTCCATTTAAAATTTAATATCAATAATGCACTATTTAAAGGTTAAATATATTTATAGAAAACACATATTTCTATATAAGTTAGTACATATATACGATAGTGCACAAAAACATCTTACAACTAATAAAATAGAAAAAACTGGTTATAAATGTGTTTGCTTAAGAAATGCTCACAGATTTCTTAAGAGTAAGTTATGTTAGGTAAGGTGGGAAGGAGTTCCACTTAGGCCAGATATTTGACACATTTCGATACCACGTGCACAAATGCCAACCCGAGGATCAAATAGGAAACCATTTAGCCTCCAAAAAAACTCCCGCAATTGCATCCACCTTTTTCCTAGAGAGTTCAGTCAAGGAGAAAAAGTAGGAGTTCAAAAACTTCCGCCTTCAGGCAGCAAGATCCTCTACGAAACCACAACTCTTGCATAAAATCATTCGTGGGAATACCAAGTCTATCGGCATGCCTCCCGATCAGAAAGTGACCCGTAGGACCGCAATCGTGCGGTGTATGGTCACACAACTTAGAGAGGTTGGTCCAGCAGACCCTGGCGATATCGCACGTGCCCTCATGCTGCCAACGATATTAAGCGTCGACATAAACTGACGGTAGAATAACCGAGGCAATTGCGACACCCTTTATCGAAAGTATCGAGCTCAGCACCAATCCTGGCCATTTCATCAGCAATGAAATTCTCGACGATATCCCTATGTCCGGGAACCCATATAAGAGTTACCTTCGAATGTACCGAGATTTTCATAAGAAACCTAGGATAAACGTCAAGGCGACATTAGCGATAAACCTTATCGCAGCCCGACTGTCCGAAAAGATCAAAAGATTCTCAGAGAGAATCCCACCTTTCAACAAGCATTGCAAGGCCTTCAGTATGGCCATGATCTCCGCCTGAAACAGACTGTAATAATCAGGCAACCTATTAGAGAGTCTTGAGACAGAATTTTTTACGAATATACCACATCCACTCTGTCCCGCATCTTAGAGCCGTCGGTATAAATCTCAAGAGCATTTTGAGGGAACTTCCAGCATGACCAAATCCAGATTTGGCCAGGAATTAGCTGCTTTTAGCCCTACCGTCACCAACTTAGCCCATTGCCTGGTGTGGAGCCAATTAAGCACAGCAAATAAGGTCTTGGTTGCAGTAGATCGGAATGCACTGGTGATCAGGACGGCAACTTGTCTGCGCACCCTGTCTATCACCTTACAGTAACACTGATATCTACAACCCGTCCACCACATATGAGCACCGTAAAGTAGATTTGGCTCTACCACGGCCTTATAAAGCCAGTAGGTGATGGCAGGCTAAAGTCACCATTCTCTGCCTACGGCTCTTTTACAGGTTTAAAGCGCTACGTTCACCCTTAATGGAATACGCTTCACTTCAGAACAGGATGTTTGAAATCGGCTTGATTCATTATTTACCTCAAAACCGGAGTAGTATTCAGTTTATTATTATAATATTTTTATAATAAATGTAGTTTTGAAGCAAACAAATCTACATTATTAACTTGTATACACAATATGAAATTAACCCAACGTTAGTGTAGGACTGTGTGAGCCAACTATGAATCGAAAATACGGTCAGTCTCTCCGGGAAATAAAGGAGCCAAGTCTGGCGAACACGGCGGGTGGGGTAGCAGCTCCCAGCCTAAGATTTTGATTGTATCCCGAACCGCTCTTGCTTTGTGAGCAGGTGCATTATCATGTTGCAAAATTACCTCGCCGCGATAATTTTTCAATGCATGGTACAAATTGATCATTTGTTGAAGGTGGTGATCTGTATTAGCGATTTCTCCGGGACTTATGAGCTCGTGATACACCACACCTTTCTGATTTCACCAGATATTCCTTTAGCATTGTCTTCCTGCCGAATAGATCTGGTTTTACAGCCGAAGTCGATGGTTTTCCCATATTAGCTTATAATTTTTTCCGTTAAGGATTCTGAAAATAAATCCATTTTTCATCGCCAGTAACAACTCGATGCAACACTGATTTTCTATCGTATCTCGAAGTAAAATTTCACAAGAGGTTTCTCAGTTTTCCATCTATCTGTCATTCAATTCATATGGTACCCATTTTCTTGACTTTTGGATCTTTCCATAGCTTTTAAGCGGTCAGAAATTGTTCGTTGTGCGATATATCGCATACTGTTTGCAATTCGGCGCCTTCAAAGTTTTTTTGTGGTCTTCCACGTTCTTCGTTTCTCGCATTAAAATCGTTATCCATCAATAGCGTCTGATAGAGCATGATCACCATATGCTTCGACTAGCACTCGATGTGACTTTAAGCACTTTTCTTCAAATTTGAACAAAAATTTAATGTTTTCCGCAAACCATTATATGCTAGTACAAAATTCACCATTTTTAACACCATGAAAAAATGTGATGTTCTTTGTTCATTAATTTGATTTATACTGAATATGTTTGACAGTTGTCATTGCCAACAATAAATGGAGACTTTTGTATTTTGACGCTCACTTCATACCGGTACACCGCGTATAGGTGTAAGAAAAAAAATAACAATTCCATGCTCTTTGTCAAAAATTAAATTTTTTCAGATTCAGAAAAGTTTCATTTGTTAGGATATTTCAACCAGCAAACTTGTCATATTCATGCTTCCGGAAATCCAAGAGCTATTGTTGTTATGACTCTACCGAATAATATTTTTACGAAAATAAGGTTGGGCACCCCTGTTGCTTGCTACATCGCTAAATTAAATAAACAAAAGCCGCAAAAACAACTATATGCTGTTTACAAATAATCGAATTGACAACAACAAACATTAGCAGAAATAAAACCGCAAAAAAACAGGCAATAACAAACAACAAAAAACAACAAGATTTCAAAGAAGTAAATGTTTACATTCGCATGGCTAGATAAGAACTAAAAAGAAAATAAGGGAAAGAAATGAAATCTACCCAAAATATCCAGAGGCTCGCGAGCTTTCGAAGTGTTATTTACTCAGCCATATGAGGAGGATATCAATGCGGACAGCAGACAGTTTATTTGGTTTAAACTCAGCCAACAAGTTGATTGGTTTGAACTCGGTGTGAAGAGAATTTATAAGAAGTAAGCTCGTTAAGTGAGTCGTGAAGTAAAAACTAGCCAAGTTGGAGCTAACTCAGTAAAGAGAGTTAAATGTCGATAGCCTCTGGTTGAAAAGGTTGTGAGCGAATCTAAGTTGTAACAACGATCGGGTTGAAAGATCTTCAGGAAGAAAGATCTGTCGAGTAATTATTGCTGTGTACAAAGTTGTAATTAGACGGAGTAATTAAGAATAGAAATTGCTATTGCTTGTGAAAAGGTTACACAAAACTGTGTTAAATAAAGAATTATTAATTAAAAATTAAACACAAAATTTAATTTATTTTAATTGCAATCTACGAATTTAAAAACGTAACAATATGTAGTCTCTGCCATTTCTTTTAAAAAAACTCAACAGAATATTAAGAGTTTGTCGCGCTATTGAGAAATTTAGACAACTGTAATGATACATAATAATAGGTCTGTTTCTTTACTTTACGTTGGGTGAAGTTCGGTAAAGTGAGAGTAAACAACAATTTCTCTCAATTAGAGAGAAAAATTTACAAAAATACGGGAACACAAAAATCTAAATATTTTACCCAAAAAAGTGTTTGATGTTCTAAATATTTGGATTTTCATAAAATTATAAAAATGAAACTCTTTTACAAAAAAAAAAAATTTTTAAATTTAAATTATGTTTGGAAAACCTAACAAACAAAACAGAATTTGTTAAAGTTATCCAGCACTAGGTTCGATTATGTAAAAATATTTAGTAAATAGTAAATAAAAAAATGTTTAAATTTGTTGAACTTTTTAAAAAAATAAAGGGTCCGCCATCTAACGTTTTTTTTTCAACTAGTGCTTATTTCGTGAATGGTAACACTTAGCGCATGTCTGCTTTGACAGATAATTAGTTTTATCCTTCCGCTGAACGAATATGGTTGTGTATAGCTTGAAGAATGCTGGGAAATATCGACTTACAGAAGATGTCGATTTTGCCAAAAAAAAATTATCTTTTCAGATGAAGCACGCATACATTGAAAAGACGAGTCACTGTTTGGTGCGGATTTTTTGTTCAGAAGCATAATTGGCCATTTTTCTTCGAAAATGAGCAAGGAGTGGCCTTTACAGTCCATGGCGATCGTTATCGGGCCATGTTGTACACTCAATGTTTTGCGCCCTGTTTTTGAAGATCGCATTATCAGCCGCAGAGCAGATGTCGTTTGGCACCTCGGAGCTGCGATTTGACACCGCTGGACTATTATTTGTGAGGTGCCGTCAAAGATAAGTGTTACGCCAACAAATCAGAGACAATGACGCTTTAAAGGACAATATTCGTGAAGCCATTTGTGAAATACAGGTGCACACAATCTATAATGTACTTAAAAATTGGACCGATCATGTAGGCTGCTTCATGGCCAGCCGAGACATTTGAATGAAATTATTTTCCATTATTAACCGGAAGGATGTACTTTCAAATAAAAAAGATATTTGAGAAAATATTCAGTAGTTTTTTTATAGCATTAAAAAAAAAATTAGTTGGCGGACCCTTTATTTTGTTATTTGTAAAAGAAAAAAAAACGGGTTGTTTTTTGCATGAAATATACAAATATTACTCTCTCAAAATGTTTCTCATAAAGTGTTTACCTAATTTTTGTGTATGGGAACGCTTTCGGTAAAATTGGTATCCCGAGGGCGCCCAAGGTAGAGTAAAGAAGCAGACCTAATATCTGTTTGACATAATTGGCATTTGTTGTTGCCAGACCTGTCTCTTTTCAAAACAATTAAAATTTTAATAATTTTTATATAAGTTTATCGTTAAGAAATCATTTACAGTCCGCACACTAGAATAAATCAACAAAAAATATTGTTGTTTTGATCCGTATTCCTATTTTTTACGTTACAAAAATTTAAAAACTAACGTCTTGATAAGCAAATACATGTGATATGATCCAACTTCAGTAAACCCGACAATAAATAATTTTATAGAAAAAATTTGATTGTGCCGAACTAGCTTTTTTATATATATTTTTTTCTTGTTAATTTGCCTTAAACACTTATTTTCTTGTACTCCAATTTTAAAGACTTTCTGCCTTAATAAATTTTCATTAAATAAAAATCTTCATTCCCTATACCAAACAATGAAATATTTTCCAAAAATCTTTTATGCAAATATAACAGAGCTCTATGAATGAAATAATACAATAATCCCTTTATGTGACACAAAAGAGGAAGAAAAAATAAGCAAAAGAATTTTTTAAAAAGATTCAACGAGGCGAATAAAAAAATGTCAACCAAAAAAAAAAAAGAAAAAAAAAATAATAAAAAGAGACTTGACTAATAATCTTTTGAAAAAATAAAATAATTCATAGAAAACCAAACTAACTATAAAACGTCTAGTCTAAGGATTTCTTCATAAAAAATTTTAAATTAAAAAAAATATGTGTAATTCCCCATACGAAGTGAAACGATATAAGAGCAGCTATAAAGATACACCCACTTTTGCAAATAGTCTCAGAGTAAAAAAATATATATAAAAATTAAATAAAATAAAATTGTGAATATGAGTTTATTGAATAGAAATTCCCAGACATCATCCTACACAAAAATTGGGAATAAATTGGATCGATAGTTTAACAGAATGTTAAAGCAGCAGAAATATGTATCCATTGTACCTTCTGGTATGCAGACTAAAGATTATTTATAATCTCTTCTCTAACCCACACCTATAAATGTGTATATGAGGAGAGTATTTATGTAATTTTATATGAGAAGCATATTCTTTCTTTTTTATTTAATAACCGAAAAGTGTAAATTATTTTAAAAGATATTTACAAATTTCAAAACATGTCTCTACTTGCTGTAGACCGTCGTTGTATACTGCTTCTGTACCCACTCTCCCATTATGAGTACATGCTTTTATGTTATGTTAAGTTGATTAGGTCTAAAACGCATTGAGACACGAAGTATATTAAACTGAGGCTATAAATGAAGCTAAGATGTGTTGTGAGAGAAGAATTGTTTCATTGGGATTTACCATATCATCCCCCAGGCACTTCATAATCTGGGCCGGAATAGTAGGACAATCGAAATATATGTGTTAAGATGTCTCGACCAGAATCTACACCGAACATCCTCCACATTCTCTGAGATATGCTAATGGTACCTAAAACCACAGCACCCTATAAATAAACCCGGTAGCACTCAAAGTTCGCCCCTGTTAAGCAGTAGCAGCCTTCGGAATCTACCGGGAAAGAAGGAAACAAGCTCTTTCTTCTGTTTTATACAGAAAACAAAAGCCAAGCAAATTCCCTCTCAACCCAGAAGTCAATCCTCCCTCTTGAATATCCCACAGGGACACAGAAAAATGGTTTAGATCCAAAAAAACCCGTCAAGTCCCTCTGTTCATCAAGCAGTCAGTTGTTTTGCTTTCAACGTGGCTCTTCTGAACCTAGACCCAACATAGCGCTCATTACGAGTAGGTTAGGTTAGATTATATACATAAATCGCTAGTAGCTAACAAGTATAGTTGGAGGCCTTATAGCCCCTTGTGCTACCCTCAATAAAGAACCCGAAATCTCGTAAAGCACCCAAATCGCATGGTCGTCGTCATGATAAAATTGATTAGATTGGTCAGTGATATATTCCTATGACAATTCAGATCATGGAAAATTCGTGCACCGCGATGCCTTAGTCCAAGCCGCCGTGGTCTTACTAAAACGTACGATGTTAATTGTAAATAAAACAAAAAGTTTTCAGAGAATTATCATAATATTTTGTATCATACTAGAAAGGTTTATGACAATTATATGTGAAACAAAATATCGGCCAAATGCTTGCCACGGCTTCGGTGACATACCCCTATTGGTCAGTCCATGTTTTCAACGATTCTGAGATATAATTGTGGTTCAGTGTCGTAAATGTGCCGAATTATCTCATTGATCTTGAATTGTTCTTGGTTTATCAACGTACACTTGTTCTTTTAAATACCCCCAAAGAAAGAAGTCCAATGGTGCAAAATCATACGATCGTGGCGGCCAATTAACATCGCTACGACCATTGATCGCTATGGTCATTGATTTTCTCGCGCAAAATGTCTGTTATTTCGTTGGCTATGTAGCATGCGACACCATCATGTTGGATATATATATCGTTTACATCGTCAATTTCTGGCCACAAGAAGTCCGTTATCATCTCGCGATAGCGAACATCATTCACGATAACTGCTTGGCCGACCTCATTTTCAAGGAAGAACGGACCGATGAATCCGCCAGCCCATAAACCTCACCAAACAGTAACTCTTTGTGAATGCATGGGCTTTTCAACAATCACTCATGGACTCTCATTTGCCCAAATACGATAATTCTTTTTGTAACAAATCCACTCAGGTGAAAATTTGCCTCGTTGCTGAATATGATTTTCTTTGTAAAGTCACCATTCACTTCTATCTGTTCACCTAACCATTCGGCGTAGTGACGAGGCTTGAAATGGCCAGTATGCTTCAGCTTTCGAGACAATTGAACCTTCTATTAGTGTAAATTTAAATCTTTATTCAAAATTCGCATCAGTGATGTTCGTGAGATGCTCAATTGTTGGGCATGACGGCTCTTCTGCTACGCTATCGCGGACAACAACAATTTTTCCCCAGAATGAACTGGGCGAGCATGGTGGCCAAAAAAAAGACGAAGTGCACGAAATGCATTTTGATTTGAGCGCCCATGTTCGTAAAAGGCTTCAACAACCATAATCCGCTGCTATATTGTGTACCCCTCCATTGTTGAACTTGTCAAATACTGAAGCAGAGAAATGTCTGATTAAGTTGGTCAAAAAAAATTTGACTTTAAGGTGTGACTCAAACTTAGCATCGTGTAATATGGTTGGACACCCTTTATTATCTGTTTGCCAGCAGTATTTTTTGTATATTTTCTGACTGCTCAGTTTCGTTAACAATTTGAATTAAAAAAATAATTCATCCACTTCCTTGGCTGACCAAAACTACCTCCCACTTCTAGCAGGCGCTTGCATGATCTTCATTTTGTTCTTATTTACTGACAAAACTACTCTGTGGTTCAGAGATATCACTTCTTATTTTAATAATGGATTCAGTGCAATCCTACAATAGCGTATAAGCTTATAAAATAGGACCAATAATTTCTCCATTTATTTATTGTTAAATTATTAAAAATTTTCTATTTCTTTTATTTCAGTTTTACGTGATGAATTTCGCATTGAACCGCAAAATACGCGTATTGCTCAGGGTGATACAGCGATATTGGAATGCGCTGCCCCTCGAGGTGTACCCGAACCAGTGGTGCTGTGGAAGAAAGGTGGTCAAATTATGGATATGGAGTCAACGAAAAGAATACGTATTGTAGACGGTGGCAATTTAGCGATACAAGACGCCCGTCAAAGTGATGAGGGTCAATATCAGTGTATTGCCAAAAATCCAGTTGGCATTAGGGAATCAACTGTGGCCACTTTAAAAGTTCATAGTAAGTTAAGAAAAAAATGTTTTTTTAGTTTTTTTCTAACAACTTATACCATATGTTTAGTTTTGTAGAAAAATCTTCACCTTTTTAATATTTTTTAATTTTAATTTTATTTTATTTTCTTTGTAGTAAAGCCCTTTATCATACGTGGCCCTCATGATCAAACCGTTTTAGAGGGTTCATCTGTAACATTTCCATGTCGTGTTGGCGGTGATCCAATGCCTGATGTGTTATGGTTGCGCACTGCCTCTGGTGGCAATATGCCATTAGGTAAGTTTGTTATCATCATCCATCAATATTCTACAATTGCTATTTAGGTTAAGTGCTGTTAAAAAATATTACAATCGATTAGTTATACATGAAAGTAAAGAAAAAAAGACAAACGGGTTAGAAATTTAAAAAAAAATATTTCAACAACAACATTGCAAATATTATTGTTATCAATGCTGTCGTCAACATTGTAACCATGTTTGCTCTATCACTTAACCCTAAGAGTGGGCTATATATCTGTTTAAGGGAAGGTAAGCAATGACAAGTAGTACAAAATTAAGGAAAGAATATTTTGTATATACATATATATTTTTTTAATAAAAATAATAATAAAAATAAGCTTAATTTTAACTAAAAATTTTTTTTTATAAAAATTAAAATTTTAATAAAATTCTAAGTTTACTTTTTTTGATAACCAATAAATGCAAACAGTGTATCTCTCACATGGTTTGTGTTTTTAATAAACCATATAGCGTTCTGGAAGGTAAACATCTGTCACTTATTCTCATCTAGTCATTGAGCGCGAAATAGTGTAAATAACATACATAGCTTTTATTGCTTCAAAAATACCAAACTTCTTGTGAATAAAGCTCATATGCGAAAAGCTTAGCTTTATTCCTTCAATTTGAAAAAAAAATCGGCTGCAACATATCAATTGCTTACTGACGTTTATCCTATTTTTTTTATCCGTCACTCCTATAGAGAGCATATTGGATTTCCACAAAGCATCTATCGCTTTGTCCAGTTTCTTTAAACAATTTAATCTCTCTAGCTAAGTAAATGATTAATCCTCTGTAGCTTCCTCCATATGATTTCGCGTAGTGGTGAAGATCCTTGCTAAATGGTGGTGATCCTTACTTTAGTATTGTTATTTATTTCCGGTAGATGGCGTGTTTTCCTGATCATCCGTCTGATGTTTGTCATCATCGCCAAAGGTATGCGGAAAGGGCTTCTTCTTTATTTTTTATATGGAGTTTTTTGGAAGGAAGTTTTAAGCCTCTTTATTAAACATTCGAAATCAAAAATCAACTTTTCTTCATCTTGTCCACTGATGGGTTCCGAACCTGGGTCGTTTGTGTTGTTATGCTACACCACTCCACCCCCTATCCTAAATATATTCCATAAGTTTTTCTGTACAAGAGATGATTTGCGCATTTCGGAAATGGTGAAGATACAGATGAACCAAGTCAACAAAAGAATTCTTAGACTCTGATAAGTTACTAGTGGTTTTCCACAATTATTGTTGTGAAACCCAAGAAAACCCTACAAAATCATTAGAACTGACTTGGGTAGTAACTTAAAAATGTTTCTTAGTAACAGGTTTCATGAAAAATGCAAGATTATTGGATATCTAACGGCAGCAAAGCTAAGAGAAGTTGAAAATCTACAACACTGTTGGAATGCCAAAGAAGCCATTTTTGTATCAGAAAAAGCAAAGCCATTATTAAAATTCTAAGTGCAAGTGAACATATGTTAAGAACGGCCAAATTGCCAAATATCTACTCCAAATTCAAATATCCATATCGCCAAGGAAATGCTCCGCATTTGATAGTTCCAGAAGGATATCAACTACTATGAGCTACTCAAATTGATCCAAGCAATCACAGAGGTCATGTACGTAACGCATTTGATTCATATAAAACTAGCACGGAATATGCGAGCAGATACCATATGTTACAAGAACAGTTTAAAATTATCAGAAAGTAGGGATTGGGAAGTTTTGCATTAGAGACTTGTATGAATGTCAATAAGAGGCAAAATGGTGCATTTACTTCAAAATGAATCATTGTTGTGATCTTATCCATCTATATATGTGTCTTGAAGTGTGTATATCTCTGTGATAAATTACGAATACTTTAAATTTTAATTGTTCACTGCATTCAGTCATTTCCGTTTGAGTGAATAATGAGCACACTGAATCAAAACAACAGTGAATACTTCATAGTAAAATACAAATATAATTCAAAAGAAGATATGTTATAAAATTTTATTGTATGGTTACTTAAGAGAGTGCTCTCTATCATCTCTGTATGTGTTTAATGCTTGAAATGACAAAGGAAAGAGGAATGAGTGCAGTAGTTTCTTAATGAATACATGGTTTTGATTTACTATACACTATTTTGATTTATTACTATGCTATGTAGTGAACAGTGTGGGTGAGCATTCGTGTTTAGAAGAAAGAAATATTGTTGAATGAAGATTTTATCTCTCTAACTGAATTTGTGTATTTGGTGTATGTTATGCTGTAAATACAATCACAATATTAAGCTGCATTCATTGTGGTTGAAAGAAATGAATGTAGTAATGCAGGACTCTATTTTACATCACTCACCTTATAGTTCAAATCTTATCTCGTCCAATTATTATTTGCTACATGCACTTATAAGCTAATAACTATTCATTCAATAGATTTTGTTATAAAGTTTAAAAATTTGATTTTACTTGTTGGCTAACCTTCTCTTTTAACCAGTTCCCATATCCGCATTAGCGTTTTTATTGTGGTATGTGACACAGAGTCTTACACCCTCTTACTTGAACATACTCTATATCTTACACCCTTTAACTCATGCTATTGTAAACATCCTTTTACCCTCTCGCACTCATTCAGATGTGTACATTAGTGATAGAGTTAAAATGTTTTTTTCGAAAACTACAAAATAATTGTGAATGTGATTTATGTACTGGATCCTGTGTCTGCAACTGTATCTTTGACATACACACACATACACACACACACGGCCGTAAGCAACATTTGCAGATAAATGACTTTAACATCTAAAAGGATTACCATTTTGCAGGAAACGAAAATGTAGATAAAAAAACTAAACATTTGATGGCAAAACATTTGTTAGTCAAAAAGTCATCAAAAAAATGTTGTGTGTTAGGGGTTGTTAAACTAGAAAGGCAGTTATTAAAAAAAATAAAATTATAAAATTTGTTTCTTTAATAAAATTTTATATTTTTTCTACTCGTTTTCAGATCGTGTCAGTGTTTTAGAGGATCGTAGCTTGCGCTTGGAACGCGTTACCGTAGCCGATGAGGGCGAATATAGCTGTGAGGCTGATAATGTTGTAGGCGAAATATCAGCCATGGGTACCTTAACTGTATATGGTAAGTATTAGTTTCAAAATCTTCTAGCTTAAGAGATAATTTTAAAAAACGCCTTAGTTATGCTAGTTTCTATTATATAACACCTATTTTATAATATGCTCCCATATTGTAGCACCTCCCAAATTTATACAACGTCCCACTAGTAAATCCGTAGAATTAGGTGCTGATACCTCGTTTGAATGTCGCGCTACGGGCAATCCTCGTCCTACCATCTTTTGGACCATTAAAAATAATCGTACTATTATATTCCCGGGAGCACCGCCCTTGGATCGTTTCCAAAGCATTAATACCGAAGATGGTCATTCAATATTGACACTGATCAAGTTCCAGCGCAGTGATAAGGATTTGGTAATAGTGTGTAATGCCATGAATGAGGTGGCCACCATTACAACCAGAGCCCAATTAACTTTGGACTCACAAGAAGATCGTCCACCACCCATTATAATAATGGGACCCGTGAATCAAACACTGCCTGTTAAGAGTTTAGCCACACTCCACTGTAAAGCTATAGGCTTGCCAAATCCTACCATAAGCTGGTATCGTGATGGCATACCAGTACATCCAACAGCAAAAATCAATATAACGACAGCTGGTGATTTGATAATAAGTGATTTGGATAGACAACAAGATCAAGGCCTGTACACTTGTGTGGCTAGCAGTAGAACTGGCAAAAGTACCTGGAGTGGTTTTCTACGCATAGAAGTACCTACAAATCCGAATATAAAATTTTATAGAGCGCCAGAGCAAAGTAAATGTCCTTCAGCTCCGGGCCAACCCAAAGTGTTAAATGCCTCCTCTAATGCTTTGACCATAGTATGGCCCACCAGTGATAAACCTGGAGCCTCACCTCTGCTGGGCTATTCTGTAGAAATGTATTCTACAAATACAAGTAAAACATGGATACCCATTGCGGCACGCTTGACTGAGCCCATTTACACAGTTGATGGCTTGACAAATGGAGTAGCATACATGTTTATTGTACGCGCTGAAAACGCACTGGGCTTCTCACCACCCTCACCCATTTCGGAGGCTATAATTGCTGGCCAACTGATAACGAGAGGTCATCGCGGCAGCGGCTCAACATCATCGTCAGCCATTGATGGTTCAGGAAATGTTGATTTAATGCTTGCCGAAGTGGAAACTCTGTTGCAAACAAACGATGTTGTTGAGTTACTCGAAGCAAATGCTTCCGATTCGTCCAGTGTACGTTTGGCTTGGGATATCGATAGCGGCCAATACATTGAAGGTTTTTACATTTATGCCAGAGAATTGCATTCGGTTGAATATAAAATGATGACTGTATTGAATGCTGGCAATGGTGCAAGTGCCTGCACAGTAAATGGCCTATTGAAAGCCAGTAAATACGAGTTTTTTCTTGTGCCATTTTACAAAAGCGTCATAGGAAAACCATCTAATTCGAAATATGCCATGACCATGGAAGATGGTAAGTGTTGTGTGTGTATGTAAGTGCGTAAGTAAGAGTGTGTGTAAGAGATGAATGGAAGTTTTTTGTTCTTTTTTTTTAAATTGTTGAATGACAGAATGAATGTGTCTGACTAAAGAAAGTGAATAATTGAATGCAAGCATGCTTGCTGATACTAAATGAGAATCAAAAGAGCCAGTTAAGAATGTTTATATTTAGAAGTGTTTTTTTATTCTTTAAAACTGTTAGACGTTTAAAATGTTTTGTAGTTTCTGTTTTTATTATTATTTGAAAATTATTTAAAACAATTTATTTAAAAGTCAAACTAAATATTGTTTTTTTTTAATCCTTACTAATATGTAGGCTTATTAGTAAACTTAAAACCAACAAAATATTAAAGAAATTCTAAGTCTTCCTTTGATTTAAACATTTACTTCACAACTTTTTTAGTTCCAGAGGCACCGCCACATGGCATGGAGGCCATACAATTTAATCGCACCTCTGTCTTCCTAAAATGGCAGCCTCCTTACCCTAATCGTACTAGAAATGGTAAGTATGAAGGAAATTGAAAATATATCTCTTCACTTGTTTAAATATATTAAGCTCAATCTCTTTCTCTCTCTCTCTCTCTTTCTCTCTCTCTTTATTTCCCCCTTTAAATCTACAGGCATTTTAACTAATTACAATGTGATTGTAAAAGGCTTAGATGTTCATAATGCCACACGCATTTTTAAAAATATGACAATAGATGCCAGCTCACCAACCCTGTTGCTGGCCAATCTCACCACAGGTGTCACTTATTACATTGCCGTTGCGGCAGCCACAAAAGTTGGTGTTGGTCCTTTTAGTAAGCCCGCGGTATTACGCATGGATCCACGTACACAATCATTAGATACTGGCTATACAAGGTAATATTGTGTTTTCTCAATCATTTTTTTTTCTTTTAACATTTTTATGTTGTCACTAAAGCAAGGTGACAGTTTTCTTTTTGTACTTGTTGTTATGGTTGTAACTGTTTTTTTGTTAAGGCAGTATGCGACGCATAAATTACTGGCAGTTTTAATTTATGGCGCTTTTTTCTTTTGCTCCTATTTTTGTCGTTATTGTTAATGTGTTTGGTGGTTTCTTTTCTTTCTTTTTTTCTCTCCGGTAGATATCCCATCAATCGTGACATAGCTGATGATTTTTTAACCCAGACATGGTTTATCGTTTTACTGGGTTCCATAATAGCTATTATAGTTTTTCTATTTGGTGCTTTGGTTTTATTTAAACGCTATCAATTCATCAAGCAAACTTCATTGGGTAGTTTACATGGTAAGTTAACTGCTTTTGTCCAAGTAAATAATGGAGAATTACGTAAATGGTTTCATAAAGAAAAAAGATCTAAAAAATTGGCAAATATTAAATAACACAAATATATTACGTAAAAAAATAAAGTTTAAAAATGATTTTTTACTATTTTTTTTTAATCCGTGAATATTATTATGATCCCTTTTATGCTATCTTCGTACACCCATATTCAATTTTGTATGATTCACCCGGCAAAGCTTTTCTTAGTTCGCTCTCTCACTTAATATTCAACCCATTATTATAAGCCGAATTATATTGTCAATTATCCAATCCCTAAAGTATTTCTTGGCAATTACCAATTGGACAATTTACCAGCAAAAAATAAATAAATAAATAATAACAAAAATTACTAGAAGAAGAAGAATGTATTTGAGAGATGACATGTGAACAAAGTATTTGTACACTATATATAGAGACAGCACACCATCATACAAAGTAATTGAATTATATCCAAACTGGTGTTGTCACTACAATCAATGAAATTTACTTGACGAAAGATGAGCTTTTCCATCAAGTTTTTCTATAAAAAGTTATCAAATGCATCCTTGTCCGAATAGATTATTTTAGGTTCATGTGCCAATACCATATATGCCTCTCCTTGTTTATAAACAAATGTATCCGTATATTGGGCAACTCTAATTCGATTGCGTAAAACAAATATCTGTGTAAAATGTGGGATCTTAATTCTTTGTTTCTTATTATTATTAATAATTTAGCTTCTTTTTTTACATATTGCAAAATATAGGAGTGTCATCCCATTCTAAGGACTCTCTCTGGACTCCATTCTATGAATAGTTTTGCGTAAAGCCCAAGCTTAGATATGTCATACGCAGTCCAGAACAGCGTGTTGGAAGAACACATCCTTGTCCTACACAAACTTAACCAAAAATTGGTTAATTAATGCTGTTCTAATGTATGATACAACAGCATTAATTTGGGTACAGTGGCTTAATTATGTCGATTTACAGGCCTTTTCGAAATCAATAAAAACCAGGTAAAGGGGTCATTACTCATTACTTCAAAGACTGTTTATGTGGTTCATCAGCTTAAAAGCTTAAGAGACACTTTTATTTTCTTCGTTCATTAGTAATGTTAATGAGGGTTATTCCGTGCCAATTTTACCTCTGTATCTGGTTAGACTTTTTCGAAATGTTCGTGCTCACTTCTATTTACAGTTTAACATATAACTATGATTTTGATCAGGAGCCTACGGAGCTGCCTTTAGGAGCATGTAGTGATTGCTATTCAATTCTGGGGATATGCCCTTCTTAAGTTAATTGAAGGCCTCTATTATTTCAAGCATATCGGAGAGAGTCGTCGATTTATCCCGTCTTTCCTAGGTGTCTTAGCAGCAGACATTTTGTTTCAGTCTTAGCCGTGGCTAGTTTACTATTACTTTCTGGAGAAGTTTGCGGATCGGGTTCAATTTAGACTACACTTAGTAGAGATAAGTTTTTTATAATTTTTTAAATTTTGATTAAACTTTTAAAGATCAACTTAAATTTTAACCTAAATACCATTCGAATTCTAATTCAAACATTAAAAAATTGAGTCTTCATTTTTCGCAACCTCGCAATATAAAATTTTCTAAGTTTTCCGTAATTTCTGCTAAGTTAACAGACTAGAGTTTAAAGATTACCAATTTTTTCAAATTTTTCAAGTTTACAGTTTTTTTGCACACTATACACAAAATACATTTATGGTAGTTAGGGAAAACATGCTGCTTTGCCTTTAATGGAGGTTTATAACATTTTACTGAAACATCCTATCAAAAAGTCAATGCGACGACTACGTAAAATAGTAAGCAAAAACAGCTCTAAACCTAAAAAATTGGATAATTGGATATTGCTTGAGTAGTGTACACAGGCGAATAAATACTGACTCAGATAAGGCCAATGCGTTTACAGAAAAGTTTTTTCAGAATAATCATATCTTTGACAATCTTGGCTGGGGGACATTGGAACTACAAGTCAATAACGTACTTATCTGCAACAGTTCTCTTAACTATATTACATCTAGATCAGAATACATTTAAGCAGATACAATAAGGAGTTTAGTAAATCTTGTGGCTTGAATGGTATCAAGAATGAAAAACTCTCATTTTGTGGAATTATGTGTCTAACATGTACTATTAACTGTTGTCTAAGGCTACAAGAGTTTCCAAAATGTTGAGTATTCCTAAAGTTACTCCTATTTTGGAACTGGTCAAGCCAAATAATGAAACGGGAAGCTATAGGCCTATTAGTTTACTCAGTAGCGTAAGAAAAATTTGTGAGAATATGTTAAGGGAGAAATTTTTTCATTTACTTATGAATCTAATATTCCCAAGGAGCAGTTTGGTTTTCATTGGTGTTCATAATACAACACAGCACATCAAAAGAATTTACATTTTTTTAAGAAATTGGTTTGTTAACAAAGAGTCTTCTACTACTACTGGTGCTCTTGGATGTTGAAAAAGTGTGGCTTAAAGCCCTTGTATATAAGTTAATTTTATATGGTTTTCCTTTCTCTATGGTAAATATCGTATAAAGCCTTCTAACAAACCAGAGGTCTAGTGTTTTCGTTGCCTCTTCATACTCTGAAAACTTCAAAATTGATGCTGGTGTTCCTCAGAGCTCTGCCGTGAGGCCTTTGCCATTATATATAGTGTGCAGATGTTCCCATAATGCAAGTATGTAACTATGCTTTATATGCCGATACCGTAATTTATTGCTCTGTTGTATCACCACAACCTATAGTATGTATACTATAGCAGCCTTTGTCAATATTTTGTAAAATGGAAAATTAATAAATGGTATAGATATTCCTTGTTCTAAAAATATTAAATATGTAGACCGATGTTTAACTTTCAATGAACATACTAGTCACATAGGTAGGAAATTTATTTTATTTCACAACGCAAACGTTATATCCACTGATTAATAGAAAATAAAAAAACCATTGTCAAGACAATTTTTTAGGCTATTGCTATACATGTCTATATGCATGTCTAGTTCGGGGAACATGTGCAGCAAACTATGTTAAAAGAATACAAATCAGCCAGAATAAACTCCTTAAAATGGTGTTGAAATCACCTTGGCACTATTCTACACAAAGACTACATCGTCTTTGTAATGTAGAATACATAAATACTTAAATACATAAATTTCATATAATCATTCAAACTTCGATTATGTTGTAAATCTGTATTAGCACCTAAACAAATACCAATTTTTTTTATAATTTTTTTTATTTTATTTCCGCTTCTATCCTGATTGTTTTTCCATGTTCATTTTCTCTTGTATGTTCTATACCTTCCTTTTTGATCATTTAATGAAGGTTTTAATTACTTAATCATTTTCCTTCTCCGATATAAATTATTACAAGTCATTTTCGTGTTCATAAATCAATAATTATTAAATATTATAGATGTAGGGTAGATTTAAAAATCTCTTTTTAGTTTTATTGTTAGTTTTATAAAATGATTTTTTATTTAAATATTTATATCATAATAAAAACTACTACGTCTTTCTAAATGCACTGAGAAACTTCCAATCGGTCAATATTCAGCTAAATGATTAGCTTATAAGTTAGGTACGAAAAAGCGATTTTTTACCTAAAGTCAATATTTTGAAGGCGCTTAGAAAATTTCCAAAATTTTTTTTGTTATAATCGATAGTATCGTACTCTATACATATATGTATATTTATACATAGCATATATATATATTTATATTTATTTATTTATATATATTTATATATATATATATATATATATATATATATATATATATATATATGTATACACTATATATATGTATACACTGGTGCATATTCCTATTCAACCAAAGGTACGTTTCTAATAGTAATATCTCAATTTACTGTAACTTTTCCTATTTTAATCAATAAAGTCCATCACTTTTAAAGATGCCTAAGGGAACTTTTTTGTCCGATCAAGAAAAGATTCAAATTAAATTTTTTCACGACCAAGGATGCTCTAATAGAGAAATTGGACGTAAAATCGGTCGTTCGGAAAGTGTGGTGCGAAATTTCTTTAAAAAAGGTCAAAATTATGGAGTTCGCAAAACAACAAAGGGTAATAAAAACTAACAAGAAGACAACTTAATCTAATAAAACAAAAAGCGACCCGCAACAAATTGAATTTCACACAAATAAGGAATAAATTAAATCTTCCTGTGACTTCCAAACACGTTGCACACATTTTACGAAACGATGAAAACATAAAATCGAAAAAGACGATATATAAACCAATGCCAAAAAAAACACCATAAAGAAAATCGTCTAAAATTCGCAAGAAAATATATGAAATGGACAGATGAGTGGAAAAAAGTAATTTTCTCTGACGAAAAAAAATTTAATTTAGACGGTCCAGACTCATACTCATGCTATTGGCACGATTTGAGATCTAAAGATGTTCGGATGTCAAAACGTAATTTCGGTGGTGGCAGTGTTATGGTTTGGGCAGCGTTTTCTTCAGTTGGCAAGTCGAAAATTTGTTTTGTTCCGACAAAAGTGAATAGTTCGATTTATAACGAACTGTTGGAAGATGCTCTTCTCTCTTTTATGGACGAAAAAATGGATGAAGATTGCATTTTCCAACAAGATAATGCTGCAATCCATGTTTCTAAGCAATTGAAATCTTGGTTCAATGAACATGGCATTCCTTTGTTGGACTGGCCGGCTTGTAGTCCGGACTTAAACCCAATGGAAAACTTGCGGGGATACATGGCCCGTAAAGTTTATGCAAATAATGCCCAGAATGAAGGCATAAATACTGTGACAGAGCTGAAACTAAGAATTAAACAAGTCTGGGAGGAAATTGATTCCGATCTGCTTAAAAAATTAGTGGAATCAATGCCAGACCGTATTTTTGAAACAATCCATAACAAAGGATCATCCACACATTATTAATAATGCTACAATGGCCCAAACATTAAAATGCGTTTATAGGAAAATACCCTTAAAAATGGCTGTTAATATCGTAAATTAAGTAAAAAAAAATAATTAAAGTACAAATGAATTTTTTTTGTAAACAATATTTTAAGTGAAGTCTTAACTAATTTAATACACAAATTTATAGTCCCCTAAATATTTTCTTGTTTAATTTTTACCTTTTTTTTAAAAAAAAAGTGGTGTGCGTTTACAGGAATATGCTCCAGTGTATATATATTTATTTATTTTTTTTTCTTCGCCATAGCGTGCAATTACGCCTGTCAAAAAACGTCTTTGTATAAAACTTTATTGGATATAATGCTTTTGATGCGTTGAATTCAAATCTGTTTTCACCTTTTTGCCATCGGGCTCAAATTTCGGTTTATGTGCGTGGCAAATTTTTCTCCCAAAATATGGTAGTTATGTCAATATATTTCAAAAAAAATTTTGCGCAAAATTAGAGGAATTTTTTTTTCTTTTGTTTCCAAAAAGTTATACAAAAATTATTAAAATATAATTTTTACATTTATGCATTTAAATTAAAGATAGATACGTAGCCTATAAACGGAGGTACGTAACTTGGACAAAAAATTTTTAATAAAATATTAGACAACACAAATATAATAGAGAGTCGTCATACTTCAGACTTTTCAGGAAAATCCAGCTTTCCTTATAGTACGCATTATCACAAAATACTAAATCGCCACCTTTGCTAAAACAGGCCAGAAAATCTTCTTGGCTATATCGAAAATATGAGATTTTCGTGTCCTTATTTAACAAACTCCATTGCTGTAATCTTGTAAATCAAAGTGTAGCGGGCATATTCAAATAACAATCATGTTTGTGTGGTTCACTCCATATCATTGATTTAATAAATGACATGATCTTTCTATCGTTGCCAAGACAACCTCTTAAAGCTCTTGCTCAGGCTGCCAATATTTGTTTCTTTCATCGATAAGAAATCCAAAGTAATGTTTATAAGTTATAAGCATTCTTAATTTGGGAAGTTATTGTATGGCGTTCTGATTCTAAAGTTTATTCCCACAGGTGTAGCAAAACAAATCTGGAGAATTTTTGCAACTACAAGCCCTTGACATACTCTAAACTAAAAAAAAATCCATTATAAATAAGCGAACTCTTTGTATAAATTTTATAAAACACTTACTATAATAAAAAAAAATATATATATAAAACGAAAATAGTACCTGGAGTACTTTTCAATATTAACTGGTTTTGATAAAATCAAATATCGGATAGGATTTGTCTTTTCGGTTTCCTTAACAGGTGTTGAATGATGAAAAAAATTGTGTTATCTTTCTTAAAAGTGCATTTTGTACTGGGTTTTTTACCACAATAATAAAAAATTTTATCCCTAAAATATTTTTGACTTACCGTAGTCAGAAAAAAATTAAACCTTTACTTTTGTCAAAGTTGAGCACTTCTGGCTTTCGTTAAAATGCTTAAAATGTAAAATTTATATTTTAATAATTTTTGTATAACTTTTTGGAAATAAAGAAAAAATTCTTTTAATTTTGCAACAAAACATTTTTTCGCTAATTTTGGTCAAAGTTAGGTACAAGCATTTAATTTTGAATAAAATCAGCAATAGCTAGACTTAAAACTTATTTTATTCTCAACTTTTTAAGCTTTAATTTAAATGCTTAATATCTAAAGTTTTCTTTCTGAAACATTTTTTATGACTTTTTGAAAGTAAATTGTTGTAATTTAGAGCAAGAATTTTTTTTTCGCAGCTGTTATGAATAACTCCGAAACTGTTAAAAAAACAAAAAAAATAACAAAAAAAATATGTTCAGTTGATTTATAGGAAATTTCGTTCATAAATGTTTGTTTATAACTGCATCAAAATCGGTCAAGTCGGTTTCAAGTTATGATGATATGAAACATACAGAACTGCCATATTTTGGGCTCAAAATTTGCCACGTCCATAAAAAAAAATTTTTGCACGAAGGAAAAAACTTAAAACGGATTTGAATTCAGTGCATCAAAAGCATTATATTTCACATATTTTTGTTCAAAGGCGAAAAAAATTTTTGTTTTTCGTAGACCAGTGTTATTATTTCTTATAAAGATTGCATAATTATTTTCAACAAATTTATTTACTTTAACAATGTAAGGCGATTACAGAGTTACGAAAGCTTAATAATTTTCCTAAATAAGAAATCAGGTTATAGCCTCTTCTAAGGAAGAGTAAAAAAAAAAAGTAAAATGTTTTTAATTATTTCATGGCACGTAGAGAAGTCATTAACTATCCACAATTAGAGGAACAGAACAGCATTCAACCTTAAAAAACTGATAGAAATCTAAGCAATAACACTAAATTAAATACTTTTAAAGCTGCTCAGGATACTTAAAAAACCAATATTTCCTTGCAGCAAAAAGTAGCAAAAAAAAAGCAACAAAAAGAATATAAAAAAATCAGCTGAAAGTAATAATCTTTTTTTTTATTAAACAAAAGATGTTTGAGGCAAATAAAAATAATAATAAAAAATTTTCACAACAAAATACGATTTTCTAATAAAAAGTAAAACAACAGGAATTATATTGGCAATCGTAATAAAAGATATTTTTTAATAAAACCGAAAAAGAATAAAAAACGCAAAATTCATTTTTTTTATTGTTTTGCTTGTTTTATTAAAGGAAATCACGCAATTGGTGCTGTGCGAAAATTCCCAACCCTGCCATTAAATGCAAACGGTGGCAGTGGGGTTTGGATTGATCCAGCAGGTGGTGTTTGGCGTCAAGCAAACACAACATCAAGTACAACAAAGGAACCACTGCCAGATTATGCTCAAGTAACAGGACAACAAACAGCACAACAGCAGCATCACATGCCACTGCCAGATTATGAAAGGTAAGCAGAAAACGCAAATAATATTTATTTTTTTTTATTATTACGCAAAAGAAACGGCAAGAAATTCTCAGAAAAAAAAAGGATTTTATTTTAGCTGAGAAAAAAAATAAAGAAAAGTGCTTAACTAAAAACACATTGTCAAAGCGATATACTTAAATAGAAAATATTTATTATTAATATATTTCCTTTTAATAATTTTGTAAAAGGTCTCTCGAATACATAATGATTTTCTAAATATAAAAACTCATAATTTTAGCATAAAATGCAAACCAAAGTTGAGTATTCATGGCGCATATTAAATAAATATTTAAAATTCTATTGTCATAAATGGAAAGCAATAATTAAATTTATCATTTGGGATATTTCACTTGATTTTTTTTTTCCACCGAGAACAGCATAAATAATTTATTAAAATTTTTTTTCATATAAAACAAACGGAAATAATTTTAATTTCCCTCCATTTAGAAGCGGAAATGAAAATAATGAAAAATCACTTTAATTTTTAATGGATTTGTGTTAAGAAAAGAAAAAAAAAACAGCCCAGATATGGAAATACAATTAAAAGTGATTTTATGAAAAAAGGCTATAAGGTTTAAGGGTGAGCCAGTTAAAAGTTAAAATTTAAAAATTTTATAAAACAAAAACGGTTTAAAATTTTTACAAATTTACTTTTTCGTTGTGAAGTACAGTTTTTCTGATTAAAAACAAAGCATTATTTCATTCATACGGCTGCCGCGGCTGGCCTCATAGTATACCGTTCTATCGGATCAGTTTGCGAGAACTTTTTCGAGTATATGGGGTCGTATACTGGCATTGGAATTACGAATGTTGGCCTTCAAATGCTCAATTGTCTCTGGTTTGTCGGCATAACACTTATCTTTAACGGCGCCCATCAGAAAATATTTCAACGGTGTCAAATCGCAGCTTCTTGGCGGCCAATTGACATCAACATTTTGGGTAATTAAAACGCCCTTAAACGTTTGACGCAATAAATCGATTACGAATTAGGCGTGTGGCAAGTTGCACCATCCAAACATTGTTCACATCAATACCATGAGGAGTGGACACAAAAAAATTAGGTCGTTAGGTCGCGCTTCCGCTCTACAAGCCTCACAAAACAGTCATTCGTGATGGGTGCATTGGTTTCCACTTTTGGGTTTTCTCAGCCTCAAATACGGCAATTTTTCTCATTTACATACCCACCAAGATGAAAATGAGGTTTATCCGAAAGGATGATTTTCGTAAATTTTTGTTTTTTTTGTTATTTTTTTTTTGTTTTTTTACAATTTCCGACCAATATTGCTCAAGAGTAAATTAATTCATTGGGTTCAGTGAAGATAGCATAGTCAATTTTGTGACTGAATAGAATGACATAAGTATTGCCAAATTCGACATAACCGCTGGTTCAAATTTAAACCGATAGATAGCCCACCCTATATTTTTAACAGAATATTCCTAAGAATTCGAAATGATTATTTGCACAAAATCGGTTAGTTGCACGTTCATCAGCATTCTCATTACCTCGGATGTCCGCTGGTCTGGAACTGGTATCAGTTTGACGCGGTGGTGTTCAAGTTGTAATAGTATATGAAGACAGTTAAGAGGACATTTCAATTTAATTAAGTTTTTAAGAAAAGCGTTAATCCATGTGTGCTTGTAAAACTGAAATGTCAAAGCCTCAAGATTTGCAAAGATTTCAAAAATCGTTTGGAAAAAGCCTCGAATTGAGGCAAAATGTTATAGCATATTGGATGATGCAAGCAACTGCTCATGCTTAATCGAAAATTCACAATCCTTATGGCTTTTATAGGGGTGGTGTGGTGTAGGGTTGGAGCGCACGCATAACAACACAAACGACCCAGGTTCAAGCCCCAGCGGAGGACATGACGAAGAAAAAATTTAATTGTGGTTTCGAGTGTGTTTAATAATAAAAAATGCTTCAACTTCTTCTCTCCCGACAACTCCATCTAAAAAAAAAAAAAATAAAGAAAAAAGCCCCCCTGACCCTTCTCTCGCATACCTCCGGCGATGATGACAAACACCAGACAAAGACGAATGATCAGGAAAACCACGCCCCCTACTGGGAAAAAATTGCAATGTTAAAGTAAAGATCACCACTAATTAGCCAGGATCTCCACTACACAAAAAAAATCATATGAAGGAAGCTACGACAGATTAATCATCATCCACTTGACTTGAAATATTAAATTGATTAAAGAAACTGAAACAAAGCAATAGATGCTTTGTGGAAAGCCAATATGCTCCCTAGAGGAGAAAAAAAAAATAATAATAAAAAAATGGATTTTATGATTGTGGGTGGACTTAAATCTTTGTTACAGCCTTGCAACGAGCGTTGCGTTTTACACAATCTGCATGTAGATTTTTGGTGTAAAGTCACTCTTGGTAGAGTTGACACGACTTTCACCTGTATAGTTGGCTAAAGTTGGAGAACTATGATAATTGAATGAGTATTTAAAACGGAAGGAAGTAGAGTCTCCGGTATTTGGACAGAGTTATATTCCGTATATGTACTTTAATAAATTTCGAGAAAAAAATTTTAATTTTTTTATTTTTTTTTTTTTTGTTAATAACACGTATTTACTCGCTTTTATCGAAATAGTAATGAGAAGTACAAAACATTTTTCCTCCACAATTTCAATGCACATTGTGCTATAGATAGAAAGGCAGTTTCTGTATAAGTTCGTTACCATATCAAAATGCGTAACAACATTTGTTATTTTTTATGGTTGTTTTGTTTAACTTATGCCACATTAAATTGCAAAAACAATGCCGAGTAAATACTAGACAAACCCACTTGAAATTTGATTTTCCATTAAGATACCTTTTCAAGTAACTTTTGTTTTCAAATTAAAAAAACCGAAAAAATAAAACAAAATTGCTTCATTTTGTTAAAATTTTCCTTTTGTTTTATTATCTCAGGTAACTTAACTGTTTTATGAGAAATAATTTCAAATATTTTTTTTACATTCCTTTCCATTACTTTTTTCTTTTGGTTCCTGGTAAACAATACTTGTAAAAGATACAGAGTCAAAAATAATAAAGAACAACATCTTCTACTATTTGGTTTACATTGCTCTTAGGTTTCCTTTTTGATTTTTTCCATAATTTTCTTAATTAAGTGAGTTCTTTAGCTACAAGAGTGAATATAAAAAATGAAAAAAAAAACAAACATTGTTGTTTCTCTTTACTTCCCTCATATTTTTCTTTGCTGTTTTCAAGTTGTTTTTCAGGTATTGCGTTCCCTTAGATAAAATCCACTTTAAATGCGCCATTCGAGTACTTTTGTGAGTTATTTCGTTGAAGTCGTTTTTAATTAGTTGAATTTTTGTTCTGAAATATTTTCGTACTTTTAAAAACGAAATTATGCGCATGGTGTGGTTGCCTTTATGAAAAGTAAATTTTTGGTGTTTAATTTCTTAAGCAGGAATTGTTTTGGGTGTTTAAGAAAGCAGGTAAATTTTTGGCTTTGATGATAATAGTGAGGTAAAAAAGAATTTTAATTATTTCATATTTAAAATAATTTATACAATTAATTAAATTAAATTAAACACTAAATTAATTGAAAGAGAGCACCCTTCTACTAAAATTCATCTCGTATATTGAATTTCATTTGTAAGGCGATGTTAGAAAGTTTACGTACCTATATACATATGTGAACATAGGACACTAACAATAATAACAACTAAAATAACAATAACAAAACCACACAAACCAGCTAAAACAGCAATAACCTGTTGACAATAAAAAATAATAACAAACTAAACGACAATCAAATAACATGCAGGCGAGCTAAAAATAGAACACAATGGCAAACATTCCTTTGATAAGCATTTCTGCAAACATGAAAAAATAATAATTCTCATCGTGTTCATATAATTTTTAGCATAAAGTATTTAACATTTCAAGCGATTATGGGTCTTAGTAGTTTTATTCATTTACTAACATCTAATTATAAGGTCTTCCGAATTCAGCCTATAATTGGGACTATAAGACTATAGCTGGTAATAAGCTCTACCGCATTCATTCTTAAATGGGTGGTTGTATTTACTAAGTCGTGCAACAAAGGCCACTCTCTTGCCGTCTTAATAGTTTTTATTTTTAACTTACATCCAATTATGTATAACGTCTCCCAAATTCATCCCATAATAGGATTTTAAGTAACTGGTAGCATGGTTTTCCGCATTAGTTCTGTCCTAATGTTATGATACTTACTAAAACCCCAATTATAAGGTCCCTCGATTTCATCCTATAATTGGGTTATATAAGTAGCATACCTAAGCAGCATTTCCAGACGCCGAACAGTGGGGTATTTACATGGTTGGCAACCCACTGGGTAACCAAATTAAGCCCACCCGGGTTTTATTGGGTTTTATATTTTAAGAAACTCGGGTGGAATTTTTTATTAAAAGTTTTCGAAGTTTATTTACAGCAAAAATAATTAAAATTTACATATTAGGAGTAGAAATTAATTCATTCCGGCTTTTTTTAGGTCAAAAAGATATTTATTTAACAAGTTTACCAAAATAAAAATATATGAAATCACTACTTACATCTCTTCCCCACCTCTGATCCAATATCTGAGTTTCGCGTCAGAAAAATTTCTTGTCTTTTGAGGCGATCCACTTCGAAGTCGATTTTATATTTCTTCAAAAGAAGTTATTCACTGATATTCTATCCGCCGAAACAGCCAATAGTCAGAATGAGCAAAGTTTGGAGAATACGGCGGGTGCGGAATTTTATTTTTTCTAATAATTGTTTGGCACATTTTGCGACGTGACCCCGAGCGTTGTCATGCAAAAGGAAAACTTCTTTTGTCTGTCTGTCTTTATATTACGGCCGTTTTTGCAGTCTGTTCCGATCACCTAGTTTTAGCAGCCCATAGTACACAATGCCCGCACGCATACACTGAGAAGCCGATACACCCAGGAGGCATAATTGGGCCATTTTTCTGAGTAAGGAGTGGCCGTTACAGTCAATGGCGATCGTTATCGGGCCATGTTGAACGAATTTTTGTTCACAAAAATTGAAGAGGAGGATATAAGCAACATTTGGTTTCAACAGGACGGCGCTACGTGCCACACAGACGAAGCTACACTCGATGTTTTGTGCCCTGTTTTTGAAGATCGCATTATCAGCCGTAGAGCTGATGACGTTTGCTTACCTCTGAGGTGCGATTTGACACCGTTGGACTATTATTTGTGGGGTGCTGTCAAAGATAAGTGTTACGCCAACAAGCCATAGACAATTGACGCTTTAAAGGACAATATTCGTGAAGCCAATGGTGAAATACAGCTGCACAAAATCGATAATGTGCTTAAAAATTGGACCGATCATATGGGCTACTCCATGGCCAGCCGAGGCAGCCATTTGAATGAAATTATTTTCCATTATTAACCGGAAGGATTGTAAATAAAAAGCGAAATTTGAGAAAATATTCAGTAGTTTTTTCTTATAGCATTTTCAAAAAATAAAAATTTATTTGCCGGAACCTTTATTTTTCTGCTTAGTGATGTAGAATTATGTCTACTTTAACGCGATATAATTTTTTTTTACTGTTTTCTGAATTTTTTTTTAAATTAATTCCCACTTTCGGTAACAAATACCCTATGGTACGCTGTGCCAAGCTTCCAGATTAATCACCCGCCGACCGTTCCTGTGATCCATTCAGATTAACTGCCAGACGACCCTTCCTGTGAACCTAGCAGCTTAATCATACCTGTTCCTGTGCTCCTGGCACACGACACCGAATCTAGTCCCCGAGTATGCCACAATGTTTTGTTTACATTTTAATACGAAAGGAAACAATCGTATTTTATTTATAAGGACGCAAACCGTTGTTTCAAACTTGGACTGCTAGAAACATAGACTGCTTTACACAACACATCCCTTCAAATAGAATTAAGTAAAATACGAGTATTGCACACCATTTAACATTTACAATTATTTTAGTGTTACTTTTTATCATTCCATTTAAATTCACCCAATAGTCATTTGATTTTCTCTTGAATTTATAAAATTTCAGACTAACACCACTTAATATGCCCGATTATGCTGAAGTTGCATGTTCAACATTTAAAACTCCAAACGGAACAATGCCAACACATGGCCAGACCGCAAACAACAATGGATTACAACAGCAACAGCAGCAGCAACAGCAGCAACAATCATTGTATGATAGTTGTGGTGCATATGCAACAACAAATCTTGTAGCAAATGCAAAATTGTACCAAAATCAACAGCCGACACAACGTTATGGCAACGGAAATGTAAATAATACGACAACAACGACGATTAAAACAATGCAACAGCAGCAGCAACAGCAACAGCAACTGCAGCAAGAAAAACAACAAGGTGTTGGTGATAATTTAGATGCTGTTTTACGCTCAGGAAATGAACAAAAATTATCATCATTATCATCCTCTTCCCAATCGACAGTTACTTCAACAATAGCTGTTAGCAGCCAACCTTCACGCAATAACATGAACAATGACCCAGACTATCGTTCTACAATGGGCAGTATTTCCTCTGGCTTATATTCAGCACCACCTAGTCAACATTATTCCACGGGTGGTAGTGGTGGCGGTAGTGGATTTTGTGCCATCGACAACAATCCCTTTGGCAACAATATGTTAACATTGCCCGATAAAATGACAGCCAGTACAGCTTCCACTGCCATACTCAGCTCATCGCCAGCTAAAAGTCAAACACAGAAAAAATCAATGACAAATTTAAATACAACTACACCGTCACTGGTGAGTGCAAATAAAATCAACATCACCGAGAATCGTTTTGATTTGTTGAATAATGAACCCTTACAAACGTCGTCTCGTTTAAATCCCTTCAATTCGAACAGTATGCAGTCACAAAGTCAACGACAACAACAACAGCAGCAACAACAACAATTACTAGTTGCTAGTAATGCCTTGAAACAAGGCTTGGGGGCCTACGCCAATACCACTCTGGCCACTCAAATGATTAGTGGCGGTGGTGCGGGCACATTGCGTAGGCCACGCAACAATAAAGTATTCAAAAGCGAAAATAATATCAACTTTGGTAGCCTGTACGGCAATCGTAACACAACGAACAATACCAACAATCAATCCTCAAGTGTTAATCATAATACAGGCTCTCATTTAGATTTTCTAACCAATACGCATAATGATCATTTCAATGATAATGATTTCAGTGCCATAAGTAACTCAACCAATCAATTGCTCAACGATTGGGCTTCAAACTCTTCGATAGCAGCAACGGACTATCATTTTGGCAGTAAACAGCCCAATAAACAACATTTGTATATAAAATCGAAAGATGGTATATGGTCAGCTGTATCCTCAGATGCTTATCAGGCATTTAGGCAACAGCAACAGCAGCAGCAACAACAACAATTACACCAGCAGCCACCACCTTCATATGCTCACGCTGCAGGTGATAAACTTTTACAACCCTCCCCTAGTCATATGAAAAACACCTCCTCCTCCTCCGCAAATAGCAATAGTAATGCAATAGAAACAACAACAACAGTAACAGCAACAAATGGCACAACCTCCTCCCATTTAAATAATTTATTATATAACAATAGCAACAGCAACAACAGTTGTAGTTCAAATTTAAAATCATCCTCAAACATAAATTCGAATTCAAATTCAAATTCCACCTCCACCATCATTACTACCACCGCCACCGCTAGCGATAACTTAATGTCTAGTCACAATAATAAGTATTTTAGTAGTTTTGGTCCTTCGGCCAATGTGTAAGTTAAATAAAAAAATAAAAAATATTAAAAAAATAAAAATTATACCCTTAAGAGATATATTTATAAATTGAAAATAATTGGTTTTAGTTAAAGCCTACTTGTAAAGATAATATAATCCAATACCGCAATTGATTTGAATAAAACCGTCTAAGTTATCGAGTTAAAGCTTAAAAAAATATATTAAAAAAATCTCCATATGTACAGTGTAATTGTAATACTTAAAAAAATCTCATATGAAATCTTTTTGGAAAAAAAAAATTAAAGAAGAAGAGAAATTGTGCTCATCATTATGTTGAAATCACCAGGTAATTTGATGAGGAATAAAACGGGAAAGAGTGAAGTTAAAACTTTAACCAGAGCGGCAGAGTACCCGTTTTTAAAAAAGAACCTTTATAGTATTCGCTAAATATTTGTGTATATAAAGTACTGTTAAATATATGTATGAGAGCTTATTTTACTTATTTATTGCTCTTTCGTCGTATCAATATCCAGTTATCCTTATTACCAGTATCCTTAGCTAAATTTCTGATCTACATTCAGGTAAATATTTACTTAATAAACATACCTCATGCCATCTATCAATATTCTTCGCCACATTCCCATTCATTAACACTAGAAAGACTGGAAGGTGTCTTTGACCAATTTCTATATTTTATTGATACATTTTTTTATTATTGATAATTCTGAATTGATATTTCGTGACTTTTTAAAATTGAATTAAATTTAGTTTAAAAGCATTTATATTGTTACGAAAATAAAAATACAACACTGCGTTGTGGGATTTTGCTATATTTTGTGTCACCCCATTACTTTGGTAGCACCGCCACATCGACCATCTTTACGTTACATTTGAATTAACGGATATGGAAGGCGTTCGATATTTCCTGAACCTTCCAAAATGTAGGTAATTGGGTATATAAAGGTCTGTTTTACCCACACGTGAGTTCAGTTATCGTTTGGTTGTTGTAAGATAAAGACGTGTTAAAGCGGAAATAAAAGTGTTGTATAAACAAATATCAAATGTTGTATTAAGACAAACAGTATAAAAGTTATTGTGTGTAAAATAAAAACTGTGAAACAACAAAATGAAGTGGTGTTTATTTTATTTTAACGCAATGTAAGCGAACTCAAACGTTTTAAAAAGGTTAAAACGTAACATTGGTATCAGAAATGGGATTATGTTTATGAAATAAAATAAATAAAAAATAAATAAATCAGATAACAAAAAAGGAGAAAAAAAATTAAATTTCAAAAATCAAAAGTGGACAGGCTCAAACGCGAATTAATGTCGGCGAGAGGAATTTCAGAGACGCTGTAGACATCGATACTCACGAATTTGACGATGAGAATGATCCTGAGATAAATGCTCCTACAGCAACAACTAATATGGACATTAACTCATTGCTGGCCGCTATGATAGAGAAAATTCAAGTATTGGCCACTGTAGCTGTTGGCTCAAATAGAGGAAACCTCTAGAACGGAAAACCAGAATTTTCTGGCAAAAATAGAAAATAAATTTGAAGAAGCGTCTAGTGCAACATCAGAGAAGCTAAAAGAATTATAGGTGACAGTAAGCAAAAAGGTGGACACCGTCGACGAAAGAGTGTCAAATCTAGAAAATCCTGTTGACGAAAAATGTAACGTAAAGATGGTCGATGTGGCAGTGCTGCCAAATCGACAGGGTGACACAAAATATACCAAAATCTTTCAATGCAGTGTTGTATTTTTATTTTCGTAACAGTATGTTATTGAAGTGTTCCAATCTTAAAGAAATAGTACAACTGCCTAGAAAGATGGCTGCCAATGTTTTATTTATCAGTTAAATTTTTGAATTTTGTTCGCTGCTACAATCGTAAAAATGACGATAAATCATCATATCCGGCAGGTGTGTTTTCGGCCGTGTGTATATCACGTCTTATGGTTTCTAAGAGGAACAAAGTGCCGCATTAAACTTCTTTCATTCAGTCAGGTTTTTAGCATTATATTTGATTTTTTTCTAACGTCACCCGATGTGGTTCATATCGACTTCAATTTGTCGTCTCTAGGTAGGAATTTAGATAATTTCCGACACTTTACCAAGGTGGAAGTCATATGCAAATAACATGGCATCGAATGTGGTACTCATATGTGGTTTTTATCATGTATGGGGGCGTTAGTGGACGCATTATATTAACTCATGCCTTGGGCACCGTGGGGTATGTCAGAGTATCTTCATAGAGAAAATGCTAAGAAAAATTTTGACGACTCCCGCTGATATATTTATTGAGATCTATTTTTTTTTAGAGGTGTCACGGCCACCATGCAACTTGATAATAGAATAGCATTTGAAACTCTTTAATACTATATATAAATTATATTTCCACAGATATACCTAGTTTTTCTTACGAATGGACTATAAACTAAAACCTCTCCTTTTACCTCCTTTTGTACAACACATGAATGTTGAAAAACAAAAAAGAAGGAAAAATGTGACCATTTCCGAAAAAAGTAATTAATTTTTACCGTTTTTCCCTAATTTTTCCATATTTAAATCTCTGTCAAGAAAAATTTAAAAAAGCTGGTATGCTTCGTTAGCTTGTTTTGCAAATGTCATGTTACTAATTAAAAAATTTTGTTTTGAAAAAAAGTCTTTAATTTTGCCTGCTTTCCCCTAGTTTAACCCCTCTTGGGTCAAATTTTGAAAAATTTACATTTTCATTCATTGTTTTTCAAATTTCAAAAAAAAATTTAAGGTTAAAAATGTTGTTAATAAAGATCTAAAAATTATGCTTAGCTCCCAAACGCACCTAATATAGCTCGTTCTGTTTTTGTCTGGTAATAAATCAAATTAATAACTAGTATAGTGAAAAGTATTATAGAAGTATGTCTAGTAGAATGCTTGATCCAGACAATTGTAAAAATAATTTTAGGCATGGGCGCAGCAACCATAATCTTGCACCCATAGACTTGCTTTTAAGCAAATGGAAATCGACTCTTTCACAGAGTTGATAATATAATGCATCGATTTATTGACTAAAAAATTAAATTAAAAACGATTCCAAATGCTGAGTGGAACATGCTACTTCGATGGGTGTTTAAGGGCGATAATGGCCAGAAACACACATCGATGTTAGTCGAGCAGTTTACTGAAGAGATAAGTGTTCAATCCTTGCTTGGCTGGCTTAATCAGCGGACTTAAACCTCTTTTGAAATCAAGACTAATACAAATAACAAAGAAAAGAAAAGAACAAGCACAACAAAAACATTCCCTATAATACTTAAAATTCTTTGTGAATTTTAAATACCGAATTCGACAATGTACTACTATGGTCCAATGATCATGGAGCGGTTAAAAAAATAATAATAATAAATTTGTATTCATTAATATTATGCCGGCTGCAAATACTCATAAACCTATGGTATAAGAATCGAGCCCAGAAAACTCAAATCTAGCAAATTTTCAGAACAGAACTTAAAAGCTCAACATTTTTTTTTTTTAATTTTGATTATTGTCCAAAGGTTTGGTTAGGGTGACTAATCGTTACAGTTAAGTGCCCAACCCACTTGGGTACATTAGTTCATGTTGTACTTCGTGATACCAGCAGGAAAATAAAAGGAAGAGAGGTTTAAAATACAGCCAATGCAGTACAAAACGAACTCTTTGAAAATCCAGAATGTGAATGAAAACGTACCTCGGAATCCGTAGTTAATAGTCTTATTGATTCCAAGCCAGACAGACGTGCTTTTTTTCTCCATCACTTCTCTAGGGGGCACATTGGCTTTCATACATGGGCTTTGCTTTAGTTTCTTTAATCAATTTGATTTTTCCACTGTAGCCTTCTTCATATGATTTTGCGTAGTGGTGAAGATCTTGGCTAATTGGTGGTGATCTTTACTTTAGCATTGTAATTTTTTCCCAGTAGATTTCTTGATCATTCATCTGGTGTTTGTCATCGTCGACACAGGTAAGCAGGAAAGTCAGGGGCTTCTTCTTTAATTTTTAGATGGAGTTGTCTGGGGGGAAGTGAAAGCCTCTTTATTAAACTTTCGAAACCAAAATTAAATTTTTCTTCGTCATGTCCTCTACTGGTGTTTGAACCTGGATCATTTGTGTTATTATGCGTGCACTCTAACCACTACACTACGCCACCCACTTAAAGTAAAGTCCTAAAAGGTTCAGAAATATTTTTTATGAAATACTATTTAAAGACCTTGATCCTTTTTGTTGATTTAAAAAAAAGAAACGTTGAGATAAAGTAAAATGTTTTTTAGCGTAGGTTTATTGCTTATGTTTTGCACGACACTATATATATGGATGACACTTTCCTAACTTCTCTGAACACAAAGCATATTCTTAGTGTCTTGAGGAAACGAGTTTTCTTTGCTTTTCATAATACGAAACTATCCAATTTTCATTTAGCATAACAAATGACTTAAATTCTTAAATCGAACAAAGTTCCACTAAAATATTTATAATGGATCCCAACAGAAAATATTTTTTGTAATGTATTTTCATAGTCCATATGTGAAAAGGGTTCTGTACGAAAACTATATTTCTGATTTTACATATAAAGCTTTGCATCCTGTTTAGCCTCAATAACTGCCTGTAATCAACTGAACTGTATATAATACACCTTGTAAATATAAAAAATATATAAAAAATTGCTATAATAAAAATTTAATATATAAATAATTAACTTAATATTATAACAACAGAAAACAAAAACTAATAATAAAGCAGTTAATTATAAATAAATAGAGACTAAATTAGCAGCGAACTAGTAAATAATAATAAAAAATAAAATTTAATTATCAACGATATAAATAAATAATAATTCAATAAAAGTATTTTGTTGATGAGAAAAACAGATTATGAAAAAGAAGATATAAAATATTATATAAAAAAATAATTACAGAAATAACAACTACACCGAACAAAAAATAAATAATTAAAACAGGATGTGTAAGGATACAAAATTATAAAAATTTAATAAAAATAAATAAAAAAATACGTCAACACAGAAAAAAATTACATGAAAAAAAGAGAACATTTAACTGACATTAAAATATTTTGTTTTTTGTAGTATAATTACGAAACAAAAAAAAAAACAAACACTTTAAAAATATTAAATAATAAGGCTGTTATTTGTAAAAAAAAACCTTAAAACTAAATGCTAAAATTTAAAAAAAAGTTTAGTGAAAAGAAAAATTAAAATTAAAATTGCTAATTAAAATCATGATGGCACTGTAAATGTAGTATGATATTGAATTAAAAAAAAAGAGTAATTAATACTTTGAAAGGAAAAAATAATAATAAAAATTATAAAAAAAATATTAAAAAATAAGCTGAATGTAGTTTTATTCCCTTGTTTGAATTGCCAAATGTAGATATAGAAATAATATTATCTACTATACCTAGAAATAATACAAGACTCTAACGATATATAAGTCCCTTTCTTAATACACAATTAAACCCTACTGTTAAGAATAAAAGTCAGTAACTTATGAATTTACGTCACTTCAGAAGGAGCATCTTTATCATAAGCTGCGCCTTCATATACTTTTTATGCTATTTTAAGAAGTAGTTATTGTTTTTTATAAACGGTTCGCCAAATCAATTTTTTTTTTTTTTTTTTGAAAATGCCATAAAAAAAAATTACTGAATATTTTCTCAAATTTCTCTTTTTATTTGAAAGTACAATCCTTCCGGTTAATAATGGCTGCCTCGGCTGGTCATGCAGTAGCCTACACGATCGGTCCAATTTTAAGCACATTATCGATTGTGTGCAGCTGTATTTCACCAATGGCTTCACGAATATTGTCCTTTAAAGCGTCAATTGACCGTAATGATTGCGCCATATTCATTTTTAAAGAAATATGAGCCAATGATGCCTACGCAAGCTGCACCAAACAGTTACCCGTTATGGTTGCATAGGCTTCTGTAAGATTACTTTTGGGTTTTCTGTGCTCAGGATACGGCAGCCTTGCTTGCTAACGTACCCACCAAGATGAAAATGAGCTTCGTCCGAAAAGATAATTTATTTTGGCAAAATCAACATCATCGTGCGGTTTTTCGTTGGCCCATTTAGCGCCTTCAACTCTTGAGGCAATTTGTAAGGCGTCTCGGTATGACACCTTATTTTTCGCAAAATTCAACGTAAACTGGTGCGTGAAGTGTTCAATTCTTAAGAACGATGACGAGCTGATGTTGATGGATTCTCACACACAGTCTCAGCCACAGCTTCGACATTTTCTGGTATAGCACTGTACGAGCACGCTGTCATGTCATGACGCATCAACAATGAAACCAGTTTCACTAACATTAGCAATAAACTTACGTATACTGGGCACTGTTGGTCCACTGTACGACCAAATTTTGAATTAAATTTTCAATAAATCCCAATGTTGCTCAAGCGTAAATCAATTCATTTGGTTCAGTGGAAAACATATACTGAACTTTGTGAGAGTAAAGAATTACATCAATATTCTGAGATTCGAAATAACCGCTAGTTCAAGTTTAAACCGATAGGTGACCGACTTGTTAGATCATTTTTTCAATAGCACATCTGCAATGCGTTCTTATAGCCGAGTGCGTATTGCTTTCAAAGCTCTTCTCTAAATCTATAAAAGCAGAGTAAATTAGCTAAATATTGCTTATGCAATCATTACATTACTGCTGGTTCATCGCGTAAGAAGCTACTGTACAAATTTCTACCCAAAGGTAGTGGTTGTTATAGAACTCCTCCATAGAATTTAATTTAAATAAATGTTTAAACTGCAATCACCATGCTTTTTTCTTCTACAAAAAACTGCACCCGAGCACTATGCAAAGAGAAAAGGTTCTGGTGTTTGTAATCTAGGATTAAATCTCTGATCATAACTCGAGCATTGTTATTTTTCTATCAGGCAAGCAGCAACTAGGTTAAGCCTTATTAAAATTTATCTTAAAAGTATTAGTTGGGGTTAGTTTTTTTGATTTAAACTGAATTGTATTTGCTGAACATCGGTTCAGTATTGAACTCCTACTACTCCTTATAGTTTATAAATATGCTTCACTATACAAATGTTATCCTCTCACAGTGCATTTATTCCCCTATATTTTACAAATTTAATTTAAATTTAAATTTTTTTTTCTTCTTTCCTATTTTTTTAATAATATTATTTACAGCAACTATTTGGCCCTTGAAACGACGTCATAGCGCTTACATTATTATGGATTATAGTATGGATTTAATAGTCTGATAAATATAAACGAAACTAAAATGACTGCAAATAATGAAAAGTTTTGAATGAAAAAAAAGAAAAAAAAAACTGAACTGAGCTGAAGCTAAAAGAGATTTATTTTATGTGAAACTGAACAATAAAGTAAACCTGCATTAATTAGTTTTATATTGTATTTAAAATATCGTTTAAATATAAAATTTACATGGCCATGTTGTTTGCTTTTAAATAAAAAAGCAAACTTTAAATATATAAAATTTTGGTAAAAAATAAAAGAAAAGGTATTTAAAATGGTAAGAGGTATGATTTTAAAAGGCAAGGTATTTAATTAAAAAAATAATAATAATAATATTTAAATTTTTATAAAATTGTTTTAATTTTCTTAAAACTTTGATATAAAACTGACGTTTTTAATAAGATAGCTTAAGAATTTATTGTCCCTTATAATTATTCTTAGTGAAACCATTAGGTCAATGGATCATTGAATAAACATTCATTACAATTAAAGAGATTCAACTGCATTAATATACCACATACCATAGAAAGACAAAAGTATGGTTTTGTGTACTTTTAAAGAATAGTAAAAACCCTAAGCTACGTGATTGCCAATATAACTTTAGGGTCCAGCACTCTACAACGCATCAAATTTGGCGTGTTGTCAAAATGATAAATTACAACAAGAGTACGAGTTTACCTTATAAGGTATAAGATACCGGAGTTCGAACCTCCGTCTATTAACAGGGTGCAACTGATGTTAAAGGAACAGGGCCGGTACTTAGGGATCACTCTCGACAGAAAACTGTCGTCGAGATCCAATGTGGAGGAGAGAGTGAGGAAGGCGTCGGTTGCTTTATACTGCTGCAAGAGGGCAATTGGCAGACATTGGGGACTCTCTCCCAATATGATAATGTAGATTTATACGGCTATAGTCAGACCTATACTTTTCTATGGTATAGTGGTTTGTGGAGTTTTCAGTACATAGGAAGTATATATTTAATTCCCTGATGAAGGTACAGAGGGCGGTGTTAATTGGTGTTGGGGGAGCACTGTGGACGACGCCAGTTCTAACGCTCAGTGTCATTATGAATATCTGGACACCTGATATCATGGCCGAATCGACCGCATCCATGGCTCTGCTTAGACTAAGAGAATGTGGTATAAGAATATCGGAGAATTCTGCTAAGCTGCTTCACCGAATGGGTTTGGCTACTGTTAGGACGGACTACTGTATCACTTGCCTATTAACAATGACTAATCTGGGGACATATGTTCCGAATAGGAATACTTGGAAAAGGTCGGTGGATAGTGACAGTGGAGTAGGTTATGGTATTCATTCTCCTCATCTTGATATGAATGAGTCTTACAGTCTGCCGGATCATTGCAGTGTGTTTCAGGCTGACGTGTGTGCTATCTGTGGGGTCGCTGAACTACTGAGAGATAGTGCCATAACGATGCGAAAAGTCTCTATATATAGTCAGTCCGCTATTAAATCCCTGGACCTTGTATATTAAGTCTCGGACGGTAAGGGAATGCCACGAATTATTGGGGGTAATGTCCGAGTACTTTGATATTAACCTCATCTGTGTACCTGGACACAGAGATGTTCCGGACAACTGTGTGGCTGATTAGCTGGCTAGGCAGCGTACTGCGGCTGGGATGAATTTGGCGGCGGAGAGATTTGGTAGACCGATCTCTATCTGCCGGCTGTGAATAGGATAATATGCTAATGGTGTGTTTAATGGGAGGTGGAGACGGGCTTCAACTTGTAGACAGGCTAGAACTCTCTAGCCAAGCGGGACGGGGAAAGGGAAACTGCTGAACCTGCCGAGAGGCGGTATATCTGCGGAAATATGGGCACTGCTTAGTGGGAAGACATGCCATTAGGTTGGGCCAGAGAGGCTCTATTATATGTAGATGCTGTTTAGAAGAGAAGGTGGAGACTACGGAGCATCTGTTATTGGAATGTCCAGCACGTTGTTTGGTATTTGGACTCTACTGGAGACTCCTATAGGGCTGTAGAAAATTTATTGAGAGGGCTAACTGATCGGATAACTGACCGGGCTGTCGGAGGAAGTTTATGGGTTTCACAATGGGCCCTATGGGCCTAAGTGTGCCAGGCATGTCTGATAGCCCCTTTACCCTAACCTAACCTAACCTAACCTAATAGACTTTCTACAGGAGTTCTCTTTTTAGATATTGAAAAGGCATGGCTCGTTTATAAACTTAAGAAAATGTGTGTGCCTTTATATATGGAGAGACTTATTAGGAGTTATCTTAGCGATAGATTTTTCTTTGTTGATATTTATGGTAGCAGGTCTGCTCAGAAATGAATACCTGCTAGAGTGCCACAGGGATCAGTTCTATCCCCTCTGTTATATTCGTTTTACATTTCAGATTTTAAGTCTCTATCAGATAGTGATGAAGTTTTTTATGCCGATGATAGCACTTTTGTTTTTCAGGGAAAGTTTTCTAATGCAATAGTTAAACGTATGCATAGATCACTTGCTTCTGCTCATAAATTTTTCACAAAATGAAAAATTAAGATTAATGAAGACAAATCTCAAGCCATCATTTTTCCATTCAATAGTTCATTGAAGAGAATCCCAATTTGTCCTAACTCCATCCAAGACAAGATAATACCGCTTTTAGATTCCATTACATACCTCGGCGTAACTTTTGACTTTTCAAGGAGCACCTAGATGTAGTCTGTTCAAAAGCAGTAATTTGTAGCAGATCTCTTTACCCTCTTCTTAATAGAAAAACTACAAATAATAAAAAAAAGATTACCTTGTACACAATGTGCTTTAGATCGATTTTAACATACGAGTATGCCCGTCCAATTTGGATAAATTGTGCGAAAACCCATTGAAAAAGATTACAGATTATACAGAATAAAAATCTTAAGAGTATATATAATCTTCCCAGTAGACTTCACGCAAAAGACTTACACACGTTAGCACGCTTAAGTACTATAGAAAGCTTTTTTAAAAATATGGCTCTATCATTTACAGAAAAATGTAGAAAATTTCGAAAATTACGAACACTTGAGGAGATTGATTGTCGATATCTAGCTGATCTATTTAAATATAGATCACGCTAACGTTTGACATTTATCATCTTCTCAATAATTTTCTTTTTTTTCTTTGTGATATTTAGTATAGGTTTCTTACTATCTTTTTCTTATTAACCATAATATAATTCTTTTAATTTAAGTAATAAGTATTTAATGCACATGTGTATAACGCTAATATTTGCTGTAATATGATTTGATAAAATCACGAAACATGTAAACCACATTAAAATTACTTTGTGTCTCTGATGGTTAAATAAATAATAAAAAAATAAAAAAGGTAAGAGGTATGATTTTAAAAGGTAAGATATTTAATTAAAAAAAGAAAAATTTTAAATATTTTAGTTTTTATAAAATTGTTTTAATTTTCTTAAAACTTTGATATAAAACTGACGTTTTTAATAAGATAGCTTAAGAATTTATTGTCCCTTATAATTATTCTTAGTGAAACCATTAGGTCAATGGATCATTGTATAAACTTTCATTACAATTAAAGAGATTCAACTGCATTAATATACTACATACCATAGAATGACAAAAGTATGGTTTTGTGTACTTTTAAAGTATTGGTTAGCAAACAAAACAAAATAATACCCATACACAACATATTCAAAGCCAGCGCAGCTTAAATAACTACAAGTAGGAGTTGTTTGAAGTAAATGTCATATCCGCACTTATAAGTGTAAAGTGTTTATGAGCATGGGTATGTATGTATTTCTACTCGAGTATACAGAAAGTATACTTAGAGTATATTTCTACAAAAAAAAACCTTTGAAATCGTTGTGATACAGTTAATAAAAGTGTTTTATATTTGGCATTTAGTAATGCTAATATGATTAAATACGTGTTTTATTTTATTTAAAAAATTCAATTGATTGTTTTGTATAAAAAAAGAACTGATAAAAAAGGTTTGATAAAATGAACACCATTAAAAATTCATATGTTAAAAACTTTTCTAATAAGTATTTGTATGTCTAAGCAAAATACTTTTATATCGTTTATTTCATTTGACTGTAAATATAATGCAGGAGGATAGAAAAACGTTGCAGCATTATATAAAATAGTTAAATTTGAACTCCATTTCTCCAAGTGCGACATTTGTGAAAGATCGAAAAAATATTCTTCTTAAACGTTGCATGAATATTTATCCAAGAAATAAGAAAAAAAGATTTTTTTTAATATTTCGCTTAAGTTCTTTAATAGCAAGTTCTTTTTAAGTTCTTTTATAGCAAGTAGTGTTCTTAAAAAAAAAATCAATGGGTATTAAAAAAATAACAATCGCCAAAACCCTGAATTACCAGTTATATTTTTATAAATAGGTTTTGCTATAAAAAAGATTCTAGGAATTGCTTAATGCTTAAAATATTATTTTTTCTGTCTTGAATTATTTCTTGAGCCTCTCAAAACAAAACAAACAAGAAACACATGCCTTGATGTAAAAGCATGCCATTTCTTTTATTCATCCATAAACGCGTGTCATATAAGTACTTATTATACACACGAGTACTTTATAAACTTTCAATACTTTTTCATTCCCATTGATATACATAATTTGAATGGGTCTGTACGCACGCACACAAGTATTTTTATAGCTATAGTGCATAACAATGATACAAACATGTTGTTTTAGTTGCTTAAGATGGTTGTGTACAGACATGTTTGCTAGAAGTATGAAGTGGAATTAAATTAGTATGATGTTAATATATTGGTATACACAACACCCATAAATGTAAATAAGTACTTATGCATACTTTTCATTTAGATCGATACACTATTCCTATAAATTAATTTTTTATTGCTCCATTTATTTTAAGACTAGTTCTTTAAAATAGTCGCTAACCTTGAACTCCACCTTTTTCCGCTTTCAAATGTTTTACCACCGAACTATTTTTTCAGGTTTAAAAAAAAAAAATACTCCTAGGGAACGAATGAGGTGCATAATGAAGCCGTTTGAACTTTTGAATGTTTCGAATGGTGTATTATCTTGTTGAAGTAACACCTTCCTTTTCACTAAATGCGACCTTGCTTTCGTGAATTTCGTCACCTGAACGCTGCAAAAAGTTTGCATAATATTCGCCGTCAATTGGATTTCCATTTTAAGATATATGTTGTTCTTCGATGTCCTTTCACTACTTTTCCCTAGTATTTGTCTATTATGCTTATTTCTGCTTCAAGTTGTCTTTAGCAAGTATGCGCTGGCCGTCTCTATCTTTCTTTGTCTTGTAGATTCCATTCTAGGCAGCGTTTCATGTTTCGCAGCCATAAAATTTATTGGATTATATACTCGTACAAATTTGTGATTTAAATTTTAAGTTTAGCGCGCTGCAAAAATGATATTATTTTATACAGATTTTAGTAGGCCGAACGTTAAACGTGCTGTTTTGATACGGCTCTCGTTGTCCTGATGCGATCCACCAGTTTTCGATATTATAAAGGTTGGGCGATTTAAAATTTAAAAAACGGTTTTAAATTTTGCCAAATTTATTTTTGTTGTTGTAAAGAACAACAACAGGTTAGAGATGAAATATTATTTAATTAATGTGGCCGCAGCGGCTGGCCTCACAGTACTTCATTCCGTCGAGAATGTTTTAGAGTGTAAGGGATCGTATCCCTGTAATGGCATTACGAGGGTTGGACTTCAAATGTCTCTGGTTCGTCTTTAACGGCGCCACACTGAAAATAGATCGCCGGTATCAAATCGTAGCTTCTTGGTGGCCAACTGACATTACTATTTCGGTTAATTAGACGGCCATCCAACGTTTGATACAATAAATCGATGGTGGTATGAGATGTTTGGCAAGTTGCACCATCCTATTGAAACTGAACATCGTTCACATTAATACTGTGAAGTGTGGGCACAAAAAAATCGATTATCATGGTGCGATGGGTATCTCCATTTTCCGTAATGATTGCGCCGTATTCATTTTTAAAGAAATATGGCCCAATGATACCTCCGCTCTACAAGCCTATCCAAACAGTCGCTCGTAATGGCTGCATTGGCTTCTGTAAGATGACGTTTCGGTTTTCCAAGCCTCAAACATGAAAAAATGATTTTCGAAATTTTTTGGGTTTTTGATTTTTTTGCAATTCCGACCAATTGACTTTGTTTTGGAAATAAATTTTCAATAAGTCCCAACGTTGCTTAAGTTTTACGATTAATTTTATTCCGTTTCATTTCGTTCAGTAGAGATGATATACTGAATTTTGTGACAGAGGAGAAGGACAATAGCATTGCCAGATTCTAGATAACCACTGATTCAAATTTAAACCGATAGATTGCCCACTGAATATATATAACACCTATATAATTTATAAATATTTTTTTCTATTTTAATTTGTTCTACATATGTATTGCGATTTATATTGTACACCTTCAATATTTATAACGTAATTCTTGATCTAAATCAGAAAATTTTGTGTTGTTCTGATTTAAGAATCGCGATCCATCAAAACCGTATGTTTTCAATAAATATTGTGATACTGGAACGCGCTTAATATATGTTATGTATGTATATTGGACGTGCATATTTGGGCATAACGTTGTTGCTTTTCACGAAAGCAAATTTTTTCAAACTACTGCTGTCATTTTTATGTCGTAAAAAAGTCCTATTTTTAGTTAAACTTATCGCCAAAATTTTTTTTGTCATAACTTTCCTTTTTATAGTAACTTTCTATAAATTTCCATAAAATTTTACTCTTATAGCCCTAATCTCTAACACCATGTATGCTATAAAAATATTAAAGAGCTCACAACTAAACATGTGTTAACATTTATGATTGCAATACAATGAAATCATTTATTCCAATTGAATTCAAATGCATTGACTGAATAAAATATAAATGAAAATTTTCAATGTAGAAGAAAATTGCAAAAAAAAGAAAAAGAATGAAAACATACTCAGTACAGCATGTGAGTGCAGCATATGTAAAAAATTACAAAAGTACATTTCTAACTAGTTTGACTTTTTTAACAATTGTTTGGTAAAAACCAAAAATTAAGGTTTAAATAAGAGAAACATAGAAGGATAAATTTGTGTGACTAAGTTCAGTAAATTTTTAGATTTTAAATTTTTTGTTTATTTATTTTTTTAATTTCCTGTGCAACCTGAGGCTTAAATGTAGCCACAATGCCATATGTTTCATATTCATATTTGTAATCTTGCATGCCATGTTCAACACTGATTAAATACAAGTAATCTATAGAAATGAGTTAAAAATTAAATTCATATTTTCGTTTGTGGCAAGATATTGGCATAATTAATTTCAATAAATGTAGTTTTTAAATTACAATACAATGAAGTCAATTCGAATATTGCTGTTGTTAGATAATATGACAACTTTAGACATTTTAGCCCAAATTTTTGAAAATATACATATGGTACATACACTATACATTTTATTAAAATTTTCTCTTATTTTTTCTAAATTTTTTTAATATTATTATTTTTTTTCCTCCGTCACTCCTCTAGGGAGCATATTGGCTTTCCACAAAGCATCTATTGCTTTGTTTCAGTCTCTTTAATCAATTTGATATCTTTAAGCTAAGTAGATGATTAATCCGCTGTAGCTTCCTCCATATGATTTTTTTTGTGTAGTGGTGAAGATCCTTGCTAATTGATGGTGATCTTTACTTTAGCATTGTAATTTTTTTCTCGTAGGTGGCGTAATTTTCCTGATCATTTGTCTGATGTTTGTCATCATCGCCAGAGGTATGCGGGAAGGGTCAGAGGGGCTTTTTCTTTTCAATTTTAGGAGGAGTTGTCTGGAGGGAAGTAGAAGCCTTTTTTATTACTAAACATTCGAAACCACAGTTAAAATTTGTGTTGTTATGAGTTCGCTCTAACCCGTACACCACGCCACCCAACCTTTAATGTTATAGTTTAAATAAAAATTTGTTTTTAATAAAACAAATTGTTGATATTGATTTCAGGTCTTATTTAATGAATCGTTGTTTGCCTTGGCACTTTCAAGCTTTACGGCTATGTATCTGCATATATGGTTACTGAGGAGCTATTTCAAGTTTTTACAATGTCAAAAAAATATACAATATTCCACCATAATACAGGGATGTGTGATTATACATATTAAGTCCTATAGAGGTATGATTAATAATTATATGCACATGTTATATATAAATCATACGCAACGTAACATAGAGTAACCCGAAGTTAATGCAATGATGTTTGAGTCAATCCATATCTTATTATGGTACCTGCGAGCTGAAACCTTGTCCACCTCCATGAACGTTAATTGGTATATTGGAGTGCTACAAGAAGCGTTTCCTCACTTTAAAAATATTTTTGAAGGCTTACAGTGGACATTCCAGCATGACTATGCTCCAATTCATACTGCCCGGGTGGCAAGTATACGCGATCAAAATGTTAATGTGCTCGATTGGCTCCCTTACTCGTTGAAAATGTTTGGGAATGGCTAGCTCGTAAAGTCTATGCTTCTGGAAAGCAGTATGCAAAAAAAGAGAAACTTATTGAAGGCAAAAAGTTGCCTGGTCGACCGTTTCGCTCGATTATATAAAACCATTGAATGATTCTATTCCCAGTCGATTTAAGAAACAATCTGCGAAAATGAAGGCTCTACGCATTATTTAAAAGGCTATAAAATTAAAAATTTTTATTGCAAACTTTGTTTTTTTTACTTAATTTTTAATTTAGAAATGTACTTAATTTTAGAAATTCTTTTATAAGAACAAAACAATTGAAACAAATTTTGTAGTGTTCAATAGCTACTAAATTATCTTTAAATATAAATAAAAATTAAGTTCCTAATATTTTTTATGTATTAGGGGGTCCTAATCATTTGGCAAGGAGTGTATGTATATATAATGGAAAAATTCTAACCACAGCCTGCATTGATTTTATTTTTTCAAAATGTGTAAAGCTGAGTACATAGTGTTGCCATAAGATTTTATTTCAACTTTATATATTTCGACGAATTATCATTAAGAAACGTTGAAAATATTGCCTTCTGTTTCCCATTCTTTTATTTGTATTCATAAAAAAAAAAAAATTAATACAAAGAAATGGTTTTGTGTTTATCACAGTTGTCAGAAAATAAAATGCCATAAGTAAATAAACAAAAATTTAATTTGATTATAGATATGTTTCTTTAAATGTCTCAAAAAGTTTTACTACCTTAGTTATGAAATTTTCTTTCTTCTGGTTTTGTTTCTTTGCTATTTTGAACTTAACTCCATCTAAAATAAAAAATAAATAAAAAAAGCCCCCTGACCCCCTGACAAACATCAGACGAATGATCAGGAAAAACACGCCACCTACTGGGAAAAAATTACAATGCTAAAGTAAAGATCACCACCAATTAGCAAGGATCATCATCACCACTACAACGCATTAATTACCCACTTGGCTTGAAATATCAAAGGATTAAAGAAACTGAAATGGAGTAATAGCTGCTTTGTGGAAAGCCAATATGCTCCCTAGAGGAGTGACGGAGAAAAAAATAGATAAATAAATAAAAAATAAAGAAATTATTCATATACAATTTTGCCCATAAATCGGAAATGTACAAAGTGAGCACTTGCTTAAAAGATGACATTTTAGCGTACATTTCTGGTCAATGGAGTTTTTAAATCGTCGGTAGTGTACAAATTTATAATTTTAATGTTTATCAGTACAGGGGATGAAAAAAAAAAGAATGAGGATGTGAAACGAAGTAAATCTTAGTTAAGGTTAGATTATTACAATGTAAATGGACATTTTTGATTTGGCGAATTGGTTTCAATTCATGCACGTTTGAGACCGTATTTTACCTTTTTTCAGATTCTGCACAACTCTTGTAACTAAAAGATACAATATTAGCCAATGGCTAATAATAAAATTGACTAAATAAAATCAAAATTTATCAAAAATTTTTTCTACAATTTTATTTAAAACTACCTTTACTCAAAGAGTGTTGCCCGAGAATCTATATACATATATTACAAATCAGGTTACCATTATCCTTTATCCGGATCCTATCAGTTTTTGGGCCAGCTATTTGTTTGTATAAGGAAAATGCAAAGACGTTTGAAGTTGATGCTGACTATTGGCAATAAAAAATTGCTTTTAAAAGAAAAAATGCTTTTCATTTCAAACAAAAATAGACTAGCTTAGAAGTCTCCGATGCATTTTTGTAAGTTGGATCTATATATTTGTGCTTTTAATTTCAACCAAATCGGTTTAGCACCCTACGCGTAATTGACTCATAAACGAACTAAATAAAAAAAATAATATTTCTTAGTTTTATTCGCATACTTTTAGGTTTACCAATTTAATAACTTTTTAATATTAAGTGACAATTCTAGTGACCTATTTGGCCTGTTTTTCTCAAGGTTAAATTTTGATAAACAGCATAGTCTATTCCGTTAACAGGATCTTTTTCTGTCCTAAAAATTTCTGCAAAATCAGTTCAGTCATTTACGAGTTATTGCCAAACAAACAAACAAATTTATGATATACGCATGTACGTATATATATGGACTTGAACAATTTATGAAACTGAAAATTATGTACATTTATATATTTCATTTAGTGTACCGCTGGGGTATGGTAGGTAAGACCCGCCTACCAACCAGAAGATCGTCGGTTCAATACCAGGCCAGACCATCTTAAAAAAAAGAGAAAAGTTTTTCGACAGCGGTATCGCCTCATAATATTTGCTAGTAACTGGTTATGAGTATTAGTTAGTTAGTAACGACGGGTAGCCAGACACGTCCAGCCCACCTGGGTCCAGTATTGATCCCACTGTGATACCCATCAGTAATCCAGAAAATGGACAACTTATATGTCCGCGTCCCGGAGCGATCCTAACTAAGCAGACGCATGTACAAAAGAAGAGATCATGCCGATACTCACACCGGCCAGATCCGACGAGCCATCCGGAAACGGACTGCAAAGGAAAGCAGTTCCAAAGTCCGACAGACTCGACAGACAGTCTCCTCTTCCTCCTCATCCTGACAACCCCTACAATAGTCATTGAACGGCAGAGCCAATCTTCTAGCGTGCGCACCAGCCACCCAGTGCCCAGTAATCACAGCCACTAGAGTTCGCGGCCTAAGTCGCGGCAGCCCTATAATAGACTCCGAGCGAGCCTGATCCTATAGTGGCCAGATTTGCCTCTATACAGAGCAGGTGGGTTCAACAACCCACCGTAGCTGTGTTCTACCCAACATGTACCACATGACCATAAGTCTGCAAGAGGAAAGTGGCATCCCAACTGTAAGTGGTCAATCTCCTCATTTCTGAGGAGAAAGCCAGCCCTCGCAGGTCCGTCCGCCACACAGTTCCCCCGGGTGTCCGAGTGACCCCTTACCCAGATAATCTCCAGGTCTGAATGTCTCACCATCTCGTTGAGAGATGCCCGGCATTCACACACCAGTCGCGATGTCGACTAGACACCGGAGAGCGCCCTGATCGCAGCCTGACTCTCCGTACAAATCAAGATATCATTGTCATATACCCCGTAGTACATCAACCAGTCCGTTGCCCTCTTTATCGCCGAGACCTCCGCCTGTAAGACACTGCAGTGGTCCGGCAGTTTGAAAGATTCCCTCACCCCGTACAACCCCTTCCGAGGATTTTGATCCATCCGTGTAAATAACAGCAGTACCGTGTCCAACTACCGGTTCTGGTGAGATGCACATGCAGAACATTCTATCCAGGAAGGGTTTGGGTGTGCAGTAATCTATCCCCTCAGAGATCGTATCCAAATACCTAAAGATGGCCGCATGCCCGTAGACCCTGTCCGACCATGCGCCTGCTATCCTCAACCTTATCTCAGACATGCCCGCCATCTGCCTAGCCATCAGGTCCGCTGGAAGCCAGTTCATCAGTACAAACAAGGTTCTCGAAGGAGTGGATCTGAGCGCACCTGTAATCATCAGTCATGCACTCCGCAGAACCCTATCAAAGATCCTGCAAAGTTATGAGTACTACTACTACTGTAAACTTCTCTAACTGCATTTGCCGTTCGGAGCCGGCATTAAACTGTAGTTTAAAAATAGAATCGGTTGCAGCTCATTGAATTAGAGAAGTTGCCGTGTTCATGGAATGTTATGTGAATTAATAATAATATATTTCATTTGAATTCTTATTGGAATTTGTTCTATTAACAGTTTGACTTTTATGCTGCTAGGCTTAAAGGTGATATCTAGTCTATCATCTAACCAATTGTTTTTACTTTAGATTTAAAGAAAACTATTTATGTAGTGCTATATTAATTTTCTGAAATACAACTAAATATATATGTCAAAAAACAATTTAAAATTTTTAGCTTATTTTTTTAGCCGAAAACAAAATTTTAGCATTTTTATCTTATTTTTGAAGACGATTTAGTTTTATGTCATTTTCAAATCTGGTCATACTAGTCTTTACCTTTATTAGCCCGTCTATTACTACGCGATAATGTTTTATATACTGGGCCTTTATGCAACTAATTTATTAAAATTCATGTCCCTGTAAATGATCAACTTGATCCCTCAAATGATCAATACTTAAGCTTATTGAATTGATCCATTATAATTCGATGTGGATTTTTTTATCGATATTTTTATTTATAAAAAAATCAATTCTCTCTAGCCAGTAAAAAATAGCTAAACTAAGCAAATACCTGGATATATAATCTCAGTATATACAATAAAATATTGTAACGTTTTTACCTTTTTAAAACGTGTTTTTATGAGTTCGTAGATTGAAGTTAAAACAAAATAAATTCTGTGTTTGATTTTAATTAAAAATCCTTTATTCAACACAATTATGTGCACCACTGCTTGTAATCCTTTTACAGGTAATAACAATTTTTTTTTTCTTAATTACTCTGTCTGTAAACAATAATTACTCGACCAGAGGTTATCCACGCTTAACTCTCTTTGCTCAGTTAGCTCCTACTAAACTGGTTTTTACTTCACCACTAGCTTCACGAGTTTACTCCTTATAAACTCTCTTCACACCAATAACACATTCGCTGAGTTAACTTTACTTTAACTGATCGTTGTTCACATCGAAGTTCTATATAAAAAAGCTGAGTAAACAATACATCGAAAGCTCTCGAACGTCTCGATATTTCAGGTAGATTCTCTTTCTTTCTTTTAATTTCTTTCTATTTCTGCGTATGTACACATCTATCTCTTTCAGATTTTAGTATTTGTTGTTGCTTGTTTATTGTCTCTTACTTGTTTTATTTGCTGTTAGTTTGTTGTTGATGTTGCTGTGTTATTTTTATTTACTTTATCTCTGCTAATAATGCTTGTTGTTGTCGATTCTGGCTATTTGTAAACATCGTGTATAGTTGTTCTTGCAGCTTTTGTTTATTTATTTTAGCGAAGTAATAAACGCAGAGTTTCCCAATCTTATTTTCGTAACAATATGATATATGATTATGCCCGCCATTTATATTATATAAAAGGTTAATATCCTTAATAAAATTTATTTATAAATTATAAATCTTATACATATTGAAACAATCGTTCGTATTCAAGATAATGAAAACGACATTAAAAATTATTTCTATTTTTATTTGCTCTTTTATCCAATTTTCTTAAAGATCAACGATAGCCATTAAATGCCAGTATTGCTTTTGGATGATTTGTTATCATGATTTTATTTTATTTCTTTTTTTTCGTTTATTTATTTTCGTATCATATAATAAAGAAATAAAAACTGTCCATGTCATACAATACAAATTTCTAAGCGAATTGGTGTCATAAAAATCTACGATATCATGAAAACAGAAGAAATAAAATAAAAAGAAAATTATGAATAACAAATCATAAATTTATAGAGACATTCTGTCTTAAGCTCGCTCTCCCACTGATTATGGACATTAAATTTATTGATTTGTTTTGGAAAAATCGCTTATTTTTTTAATAATTTTAAGTTAAAAAGCTTAATATCAGTAAATGGGCATAATACAGAGAAGACAATAATATTGAAAATATACCAACAGACTGCTCTTTTATAATCTGTTTCAAATGATTTAAAAAAAAATAAGAAAAATAAAATTTTAGCAAAACTGGCATACTTACTTTCAACGCTTAGAGATTTTCAATGAAAAGAAAGTTTAAATGGAGACGAAAGAAAATGAGATTCTCTCTCTACTCGTACGTAAAGTATAAAATGCCAGACTGACGCAGCAAATTGCAATCGAGTTTAATCAGCATTTTGGCATCGCTCATAGAAATGAGTAGGAGTTTAAGATACTTAAGCAAACATGAATTTATACGTTTTCTATTGAAACAAATACTGTACGTATGTACTGATGTAGGCTGTACTCGTATGTGAAAGTATTCATGTTGTTGATGATTATGAAAGAAGAATTGGCCAACATTTAAGGCAGTTTATTAACATAACTTTTTGTTAAAAAATTCCTGTTTGAAAGATTAAGTCAATTTATCTAAAGAAATAAGAAATTAGCAATTTCTGTTCTATTGCCTATACGTTAACGATTAGTTGGGCCTTTTGTAAGCTTTTTCCCTTTTATCTACATACAGCTACTCACACGTAAAATAGGACACACAGAAAATCTGTCAAAACTACACTTCAGATTTCCAAATACAGTACACGCTTGGTTAAATTTTTTAACTTTTTTAATTATACCTTTATATCTTAAACAACATAAAGAATAAAAGAAAAAAACCAATCAGTCCGAAAAGAAGCATCAAAATTAGACATTTTATTATATACTTGCTTATACCCAAACCCACACTCAAAATGGAACACTTTACATTACTTGCAGTGACAGCTTGAAGACATCATGATACACTTTCAAACAAGATTCTACAAGATTCTTCTGCTACAACTTCCTTTAGGGGAAAGAACCATGATGACCTTCGTTTGGTTATTTTCATTTAAATTTGTGCCCTGGCGAAAAAAAAATTAAGTAAGAGGCTTAAACTTCCCTCCACACTGCGCAATCTAGAAAATTAAGAAGAAGCTCCCATGACCATTCCGCATACCTTTGTCGATGATTCCAAACATCAGACGAATGATCACGAAAACAAGCCACCTACCGCGAAAAAATTACCATTACAAAGTAAGGAACTCCACCAATTAGCAAGGATCTTAACCACTACGCCAAACCTATTGGAGGAAGCTACAGTGAATTAATCATCTATCTACTTATCTTGAAAGATCAAATTGATTTAAGAAACTGAAACAAAGCAATGAATGCTTTGTGGAAAGACAATATGCTCGCCAGAGGAGTGACGTAGAAGAAAAAAAAGCTTATTATGGTTCATATATTGTTGAACACTTTAAAAAAAAAAACCTATTGCAAGACACGCAATAATTGAAATTTAAAAATTTAATTAATGTACAGCAACATAATAACAAAACGTAATATAATCCAAAAAACTAGTTTAAACTTCCTGTGGTTTGAGCTTGGGCTATCTGTCTCCTATTCAAGCACTACTACTACACGTCAGAAACCTTTCTTAATTAAATTTATTTTTTTTTATGAACAAAACAATTATATAATTTTTTTAATATATAATCGAGTGTTGTAAAACAACAACACTTAAGCTATAATTCTATTCTCTCCGTATCGAGTAATATCATTGGAAAAAATTATGAAATTCATTTTGATCACTTGAAGCCTACGTATTGAAGTTAAGCAATCTACGGAGTGACGATGTATGTGGAATATTAAAATTTGGGTTATAATACTGGATTGGATTGTATTAATGGATTGGGGTATTAACACGGCAGAAATTCTGAAAATGTTTAGTTTTGTATATATTTAGGGCCACCATATCCAGCTCATAGTAGATTATTGGATTTAAAGATTATCGAAAGCGGATGAATCTGTTCCAAAATAAAATTTCAGCCTCAAATAAAACCAATATTGTTAGAACCTCTACTGAACAAGCAAAATAAGCATTCAGGCTCTATAGTACATTTTTGAATTTTTCGATTTTTAATTTTTCATTTACTTTAGGTCCCCTAGAAAAAAAGCTTTGGACAACTCAGTATACAAAGTAGATGGTAAAAAAAAAATATTTCTTCAATGGCCCAAGTGAAAAAGTCGTAAATATGAGCAGAGAAAAAAAAAGTTAAAGCTTTCGTATGCAACATGTGTAAAAACTCAAAATACATAAAAATCTCTTGTATTGAATAGAAATAAAAAGAGAATCTCCTTTGCTTGTCCTTTTGCTTTGTTCTACTTGTTAAATGCAGAAGAAATTGAAGTTTTATTCTTAAAAAAAGTCGTGTACAAACACATACATAAACATTTTCTAAAATGACCATAAACTTCTTTTGTTATATTATTAAAAGGACATAGATAAACTCTCTCTCTCTCTCCCTCTCTCTCTCTCTCACTATCTTTCTCTGTATATCTCTTTTTTGTTATGTCCTGTTTTATATAGGTATTGTATTTATAATGTACGTGTACGTGTATATACATTTATGATAGAACATCTATTAGTACAAGAGAGAGTTTTAGTACCAAAGTCCTACTTCCTTTATGGCGGGCTCATACAAGAAAGTAATACAAGAAGAATAAAATCCATAGTTATTGTATGGCACAAGCGTTTTATTTTCTATTTAGAATTGCTTCCGACCAGGAACCATTGCTAGTAGGGTAGATATGTGTGTATGTTTGTATATTACCATAATATGCCAGCAAATGTTTTGAATTACTTTAGAATGTGTGCGTATTTCTATAGGAGTCTTTACACATTTCATTCTAATTTATTTGCCTTAAAATATCCTTACACATATACAAGTATGTGTGTGTATGCTCGCATGAGTATTATCCTTGATATTTTATGGCTTATTGTTAAAAAAATATAAGATTGATACTATTATGTGCTGCTGATATCACTTATTTTCTTCCTGAAAGATTAAATTGCCATAAAATTTTCCATAAAAAGAAAGAGAGAGAGAGTCTATACATAAACAGAAAATGTAATAGAAAAAAGGACATGCACTGCTTTTAACAAACGACTTAAATTGAGTTGATCTTACTGTCTACTTGAATGATAAGGTAAACTTTTCAATGCGTTAACAAAAGCAAGAAGTACTTGTCTTCTACGAAAAACTGCAAAAAATGGCAAATTTATGAAAAGAGTTGAACAGATTAAGAAGTCTCCTTATGAATTGTAACCCGAGGTGGAGACAGAAAGACAGAAAATTTATGAAAACTGAAGCTTTTAAATGTATATTTTTATATTACACTACAGACGAAACATATAGCGGCACTATGCGACAAAAAATAATTAAGTTGAAATTTCTGGAAAGTGATATAAAAATCTGATTTGCAATTTTCAAAACTCGTCCAAAATTTCTTTGCAAAAGATTAGTTGAAATTGAAAATTCTTTAACACAAGTAAGGCTTCAAAGAGTTTTACGTAAGACTAAACTAAACTAACCGTTTGTAGGCCTTTGATGAGCCCTCTTTTTATGCATATCGCAACTATTTTTTTTAGGTTATGTTAGATTTATTTGGCTAATTATGCTGGTATTGGGTATACAAGTTAATTTTTGCTTGAAAAATGCATTTGTTATAATATATTAAATTGATGCATTAGTATGGTCCATCGTTAGCCACTTCTTTTTCACATCTTTTTGGTAGCATATGGGTTACGCGCCAAAAAAAACTGCTTTGGTTTTGAGGTAAAGAATGAATCAAACCAATTTCTGATACCGTAATTGAAGCGTATTCCAGTGAGGGCGCTCTGCATCGATCAATACAAATGGTAGTCAGTAGCGACGAAGTCTGAGCTATAAGCCGGGTGAGCCAAAATATCTCATCCACTGTTTTTCAAATAGTTTTTGATCAGTCTTGCAACATGTGGCGGAGCGTTGTCTTGATTATGGCCTCGTACGTGGTGGAATATTCTGAATTCAAACGAATCAATTGTGTACGGCGCAGGTCACCTTTGATCATCTGACCCGATTTCAACAGCTCATAATACAAAACACACCCTCATCCTACCAAATACAGAAAATTACATTTGGGTCATGGATATTCGGCTTCGACGTTGATTTGGCTGGTTAACCGGGCTTTACATATGATTTTTTACGCTTAGGGTATCGTAATGTACTCATTTTTTATCACTTGTAACAATACGATGCAAAAATTACTTCTTCTTATAGCGCTCAGTCATCATTTCCGGCAACAAAGTCGCCTTTCAAATCGCCAATTTCCTTGCACTTTAGTGAATCCCAATGTTTTTAAAAGTAGGGAAATGGCTTGTTGTGTAACTCCCAATGATAATGCAAGTTCTTTTCATGTTTGACAATAATCTTCGTCGAGTAGTGCTTCCAATTCCTCAATTTTAAACTTTTTTTGGCTGATAAGGCCTCCCGTTAAAATCTGTGTCGAAATCACCACTTTTAAATTACGCATATCATTGTCTACAATTTTATTAAATTGGTGCATGATGACCGTAAGCTTCTACCAATAATCGATTACAATCAGCAACCGGTCTTCAAATGAAAAATGTTATGATTCCTTCCCCCAAAATATCTTTCTTAAGCACAAAATTCAACACTATTATAGCGATTGAAGAAAGTGTGAGTTTACACTTTGGCGTCCATCAAGTATTGAATTATAATGACAGGTATTTACCCTCCAAAGTACCATATTTGTTATTATTGACACAAACCATATGTGGTAGTTATGCCATATGTTGTCCATATGGACATTTTTAACTACCATACCCAATATATCACCACTATAGTATAAAAATACATACAACTGCTGACCAAATATCATGGAAGATTTTAAGCAGACTCCCCTTGTTTTTCGTTACAGCTTCTGCCGAAAACAATATCTGGGATTATCAGCAATTGGAAGATTTTGCTAAGAGCCTAATGGTTGGTTATAGTCCTTATAAGGTTCTTACTATAGTGCCGTTTTAAAAACATACCAAGACCACAGGTAAGGAACTACCTCCAAAGAGAAATTAAGAAAAAAGTGGTATTTCAGCCACACCGAGCTGTCTATAAAATGAATAAAACTGATAGGATGCAGGTCTGCAAATTGCGCCAAAACACTGAGGAACGGTACTCCGAAGAACCTTAATCGTCTGGCTGCTAGATCCAGACACACACGGACCAATTGAGCTCTTGGAAGAGTTCGTTTTTGCAGTGAAGCTGGAAAGGCTAACCCATTTTCTTCCCGTGCGTTCCGATTATACAATGAGAATCTTCAGATGTTTCAATATCCAGCTTCTGTCTTACCGAGGACACAGTATCCTCGAAACAGCACAAGAATAGATGAAACGCCACTTGTTCTCTGCCCTCCTATAGAAAAACCTGCAGATTTCGCCTTGACGACAGCCATAGAACAGTAGTTATTAGAATAGGAGCTGGCAGATTTCACATTCATCGATGCTTTGCTAGCAAGTTCATTATCGTATTGGGACTACAAACTTATATGTTCCCTTTTTGAACACAAAAAAGATAATGAATTAACAAATTTATCAAATCACTACTTACATTTTCGTTCCACACCTGCACCGATTTTTAAATACTGTCTCAGAAATAATTAATGCGCTCCAACTTTGACAACAATTTTGTATTTCTTGAAAGGATATGATTCAGTGACTTGTCCAAAGCCTTCATTAAACTGAATCTTCACTTAGTAAATTAACAAATAGTGTATCAAATCTTAAAAACTCTGAATTAATTGAGTCTTACCAACGCCGGGTCCCAATATTAATGATTCACTGCATCTTACATCAAACTAATAATATTCGTTATATTCTTACCAACTCTCTAGTATTTCTTCTTCTTAGTCGGGTATGGCCAGAATCATTCAAAATTTTACGGGCTAGTGAATTCAGGATGGCTGTGTTTCCGCAAATGCTGAGCTAAGGGTACGACTATATGTTGGCATATCTGAGGTATAAATCAGATATAATAAGGGGCCAAAGATACTCCTTTGGGATACTCCGGTTCGCTTAGATAGTCGCTTTCCATCACTTTAAACTGTCGTCCAGTTAAATAAAGGGTCCGCCATTTAAAGTTTTTTTTCAACTAGTGCTTATTGCGTGAGTGGTAACACTTAGCTCATGTCTGATTTGACAGATAATTAGTTTTATTCATCCGCTGAACGAATACGGTTGTGTATACGCTTGAACAACGCTGGGAATCTGGGCCTGCGATCGACTTACAGAAGATGCCGATTTTGCCAAAAAAAATCATCCTTTCAGAAGCTCATTTTGATCTTGGCGGGTATGTAAACAAGCAAAATTGTCGCATTTGGGGCACAAAGAACCCGCACGCATACATTGAAAAGCCAATACACCCAAGTCGAGTCACTGTTTGGTGTGGATTTTGGTCCAGAGGCATAATTGGGCCATTTTTCTTCAAAAATAAGCAAGGAGTGGCCGTTACAGTTAATGGCGATTGTTATCGGGCCATGTTGAACGAATTTTTGTTCACAAAAATTGAAGAGGATGATATTAGCAATATTTCGTTTCAACAGGATGGCGCTACGTGCCAGACAGCCGAGGCTACACGCGATGTTTTGCGCCCTGTTTTTGAAGATAACATTATCAGCCGCAGAGCTGATGTCATTTGGCCACCTCGGAGCTGCGATTTGACACTGTTGGACTATTATTTGTGGGGTGCTGTCAAAGCTAAGTGTTACGCCAACAAGCCAGAGACAATTGACGCTTTACAGGACAACATTCGTGAAGAAATACAGCTGCACACAATCGATAATGTGCTTAAAAATTGGACCGATCGTGTAGACTACTACATGGTCAGCCGAGGCAGCAGAAATTTGAGAAAATATTCAGTAGTTTTTTTATAGCATTTTCAAAAAACTATATATATTTGGCGGACCCTTTAGCTTGGTAGTAGGTTGCAGACATTTGGTGGAAAATTTTCCTTCAGAATGTACGTCCAGCCTTCGTACCATACTTTATCGAATGCTTGAAACACATCCATTAAAAGAGCAGAGCAATACTTTTTTCCTCAAAGGTCTTCCTTATAGCACACACCAGTCTATATGTCAAAAGATATGAGTTTATCTCTTATACGGCCTAGATGGTTTCTGAAAATATAGGCTGCAGAGTGGCTGAAAATTTGATTTCACTGGCCAAAAGTCTAAGTGTTTGTTGCCACTGAAATTTGGCACAGAAGATCGTCGGTACCACAGTCAACGTCCCCGTTTAGACAATTTAGTTCTTGAGCGGACATAATGCCTACAGACAGTATCTTCACAATCTTTAATAGACTGACACGCCCTTGTCCCTTTGACCTTGTAAGATTTGATTTCGAAAGGGTGTATGTAAAACGGTAACTGAAAACTGAGATAACTTCGATCAATATCATCTAGTTGTTGATGGACTGAATTGCGAATTAAAAGAAGAACTCCATTCATCGTAAGCATATGCATACAGATGAGATGTAATGTTTCTATATTCCGGTGTAGAATTCTTAATTTTACTGCCGTTGGTACAGAATCGCACACAGTCTTTGATGACTGAAAAAAATCTTCGTCCAAAATTTTTACGAGACATAGAACTTTGATCGAACTTTATAAATTCGTAAGTGTTAATATAGAAAAATCTTATTTTCTTTCATATCAGAGCAGAACTTATTACAAGAAGCGGCAGTTCGTGCAGGTCAAGACCCATCAACAATGATAGGCCAAAAAGACAAGATAAGGTTGGCTGTCGAGTTTTCTTAAAACATCTTAGTATCAGACTGTATTAAAGGCTACCAGACTATAATTTTTCGGTGGCGCATTTAAGCGACAATGTCACTAAAATATTTTTATCTATTACTCATTGTCATAGAATCGGTATAAAGTCAAAATTTTTATGAAATTATCGCAAATGAAAAATTACATTGACGAATCGTGTCAATGGTGCCAACAAAAGAAGACAACTTTATAAATCTGAAATTTAGCGACATTGTCTGTTATGAGTTGACTACATGCTGAACAATGTTGTCTTCTGCACCTCCACGTCACCATTGATTACTTCTTCTCAATAGAATCGCTTTTCAATTTCCTTTAACTTTAGAAGATTTATAATATTTTTCTAATTACTTAGTCGGTCGACTAACCTTTGTTTAACGCTAGCCAATTAACAGAAATACCTTCGACTCCATAGCGACTTTGATAGTACCACCTACAACTAATTAACTTGCATTCCAATACTTTTTGGAGATGAAACATACTTCATACAGCTTAGCAAATATCATGTCAGAGGAAGAATAATTCAAATGTGATTTAATTTGAATTTGTAGAAGTATCGGGTGTTTTTCTACAGTTACACAAGTTTAAATAATAAAACAAAAAATATATTTTTAATATAAATGAAACGGATTTTGTTGGATGGAAAATTTTATGATATTTTATGACATTAATGTTTCATTATGATTTTGGTCAGGTAGCCACTACGGCTGGAGTGTACAAGGCACAATCTGGAACATTAATTTTTATAAATTTTTCACACCCAATGTGGCATAATTTGGGCAATAACGCTGTGAGTGTTGATTTCCAACTGGTCAGTTCTCTCTTGTTTTCCCACGTAGACAAGTAACTTTACATAAACCAAAGAAAATAATCCAATGGGGTTAAATAACACGATTAGTTGGATCATTTTGTGAAAAAACTCTTTCATCAAAAGTTTCTTTGAGTCATTCAATTGCAGCGTGCGCTGTTGGAACCACATGTTGGAACCACACGCCAGCCAAGTTAAAGCCAGCTAATTAAGGCACCAAAACATTTTTAATTATGTTCACATACCGTTCACTATTGATAGCAGCAGTGTTTGACGACGTAAGAACTCATGACTCCGTCAGCTCACAAAACGCACCAAACAGGAATTTTCTCTGGATTTAATGGTGACAATTATACTTATTCAGGTACCATTTCGACCTAAAATTGGCTTCATCGGAGAGAAAAATTTTGAATGGAAATTAAATACCAATTTGTATTTTAGCCCATTCGCCGCATTGGTGGCGATGTAAGTCTATCCATAATGAAATGTTAAATCAACCTCTACAAAAAGCAACTACCAGCAGTATTGCCAACTCAAAGTTATGGATCTTTAAAAAAAATACCTGAATACCCTACAATGTAGGCTTAAAATGTATTTTTATAGCGAGAGAGAGAGAAGGTTAGGTATCCTTTAAGGCTCAACACACATAAACTCCTGTTTTATAGCTCACAAATCATCTATTGGTAAAATTTCGACCTAATCCTTTTGCATGTGGAATAATCACATGTTTTAGCAATGTCGGATGAATAAATTATTCAATTTTTCGTTTAAGGGTTTATATGAAACGCAATAGGAACAGTAAACTGATAATAAAAGTATATGGTATAATACTGCCCATCTTTGGCTCATAAATGTAGGATTTGACAAACTAAGGCGAATTTATAGTGCTCCTAATAGAAGTATCAGATTATCATTTTTAAAGCTTAAATTTTTTTCGTCACTACTCTAGGAAGCATATTGGCCTTTCAGTTTAAGTTTTCAGCTTAAGTTATCAATTTTTTACCGTAGCTCGCCTCTATATGATTGTGTGTACTGGTGGCGATCCTTGCTAAGTGGTGGTGGTGATCGTCACTTAGCATTGTAATTTTTTTTTTTCGTGATCATTCCTCTGATCTTTGTCATCACACCAGAGAAAAGCTGGATGGTAAGAGGGGTTTCTTTAGATGGATTTGTCTGGGAGAGGTGTAAGTCTTTTTGTTAAACTCTAGAAGCGAATTCTTTTATGTCCTTTGCTGGGGCTCGAATATGGGCAACTTGTGTTGTATGTCTGAGCTCCAACCACTACACAACGCCAACCAAGGACTAAAATAATCCGTTAAGGCTAATTTTTTAATTGCAACACTAATTGCTTCCTTAATAGATGTTGTCGGATATTATAGTCATAACTTTGCTCAACTTAACAAAAAATTATTTCCAAAAATTTTAAACTGCCTTCTGAAATCAAAAAAACCATTTGAAAAAAACTTTCAAAAGCTTAAAAAGTTTTCTGAAACTTTTGTCACTAAACGCACCTGTTACAAAACAAAGTTTTTGTTATTATTTGACTAAGAAAAAAAAATAGAAGGAAAATCTAAAATTTATATATATTTCTCATTGATTATTTAACTCCTGCCACAAAATATTAAACAAACACTTCACTATTGCTTTAATGTCTGGACGTCTGGTCCGTTTTTTGCTATTGAATCTTTATTTTTTTTTTCTTCTAAAACTGTAGCCATTCAGCCAAAAGAGCTCTTGAGCATCGCCACATTTGCCCAGTACCTACACATACCATAACCAAAATTGTTTGTATATTCTTTTTTATGAAATTGTTTAAAGTTGTAAAACCATTGGGGAATTTAAACTCTGAGTATAGGATTTGGTTTTTCTTCTTTTGTGATTTCTTTTTTTTAAGTTGTGGCTGCCGAAAAACAAATACAATTTCATATAAAAGTTTTTCAAAATAACATCGAGGGAAATATTAAATTTCAAACAGTGCAAAAGTGTTCGACAAGTTGAAACATTAGCTTGGCTTTTTTTTTTTTTTGATTTGGTACTCACACAATGCATTGGTAGGAAAATTTGCAATGTTGAGTGGTAATGTTTAATAAAGGAAAATTGGAATATTACTCTATGGGAGAAATGGCAACAAGCGCATAAAGAAAATATTTTGAAATTTAGAAACGAATTTTAAATTTATATTAAAATAGATATGGTTGAGACAAAAAATTAATTCGAATAACTTCCTCATAAATCACCAAAAAAAACTTAATTTCAATCATAATTTAAATGCTTTTATTACTATAACACTGGCGTCCAAGTATCTCAGACAATAAAGAGAAAAATTGATCAACATGTGTGTTTTATCTTGTTTCCGTTTTGCATTTAATATACTCGTATATACAAAACACTGATGCAGTGGCCATTGAGTCGAAAAGATATAAAGAAATGCTGGCCGTTTAAAGCAAAAGATCGAAATGTTTAGAATGGATTAGATAGAGAAACAGGCGCGGCCGTGATAAAAAGAGGAATCAATGTCTTCTTTCCCTAAGTCGCATGGTCATCTATAGTCTACTTGGGAGGCGTGCCGAGAGACACGGCATCTTTTCGCATGATTTTTGCAGAACTTGTGATTCTAAAGACCTCATACTTCAGTATGCACTCTTTGCTATTAGACGACAAAGGTTTCTGGCAACCTCTTTCTTGTCACCTTTGAGTGAATGATGGTCACCGCAATTGTGCGATTTAATTTGGAGTCAAAATGATATCCTCTGCAGATCAAATATCTGGTGTATGTGGTGTTCCTTTCTTCTAAGGTGACCCATCACCTTACCTAACCCTAGCTAACCTACCCTTGTATGTTACTGGCATAAGGTAAGGAGCGCTTGGCAGGAATATTGTAGCACCTGCAGCAAGTGGAAGCAAACTTCCGTAAATTTCGGTGTGAGTGGCAACACTTCAGCAAAAACTTGCAGAAGTTTTTCCGCAAGTTTTTTCCGTGTAGACACACGGCTTTACAAGTAATAGCTCAAGTACTGATTTTTTGAAGACGCTTCTAAGAATCACATATTACTTAGTACCATTGTCAGTAGCGTATAACACCGGTACCAGGCATAGAGAAACATTTAGTATCTGTAAAGCCTGTACGACTTACACAAAATTCGCAGAATTGACAGCGTTATTGATATTTTGGCTTAAAACAACACAGTAGTAGCAATACTAAGCTATTAAGCCTATTCAATTCTCATTTGTTGGAAGCCGGCGTTAGATTGTAGGTCCCTTTTTTCATTGATTGAGAGAAGTACCCCTGGTTCCATTTGGGATGTCGCAGGAATTATGTATGTATGTATGTAATTCGCATTAGCTATGAAGAAAACAAAATTCAAACAATTTCAGATTTACTAAGAAATGTGGTTCTTGTTAGCTGACTGCAACTGCTGACAGCTGGCCTTTTTAAAGTATTCCTTTTTAAGTCAGTTCAATAAGTCCTTGAATCAAATATTTTAATGTCAATTATATGTATTCCTTAACAATAAAAGAACCCGCTGACAGAACAGCTAATTGCTTTGATTTCATATTTCAAATGGAATAATTAAACAGCAGTCTCGCCTAACTCCCAATTCATTCAGAGCCATTCAAAGTAAAAATAATCAAATGTTTCTTAGGGGAAATTAAAAGTTAAAAAAACCCACTATCGCCCATAACTAACTGCAGACAGTATTTATACGCTCTTTAAGAAATATTAAAATATTAAATTATTTCATTACCCACCCCCCACTATAAAACTAACCAGACCAACACAGCCAAATTAAAATGTATTTTTATGTTTAATTTCTTTGGAAATTTTCTAAAATGAAATAAAAATAAAAAAATATACAGAAAGGTTTTTAAGTTCTTTTTTTCGTCCTATCTTCGTTCATTCATTCATTCATTCATTTGGTTGTGGCGGTTTACTTTTGGGTTCGTTTGCGTTCATTTGCTAGCTTTGGAATACATTGAAAATATTCAAATATATATTCAAATATATTTGAATATATATTTAGCTGTTCCCTTGATTCCAACTATTTACACAAAAATACAAATATTGAGGATGAAAAAGAGATAGAGAGAGGGAGAGAGAGAGAGAGAAAGAATTTTAAGGATGGCAGACACGCATACATGTGGGTAAGATTTTAAAAGTCCTCACTCGACATTAGATTGGACACCGTTTTTAGTTGCAGAGTGATGATGATACTGGTGCTTATTTTTGTTAGTTTTTGCTGTTATTGTTGCTTTTGTTGTTATTGTTTTTAATTCCAATGGGAACACAAATTAAATTGGTTTATTTTGCTTCGGAATTGCTCTTTTAAATATTTTCGAGTTCTTTTTCATACACCATGTTTTCACAACTACAGTGATTCCTTTTAAAGCATGTTGAACTATTGTTAATGCAGCAATAATTTATACTGAAAATGAAAAATTGTATTTGTAACATAATGATAAATACAAGTGACCTTAACCAGCGTGGAGAGATGATGCTGATAAGAGTGGTACAAGGTTATGCATCTTTCGACTTCAAAAGTAAAGGTAAATAAAATACATGTAATGCTTCGACCTTTTTCTTATGTACGAAATAAAATGTCATTTCAACTACTGGCACTGCATTGGTTGCAGCAGACGCTTCTTTTCTTTTATACATTTCGGACGATATCTCGGCTATAACTTTACGAATATTGGTTGTAAAATTCTACAACGTTGAAGAAATATCTGCGTAGACTTGGTCTTTGACGTATCCAGACATAAAAGTCTAAAATGGCGATGATCTTGATGGCCTATTGACGTAGCCAAATTAAAAAATAGGCGACCAGGAAATTTCTCTCCAAAATCTGCCGCGTTGTAGGGCTCGTAGAACCGTTTTGTTGAAACCACATATAGTCCTTTCCATAGTCTTCATTTGCTGGCCAAAAAAAGTTGGTTATCATACGGTAGTAAAGCGCTAAATTGCCAGTAACGGTTCTTTTCAACTCATTTCCAAAAATGCGTACCAAACAATCACTATTACCGAATGCTATGGCTTTTCCACGATTACTTCTGAGCCGCATATGTAACAATCTTGCTTGTTGCCGCAAACACCGAGTGAGAAATGGATTTCGTCGCTGAAGAAAACTGTATAGAAAATTCGAAAATCAGAGGCCGCATTTGAATCACTGCTTGAGTAGTAAGCTTAACAATTTTCGCGCATTCTTCAGTAGTTAAACGATTCATATTCCAAATGGAAAACCTTTCACTAAATAAATGGCACTTCTTATTACAGTTATTTAACAGCTGACAGCCTTGCTATACCTCACTAATATGGACCGACTTCATGGAAGATTTTTTCTGCGGTAAATTTAACTGAGTGAACACTTAAGATAACTTTCTCTTACAAAAAATAAAAAAAAAAATATCTGATACAGATATAATCGTTATATAGGCGATTAATATTGCAATTTTAGACTCTTTGATAAGGTCAGGAGATCCCCTGCAATTCAGATCACAGGTGCCCACCCCATCAAAGGCCCTTTTTTAATGCTCTCTTCGGGAATGTTTGCATGCAAAGGGTCAACCTTATAGCGGTGGGACTCATGCTGGACTATTATCACTTCAAGACACTTCTCTATTCTATCTATGTGATATGGACTATGCCTCATCTGTACCAGAACTGTATAGGGGATTCCGTGTCATAATTTCTAGTAGGCAAGATTGGGCCTCTGTTTCCCTTCGCCTTCCGGTCTACTGCAGTGTGTTTCAGGCCGAAGACAGACGACGATCAGATCTCTTACAAGTGTGACCTTCAACCCTAAGCTGGTCAGGGACTGTCGTGATTCCTTTGTGGCATTATCACGACAGTTTTTCTTACACCTCATCTGGGTGAGTATGCCCCTCCTACCACCGTTAAACTTGCAATCAAGCGCAAGTATATGTTGGACGAAGAAAGAGTCTGGACGGAAGGTAACTTATTTTATAGCCAGACTAGCCTGGGCCAGGTTGGTAACAAGCGTACCAATAAACAATTCGAATTGAACCGAATCATTGTGTTATGTGGAGGTACGCACAGAGGCTGCGCTTACCTGCAATAACTTTTGTTTTGGCTGTGGATTCCCTGAGGAAGAGGAGACCGTGGTCCACTTTATCTGCCAATGACCATCTTTCGCACACTGCGCCCTCACTTTCTCGGTGGCTTTTTGGAGCTATCGATCCTTGCAATTAGATCAATAGACAAGTTCATTAGACTGTCGAGCTGGTTTCCGATCTAATCTAGGGAAGAGCCTCTGTGCAATGCCTCTGTTAGCTCACCATGAATCTGGTGAATAGGACAGGGCAACACGTTATGTTGTATCATAACGGGCCGCTATGCGTGCTCAAGTGTGCCCTATTTAGCGAGGCTGCCACTCTCTCCTATTCTATCCTAAACACCAATCTGGGAAAAAAATACCATATTCTACCACAGACTAAGATGATCTGACTCACTGATCCAATGATAAATAGTTATCTAAAGATAAAGCGCAGGATGTGTACTATAACACGAAATAGTTCTTTATTTGACACGTTGTCTGCAGAGGATAATCTTGGTCGTCCATTGGTACAACTTTATGGCCCTGCGGTCATAATTCAGGTAAAGACAACTAACGTGGTTTAAAAGTTTTTCCAATAGCAATTGACATAAAAGTAGCCCATACTACTCTTTCATTCATTATTCAAAGCAAATCACCTAATTTGTAAGTAATTCTGTTTCAATTAGTTTTAGGAATCAATGTGATCAATAATTTTGATCGGGTGCTTATTCACGCTAAATATCTTTTAGGCAAAATACTTTTTTCACTTTTAAAAAGAAATGCCGACTAATTTCATACCAAAACAATAAATAAAAATAACTAGAAAAAGAAGAAGAGCTACTAGAGTGAATTAAAAAGTTGCCATGCGAACAGTGTAAGTCATATAAATAATTCAATTAGCCGGCAAAGTAGATAAATGAAAATACATGTGGAAAAGTCTTAAACGATCTGAAAGATAAAAATTTGTTACCACAATATCGCTGTGCCAACTGTTTTCCCCATTTGTTCACTATTTTCATAAAAAGGACATTCAGCGAAACCTTTTATGAGTCTGCTTAAGAGTCTGCCTCACTGACAGTGCTTATACGAGAATTTATTCAAACGTTTTGTGTAATTGTGTGCATGCGTTTTGTTGTATGAACATTGTGGCACGTATTATTGCGTTTCATTCTGTTGCGTCCTTGTGTCTACTGGGATAGGGTTCACTTCGTTTTTATTTATTTTTTTATTATTATTTTTGGTTGTATTTATTTTTCCAGCTTAAAACTCAACGTTATAACCAGGATAACAACAGAAGAGCATTTAAAAGTTCTTTAATGCTGTGCTGTGCGTAAAGATGGTCTTTAAAACAGAAATAAAACGAAATATTGTACATTTGGATGAGAAATTAAAAATCATGTTTCCACTTTATGCAAATTGTTTTCCACTTGGGAACTCAAATATACAACAACAACACAAAAATACAAGTAAATGTGTTTTTTTTTGTTTTTCTTTATTTTAATATATTTCTTGATTTTTTCGAAGTTCTGTTGAATTTTTTTATTTAAATGGTAAAAATAGCGCACGCAAACATTGTAATAACTGGTCCGTTTTTAAGTTTTTTTTTTTTAACTATGCTTGGAATTAAAATTAAGTTTCTTATTTTCTTTTATTGCAACAATATTACAAATTGACTACATTTTTTTATTTTAAATAATTGCTTTACAGAAATTAAAAAAGTACAATAACAACCAAATACTCTAAACCATACTTTTTTGAATATTAAGTATCTTTTGAAGAGCAAGAGCCGAAGTTATTATGATAAGTAATAAAGGTCTCTTGAAGCTAAAATCGTATCGAAGTTCTGTTAGGTTTTTAATAAATTTTGAATAAGGCTTTCAAATAATTTTAATAATTTTTAATATTTTATTTCATCTAATTTCAATACTAATTTTGAATTATTTAAAAAAAAGAAGCAATTTTGTTTATAATATTTTTCAAAACTTTATCACTGTCCCATAAAAACCCAAATAGACACATGTATCGGATGTTATTTTTACAGTTAAACAAGTTTAAATCATAAAAAACAGAGTACTGGAAATAATCCCTCATATGGCGTTACCATTGTTCCCATTTGAGTTTTTTTTTTTTTTTTTTTTTTTAGTTGATACATCTGTCGTTGATATTCCCGCTAAATATTAGCGTCATAGCTTGACGTTTGCATAAGCTACGTAGCCAAGAATACGTCTATCTCTATGTGTGATGACGATTTTTTACAATTTTAGAAATGGATTTAAATTCGTAACAACGAACTTTTATTAAAGTTTGCGTATAAGACGGATTTGATGGTGCGCGAATGTTGGAAATGTTGGGAAAGTGTTTTGTTTCCAGTCAAAAAAGAAGACAATGCTCACGGTTTTCATGGATTACAACGGTGTAGTACATCATGAATTTTTTCCAGAATTCCAGACAATAAACAAAAAGTACAATAAACAAAAGTATTGGGCATTATGAGACGTTGGCAGAAACTTCGTAAATTTTGCTCCATGATAGCGCACCGTCTCACAGTGATATTATTATTTGAATTTTTTGACGAAAAATACAACAATTTCATCCAATAACCTCCGAATTCACTGATTTGGCTTCTTGTGACTTGTTTCTGTTCAATCGAGGTAAAAACCCATTATGGGATATGTGTGTCAGCAGCCGAAAGGTAATAATGGAAAAATCGTAGGAAACACTGATGGATATACCGAAAATTGAATATAAAAAATTATTCGTTGATTGGATCAAGCGCTGACATAAGTGTATTGCAATCGATGGGGATTACTTTGAGGTGGTCAGTATAGATTTATATGAATAGACTTGTATTTTTAATTTTCTGTATAAATTCCGGGAAGTTTCTGATCAAGGTGTTATATGCTGCTTATGCCTAATGCAAAACGATTTCCAACAAGATATTTTAGAAATCATTTCTCTCTCTTGGCCTTCTTGAACTTACAATTGCTTACAAGTGCCAGATTTCTTCATATACAAAAAACTTAAATCACAGCGAAAAAACAATTTATTTTCTTTATTTTAAGAAAGTCATAAACAACGAATTATTTTGGCAAACTTGCCAAAAACTAAATTGCAGGAAAAACCTTTGACCTCAAACAATGTAAAATGACCAAAACGAAATAACATGTTGCGAATCAAAAACAATTTTATTATACTTCCGTAACAGTTAAAATATTCTAAGTAAAGAAATATTCCCATGCTATTCCAAATTTTGTGAATTGTATTAAACTTTTTATATAAGAAAAATGCCTTTTACATGTACTCTACTCCACTGCTAAAATAAAAAAAAATTAAAAAATTAAAATAAAAAACCTAAAATATATAATAAAGCAAGTACATATATAGGCTGTTTTTTTATAACTTTGAGTTGGCAACGCTGCTTTCTCTAACAACCGATAGTTGCTGTGTTGTTTGTTTTATATAGAAAGCGCTTGCAAATTGTTGAAACTTTTTATTAAAATAATGCTTCTGTTCGCTAAACTTCAAAATTAAAAATTTTGTTCTCGGGTGAAGGCGATTTGTTGCTAATTGAGTACGTAAATAAACAGAATTGTCACACTTGGATCAAGGATAATCCATAAGCTTTTGTCGAAACACCTATACATTCACAGAAAATTGCTGTTTGGTACGTTTTGAGGGCTGGCAGAATCATTGGTACTTATATCTTCCAAAACGGTGATGGTCTGAATGTTACTATCAGTGGTGAACGATATAGAGAAATGACACTAAATTATTTCATAACTCGTTAATCTTGCTGATATATGGTTCTATCAAAATGCAGTGAATGCCACATAGCGTGTGCTGCAATTATTTTACTCAGCGTTTGATGAAAGAGTAGTTTCACGTAATGATGCAATTAGTTGGCCATCAAGATCGTATGATATAATCCCATTGGATTATTTTCTTCGGGGTTATGTAAAGTCTACGTCGATAAACAAAAGATAATTAAACACCTTTAAATTAACATTCGAAGAATTTTTAACGAAATACTGCTGCATATGCTGTGAAAAGTCTGAAAAAATTGGTGTTGAAGTTTGCGATTTGTATGCGTCAGGCGTGGCATCCATATGAACGAAATCGTATTTAAACACTAATGGCATAAATTATTCTATCCAGCAAAACCTGTTTCTTTGAAAGAAAAAATGTACTTATTTGTTTTATTATGATTTAAGCTTGTGTAACTGTAAAACAAAACACACGAAATTTTTTTTAATCTAAATTCCTAAAAGTACGGGTGGAGGTATTGATTATGCAAGAACTTAAGTGTCGTATTCAATAATACTCATAAGCTGCCGTGGTCTAAACATATTTCGACTCTAGTTAGCTGCATATATGAGATGCTCTCTCGTTATATGGATGTTGTTGGGCAAAACATATCTTTTATTGGTCCTTCTGTATGAGTGTAAGATATACGTTTAAAAAACTTAAAGTTGCTTGCAACAAAATGACAAGATACATTTATGACCTAGACAGGTCCTCAAGAGTCAATTTCTTTTTTTCCTATCGCATCTACGAAATGAATTTTGGAAATTTGCTAAAATGTAGGAGGACTATTTTTCTTCATAAATTATTAACCACTCAGTACTGTTACGTAAATTAAAATGCTGAAAACATCAGGGACTTATTATGAGCTTTTAGCTATAAATTTTATTGGCCTGTGGCTTAATAACCGCTTAAATTACCAGTACTAATCGAGAGTGCTATCATCCGCATGGAGTTGCCAGTTCGATTACTTTGTGTGTTTATGAAGTTATTTTAGACCATTTGAATTAAAAGATTCGTGTCTGTACAAGAACATGTGAAACTAATGATGAAATACTATAAAAAGATTGTGCATTGCGGTTGGTGAGTTAATGATCATTTGGCTGTCAATAAGTTAAGTCGCGTTCAGGCGTAAATAAAAAGTGTTGTATAAGCGAATTTGCTGTATTAAGACATAGTGTATAAAAATTACGGCGGAATTAATAAAGTCCGTAAGAACAACAACAAAGTAGACTTTTATTTTATTTGAGTGCAATATAAACGAACTCAATGTTTTAACAAGGTTAAAAACGTAACAGTATTATCTTTTTAAAGTACTTAATTTTGAAAACCTTCGCGAGAAAGAAAATTAATTCGACAGACACACAGGAAAGCCTTCTCAGTGCGTCAGTCCTTTATATACAGCATTAGTCTTTAGAATCAGCTACCTAATCAGTTACAATTCGTAAATCGGTTTAGAAGTGAACTTTTACACCATAATCTTGTATTACAATTTTTTTTTTGTTTGCTATTTTCTTCCATAATTCTAGTTCTAATATATATTTATTAAAGAATTCTTAATATGTTATAATGTAGGTTTTTATTGGCACTCTAATTTACAAGATACCTATCTTGTGACGCTTAATTCATTAATAAATAAATAAAATAAGAAATAAGGAATATAAATTAAATAAGTCTTTAGTATGTAGGCGATGGGCAAAATTTTTTCCAAGTCATCCTTTTTTATACCGATCGACACAAAGCCGCTCCATATATTTTTCCATCTTTAAGTCTTTCTTTCCGTCAGGAAATATTCTAATTCCAAGCTTTAACAATATTAGCTCACTTATTTGTTCTCCTCATTGACATACTCAAAACAACGAGACTTGAAGACTCCATAGCCAAGTTAAGTACATACTTAGGATACTATTGTATACGATTTAACAGCATAATTGCATTAAATTTTTCTTCATAACGTTTCTATCTAATGTTTGGCTTGGTAAGTTTTTATTTCTGGACACTTTTCATTGTTATTGTTGTATAATTTCCAACACATACAACATTGTTATAACATGGGCAAAATGCCATAAAAAACTGAGTAAAAGGAAAACTTAGATTTTGTGAGTAGGTACAGTGAAGAAGGAAAATATAACTATTAAACAATTTCAAACATTCAGCTCAAATCTCAATATATCGCAGATATATTTAAGAGTAAATTTTCAATTGATTTTTTTTTCTGCCTGAATGCTCGAGGGAGCATATTGGTTTTCAAATATACTCGAAACCGCTACTAAATCTTTCTATTATGTTTTCTTCGTGCGCTCTAGCCACTATCCTCCACGCTATCCTCAAATTTTCAAAACTAATTTTTTAATAACAATCATCAACATTTCAGATTCCATGGATAGGTTTTTTTATATAATTTTTTTTTTTTTTAAAGTAAGATTTTTAAATAGGCTGCTTCATAATCTTACGTTAACTTTGAAATGGCTTATTCGATTTCATTAAGCCATATGTTAAAAAATTTCAAATTTTAAGTCATTCTAATATCAGTTTTAAATTTAACCCGTACTTTTGGAGTTTATGAGAATGAATTTATAATTCTTTTTAATTATGATATTTTTGAGATCTAAGAATAGCGCCTCAAGAATATATATGAAATATCAAAGGCATTTTTGCTAGTTGCATAGTGTAATTTTCTCGGTATTCTTTCTTTAGTACGATTTCCAAATTTGTTTATTGTTCATTTATTTAAATTCGTATTTTCTGAACCATTTTTAATATAATAACATCACTTTTGTCCTACACAGTAGCATTTTCTAAATGAATATTTAGTTGACTTAAGTGTCGTACCACTATTACATTGCCCCCCAAAATATATAAAAATGATTACCATCCTCTACTAGTGTTGTAAAAATTAGTGTAATAAAACGTTTCATAAAACTTATGCGAAACATTTATGGTTTTTAGGTTAAAGTATTGTATCATTCATTTACCCATACACTCAACTCTATTTTTAAGTACAACGTATGACGCTACAGGGAGAGAGTAGATATAGCAATGTTTTGCTGTTAAAGTTGTAACGACTTTTTGTATTAGTTGAAGGCCAATAGTAGCAGCAGCAGCCCTATCAGTTACTAAACAGTTTGCAGCCAAACCATACAATATAATATAGTTTAATAAAAAAGCATACAAATTTACAAACACACACGTATACTTCTCTATAAACGAAGTTACAGACTCATAAACTTGATTTTTTCATAAATACCGTCACAGACTCTTTAAGTTATGAAGCAAGAGAAATACTGTCTGTTGTCTGTGGTGCCATAAGTTTTTAAGCTCCTCTAAATAGTTTTGTTTGTAAGCCAAAACCAAAAAAAAGAAAAAATTATTCCTGTTTTTATTTTAAGATTATAATGTGGTTTTGCTCTCTAAAATACTATTAAAATCATATAAAATTAATTAAAAAGAATTTTAAATGTATTTATAACGCGAATACCTAAAAACTTGGGGATCTGAGACATCTTCGGATCGATTACATTATCCCTCATAACTTTCTCGATAGGAAATTTCACGTTGATATACATACCAATGCGGGCTTATACCGACAGTTCTAAGATGCAGGGCTGAGTGGGATGTGGCATATTCCTGATAAATTCTGACACAAGACTGCCTTATACGTTGCCTGATCTTTGCAGTGTCTTTCAGGCAGAGGTCATGGCTATACAGGGATATCGCCGGGAATTACATTGCTGAAGAATTGACCAGGATGGGTACTGAGCTTGGGACTTTCAAACAAGAGCCTATCGTTGGTGAGCCGATTGCTTCAGATATTCTCCGGTCACTTTATGTCGATGCTCAAAATCGAAAGAGGAGGCCTAAATGACTTCTCTCCCTAACTTGGGTGGCCATACACCGCACAACTGTAGTCCTAATTGGTCACTGTCTTATAGAGAGACATGCTTGGCATTCCCTCGAATGATTTTTGTAGGAGTTGTAGTTTCGTGGAGGAGGAGTAGACTGTCTTTCACCTGATGTGTCAATATCCGGCTCTTGCTGCCAGAAGGCGAAGGTTTTTGAACTACTACTTCTTGTCATCCTTGACTGAACTCTCCAGGAAAAGGATAGCCGCAATTGCGAGATTTATTTTGGAGGCTAAATGGTTTCTTACGGAAACTGTTTGATCCCCGTGTTGGTATTTATGCATGTGGCATCACAATGGGCCAAATATCTGGCCTAAGTGGGACTCCTTCCCTTTAGGGGGATGTACCACTTTACCTAACCTAACCTAACCTAATCTACCTAAAAAATTACTTTAAAGAAAATAGGGACTTATTGATGAAGTTCATAATGACAGAAAGGAGTATATAAATATTACTCCCTTTAATTTGTAAATAAATACGTTAGTCTACTTCATTTACAATTATAAATAAGATAACAATTTTTGGCCACTCTTTCAGTTATAAAGGGTGTGAAACAAAATAAAGCCAATTGCTCGCTACGGCTTCGGTTTCTGTGGCTGTTTGGTAAGAGCAGAACCACATATTGTTAGAATCACATATTGTGCAGGTCCATATCCTCAATTACTGGCTGCAAGAAGTCTGTTATCATCTCGCGATAGCGAACGCCGTTGACGGTAACCGCTTGGCCGATGTCATTTTTAAAGAAGTACATCTCGATGTTGTCTCTATCCCATAAACTGCATCATAAGAGCAAGCACATATATATTTTCAAATATCCTACAGACCCGTTTTGCTGAGATTTGCGCATAATTCTTTCGATTGTGGACACATTTGGCAGACTATGCTGAGCAAAAAAATTACGAAGTGTCAGAAATTAATTTTAAATCGAACAATCTTCACGCACTGCTCCTTTTTCTCTGTTAAGGTGACTTAAGACTCACAATGAACATCGTACATTTTGGTTGGTGCACACTTTAGAATGCCTTCAACAAATTATTAACACTGTTACGTGTTAACCTATTTAAAAGGTTTCAATTCGCTTGAATTGCGTTAAAATTAAATTAAAACCTGTTTTATTGTCTTGTTTTATAGTTATAGTTTTATTTGCTACACAATAAATTTCGTTTAAATAAAATAAAAACCGCTTTATTTTGTTGTTATACAGTTATATTTTTATTTGCTACTCAATAACTTTTATACAGTTTACAACAATTTAATATTCGCTTATAGAACACCTTTATTTCTGCTATAACTCGACTTTATCTTGAGACAAAACAATAACTAACTCACGTGTAGGTAAAGCAGCCCTCTATATACCTAATTGCCTACAGTTTCGAAGGTTCATGAAATATCGACCATATTCTATTTCCATATCCCTTAATTCAAATGTGACGTAAAGATGGTCGATGCGACAGTGCTGCCAAATTGACAGGGTGACACAAAATGTACCTAAATCCCACAATGTACATTATCTGTCTTTATGGTGCAGATTAGTGCCGTTCAGAAATAAAAATGTAGTTGTATTAGTGAGTACATGAAAATTTCTCTCTGGGAATTGAGTTGAATTGATAATTAGCATTATTAGTATCTGAATGAATTTATTTTTTTAATGAAAATATAAAAATCTGAATATATTGTAAGAAATTTAATTATTATCGGAAAAATTTTATAAATAATACAGTTTTAACTAAAAAAAAATAATAAAATTCAAACTACACCTGCTACGCATGTTTACTCGTTACTTCTTCATTGACGACTAAAAGCAAAAGCTTTATAGCGTTAACAATTGTTGTATGAAGAGCACAAGGCTGGTGTAGATGAACTGGCAGCAATCAGCGGCATATCTAGCTTGGGTCCACACATGTGATACTACTAAAGAAAGATAATTTTAAATCGTAAGATGTCGGATAATGGCAACGAAGAAAATCCTTTACCAATGCATTTTCTTTAAGTTCAGTCAAGCAAAGCCTTTATAAGGCTCCATACATTAGGGAAGTTTCAACACTTGATTTGTACTTCATCCACTAAAAAGTGGCAAGATTTTCTTGCTAATGTTGTATAATTCATCGTTACTTGGCCATTAAATGCAGTACCTACAATTATATCCTCTTTAAAAAGAGCTTCGATGCGCCCAATCGATCTACTAAGATCCCAAATGCTACTTTCCTGTGCAAGTTAATCTGAGATCCTAACATCTAGGCAATTTCATTGCTTTAATTGTGCTTTAAAGGTGCCAAAATTTGTTTATTCTCATAAGAGGTGGGTGCACTTATCCCTAACTTATTTGCTTTGAGATGCAGTAGATGTAATATCAGTTGTCTATCATTTTCAAAAGAAGCGCTGAAGTCCTGTATAATACTAGAAATGCAGAAAATACGTGATTGTGCAAGTTCATCCACTATGCTGTTCATAGTTAGTATGGTTTGACAAGTCATCATGAATCGTTTAGTGCCAGAACAGTGCTTCCAAATTGTGAAAATTTAATTAAGAAAACATAAGTCTGTTCGAAAGGTTCATAGCGCAATTTGTCCATTTTATCATCGGTTCTTAGTTTCTTCTGTTACGGTGAATGGCTAGCGCTGTCAAATCATGCTGACTGAATTTTTGTTTCTATAAATCAATCAGCTAAACATCGACTACATTAACTACAGTAAGACGGTTCAACTTGCCATACAGAAGGGTTAACAATTGATTTATTGCCAAACCAATTTGCTGACAGCATTCTTTCTAAAAGTGGTCCTATTTACTGACTTACTCGTCTGTGAGATTTAATGGCTTTGAATTACTTTTTATGGGTTATGGGTCTAAAAAACAGCAAAACTTGAAGCATAGAAATTTAGTTTTCAGGCTACTCTTTAGTAGAAAAAGTAGTCAAAAATAGGACTGATCGAATTGGCCATATAGCTCGTGGACGCAGCGGACATACATGGAACAATCTACCAGATTATAATAAAAAAGTTAATTCCTACAGTATTTCTTTCTTCTGTTAGGTATGAATGTGGAAGAACGAATGTAAATGCAGTTTTAATTATTACAAAAGAACACAATATATTGTAGTACAGTGTACGGATGTAATTTGATCAAAATTGTTTTCTTTATATATTTTGTCTTAACTTATTTTTTAATTTTTAATCTTATTTATACACACTTACTAATTTATATAAAATGATAATCGTTATCATTAACTAAATGTAATTATCGTTTATATTTACGGAACCAAACAAAAAAATAAAATAAAAGAAAAAATAAATGCAACATCCGATTTACCTCAAACCGAAATGCTAAAATTTACTAAAACAAATACAAAAATAAAACTGTGCAAAACGTTTAATGACTACAAAGCCTTTTTCCGTTTTCCATTAACACATACAAAGAATTTATACACACATATACTAATAACCATACTTCAGTTGAGAGAAAGAGGAAAAAAAAATTAAACGGAAACTAAAAACAAAAAACAGATAACATACTCATAAACTCACACCAAACAATGCAAAATGTTAACCCTCTTTAAAATTGACAACAATAACATAACCATGGTTAAATGATCATGCCGTGGGGGGAAAAATGAAAGGCATATCGAGTAAAAGGTAAATGATGGCAAGAGAAGAGTAGAAAAAGAATTATTGTCTAACGGAAGTTTGGGCAATAGTCGCTGTAATTTATGGCACTGAACACGGCGTCATCAAATGACGCAAAAACAAAAGCTTAAAAAGGACCATAAATATACACTCACACACACACACAGATACTCTTTAGATGGTAACTATGCTTGCGGTAATCAAGTGTTGTAACATAAAACATAACAACTACAACAACATTAATAACAATAAAAATAAGAAAAAAAATTGACACTTAAATTATATTATCCTGGCTAGAAATGCCATTAGTTTTACTTTTTTTCCAATGTTTTTTTTTGCTATTTAGCTAGACAAGGCATAGAAATCCTGAAATGGTTGTGGTGGTTGAGAGGACAATATGGCGTTTATTTATTTTTATTTCAATTACAAGCACAAAACCACATTCTTATACATCAACTTAAGTGTTGTGGGATAGAGGTTGATGAGGGAAATTAAAGAGTTTAACGAAAATATATAGAACGTTAAAGAAGAACTTTAATAAAATGTTATACTTAATGGTTATTATCTAATGAATCTTGAGCGAACCAATTTTGCTTGATTATAATCAAAAGTATGATTTCAGTTTGGAACGTAAAAACATTAGTATCGAATTGGCCATTTAAAAATTTAAATTTAAAAATGCAATAAAACAAAAACGGTTTTAAAATTTGTTAAATTTATTTTTCATTGTGAAGTGCTGGTTAGAAATGAAATATTATTTCATTCATATAATTGCTGCGGCTGGCCTCTCAAATTTCAGCAAAACGGGTCTATGGGAAATTTGGAAACACCTCTGCATGCTCGCCTAGTTCGTTCTGCCGAAAACATTGTTGTTGTTCGCGATAGTGTGACAGAAGAACCGTTTACCTCGACTCATCGTCGTGCCCAACAACTGAACATCTCACGCATATCACTGATGCAGATTTTGAATAAAGAATCGAATTTGTACACTTACAAGGTTCAATTGACTCAAGAGCTGAAGCCTACTGATCACTTAAAGCCTCGTCAATACGCCGAATGATTTTAGTTATACAGACAGAAATAAATGGTGACTTTATGAAGAAAATTATCTGCAACGACGAGGCGGATTCGTTGACAAAAATAATTGCCGCATTTGGGAAAATGATAATCCAAGAGTTATCACTGAAAAGTCGAAGCATACAAAAAGTGTGACTGTTTGGTGTGATTTATAGGCCAGCGGCGAAAATGAGGTCATCCTAGCTGTTACCCGGAATGGTGTTTGCTATGGCGAGATTAAAACGGAATTCTTGTGGCCGTAAATTAAGGATATGGATCTGGACGATATGTAGTTCCAACAGGATTGTGCCAACAATAAACTAAAGGTATAAACTGCTATTCTATTCAATGGATTGCTCAATGATGATTTACGACGTATTTATGTGATCTGTACAAGACCTTCTCGGCCTGAATCCTGCCTGTTTCTTTCGAAGGATGATTACCACTGTTGAGGATATGCGATTTAGTATCAAGGTTGATAAAACTTTACTAATTGCATTCAGAAGCATTATAGCCTTCCAGCTCTAACTTAGGCTGATGTCTCCCTTTTTCGGAATCATAACTATCGCATCCTCCATCTAGCACTCCGGGATCGATTCTTGTTGCCATACTTTTCTGATTATGGGTGTTATAGCCTCAGCAATAGGCTCGTCATCATATTTTAATAACTCTGACGGGATATTATCTGGACAAGGAGTCCTCAAGTTCTCAAGTTTGGACAGTATATAGGGTTTTTTTCCACTAACACCTCTACAAGTAAATGCGATCCAATAAAACAATGCTTAAATACTTCAAACGTCTTCTCCAACTATATAAAAGCAGGGTAAATTAGCTTTTAGTTTGCTTATGCAATCTGCGCGCGGCTGCTAGTACGTTGCGTAACAGTGTATCAAAATTACAAGAGCTACTTTACCAATTTCTACCCAAAGGTAATGGTTGTCATATAGGGTGGGTTATTTGAAAGCTTAAATTTGGAAGTGCAATATGTAATAATGTAATTTTATCTAATTATTTTTGTTGTTGTGTAGTGCAGTTGTTCCGGTTAGAAATGAAATATTACTCCATTCATATGGCGGCTGGCCAGAACTTTTTCGAGTGTATGGAGTCGTATCTCGGCAATGGCACTACGAATGTTGACCTCCAAATTCTCAATTGTCTCTGGTTTGTCGGCATAGCATAACACTTGTCCTTAACAGCGCCTCCACAGAAAAAAGTCCTACGGCATTAAATGGCAGCTTCTTGGCTGCCAACTGACATCGCTATTTCGGCTAATTAAACGGCCATCAAAACTTTGACGCTGCAAAACAATCGATAATATCGATAGTTTTGTTTTTTGCTGACCATTGATCGTTTTTTTTTTTTCACTATCGATACTATCGTCGAATTCTCAGGGTAAACACGGAGGCCATACGAATGCAGTCAAAGTCACATTTGCAAAAATATGTTCGGCGCAGATTGTTAGCCGTCTGTGAACTTTTATATTTACATAGGGACACAGCTTAACAGTTTTATAAATTTCTATTTATTAAACTCAAATAAAGTATGAATTGTAACTAAAATATATTCATACATACCATTCTGTATTTGACCCAAAAAAAGAAATCTTCATTTCGACAGACCACAGCATGTTATTCTACACCGTAATGTAGGTGTTGCTTCCATTTGTTGAGAAATGATGCATTTCGTGAACTCTTACCTATAAGTCTAGCCTCCATAAGTTTTTTTTTTCTTATTGTGCGACTTGAAGCAGGAGAATAGGTCCATTTTGATGACTTGATGGATTAATCTTTGAAGTACGAATTAAAAGTTTATCGAAACTGACAGTTGTTCGATGCTTTCTTTCCATAGTCTCTGGAGTCTTCCTTCACTAGATCTTATTAATTACTTTAGTTTAGTAGCACTTCATGGTCTAAACTATTTTCATTTTCATTTTATTCATATATGTATAAGGATTACACTTCCATCAAAAATTTTCCATACATCAAGTGTTATGACATACTGGAAAAGATACAGTGTCCCTATTATTTGTTTCAAAACTGTATATTTATAATTAGTCATTCCCTTTAACTTAAATTCTAATATTGTAGCCACTAGTAGCACTTAAAAGAATCCGATAGTATCGATTGTATCGAGAGTTTTTTTGCAAACTATCGAAACCATCGAAAGGGCCGACTGTCGATAGTTTTGAAGCTCTACTGTATGGCAAGTTGCACCATCCTGCTGAAACTAAACAACGTTTACATCAATATCAAAAAGATCGGGCACAAATAAATCGGTTATCATGTTTCAATAGGTGTCTCCATTGACCGTAATATTTGCGCCATTCTAATTTTCAAAGTAATATGGGCCTATGATGCCTACTCTCCACAAGCCGCAGCAAGCAGTCACTCATAATGGTTGCATTGGTTTCTGTAAGACCATGTTTGTATTCCCTGAGCCCCAAATATGGAAATTTTGCTTTTTAACGTGCCCACCAAGATGAAAATGAGCTTCATCCGAAAAGATGATTTTAAATGATGATGAATTTCCATTAAATCAATCGTAAATCAATTCATATCGTTCAGTGGAGATAATATACTGAATTTTTTGACAGGATAGATTGATATTAGTATTGGCAGATTTGAAAGAATCGCTGGCTCAAATATAAGATAATAAATGGCACACCCGATACAATCAAATCTTCATTCACAACAAGCCTTGTTGGGTATCAGGCCATCCTATGCGATATATTCAAAGGAATAAATTAAATCCCGAGCTGAGGGAGATTTTGTCTTTTTTCTCCCAGTAGATCTAAAAGGCTGTTACGGCTCTACGGTCTACTCATCGACCACTTTTTTCTTAGATACCATCAGCACATTTTTGAAATGTGCAAATTCTCTACGTTGTACGTCGGGGCATTTGAACATGTACTTTGTGAGTGCCTGCTATTTTGAGCCACAGGATAAGTTTCATGTAAGATGCCATAGTGACTCCAAAGGTGGCATTTGTTCTCTCACCTTATACGTAACTGGCTTTATTTGTAGCCTCAATTTGATATGATGTACAAAATATTCTTTGGATCAGAGTGCTCTTGGACTTGGTCAACATAACGTAACAGAACAAGAGAAAAGTGGATTCTGTATTCAACACACATTATAATTTTTGTAATTGCAACGGAAATATTGTAGTTTTAGCGTAATGTTATATCAAGTCAGTCGAGTTGTAATTATGAATTAAATAATGTTAATAACGGTTATTCTGGATAACACCAATTGTTGAGAGCCCATTTGTTTTTTGTATTACATTATATAGCCAGCCAGTGGACTCAAAAGTATTGATCAAATTCATAATCGCCATCTCAGAAGAATGACTATATTGTTAGAAAATATTACGAATTTAACGAAATAAGCCTTTCCAGGTCACTATTGTTGGATTTTTTGTTGATTTTTGATGTTTTATGGCGATTTTCGGCCAAACTTCTAATAACGATATGTTAACAAGAACAGGGTGTCCGCCGGGAAGGTATACTACTTTGTTTGTTTATATTTTTTGATTATATGAAAGAGAATGGAACTTATATTGATAAATGTTTTATTTAATGTCGGCAGTTATGTATGGAATACAATATCAGATAAATGCCCGCCTCGGTTAGCCTCACAAATGTGAGCCCTTTTGACCATATTTTTCATTATATTCTCACACATTTCACGCGGTATTTCATTAATATCATCACAAATATTTCATTTGAATTGCTCCAATGTTTCTGGCTTGTTTGCATAAACCTTGCTTTTCAGACGTCCCCACAAAAAGAAGTCCGGAGCAGTTAAATCAGGCGACCGTGGAGGCCAATCAACATCACCATTCCTTGAACTAATTTGTTGTGGAAAGAGGTCCCGCAGTAATTCCATTGTAATAATGGCTGTATGCGATGTGGCACCCTCTTGTTGAAACCACATATTAGTCATATCCAAATCATGCAGTTGTGGCGTTAAAAAGTTTTCAATCATATCACAATTTCGCTCCCCATTGACAGTTACCATTACGCCGTTTTCAGTTTCAAAGAAGTAAGGTCCAATGATTCCTCCTGACAAAAGTGCACACCACACTGTCACTTTTAATGGATGGTGACTGATGAATTGGAGGATTTTCCATTGCCCAGAACTTAGTATTCTGTTTATTCACATAACCATTCAAGTAAAAATCTGCTTGTCACTCCTTATGATTTGATCGAGCTGTTTTAACGATTCAAAACGCTGGTCTCTACTTCAGGATTGCCAAACATGAACTGTCAAGACTTATATTTACCAAAATTGCGGCGAAACAAATTACTATACCTTCCCGGCGGAAACCTGTAAAATGTCATACTTGTCTTTGGAAAATAAAGTTCCTGGCATAATATAACAAAATAGCATACATTTTATTATTTTTTTCTATTATTTTTTCTCCCCCTCTTGGAAGCATATAGGTACCACAAAGCATCTTCATCTACTCGGTTGGCTGCTGCTGTTTTTGTGCCTTCCCATGTAAGATTGCTCTGTCGTAGTTTCTGGAGTGTCGTCAGTCTTTTGGTGTTCTTTGGTTAACCTTAAGCCTTGAAGTGTTTACTCTAGAGTCATATTTGTTTTGTGTGTAGCTGTGGTATGGTTGGTGACACACCCGTCTACCAACCAAGAGGTATTCGGTTTAATACCAGGCTAGACTATCTGACAATTTTCAACAGTAGTATTACCACATAACATGGCTAGCGACTGGTTATGAGTATTTAAATTATAAAAATTCTCTAACTAATGCATACCTGCCGTTCGGATCCCGCTTTAAAATGTAGATCACTTTCAATAAAATAAAATAAAATTCTATTAAAATCGGCTGTAGCTTATTGATTCACAGAAATCCCCCTTTGAGACACTTGAGATGTCACAAAAGGCATATATGTTATCCTTATTTTATTTGTTTTAATATATATTTTACGTTAGATTCCAGAGACTCTTACTGCTTATGTGGTTAGTCCAGAACATTCGGCATATCTTCGAAATAACAAGGTTTCACATCCTAACACATGAGTTGTACATATATTCAAAAGTTCGTTCGTTTAGATTCTTGTGAGCTTCTTCGTACTGATTGTAGGTATCCGAACGCCTCAAGGCATATTTAAGGAGGTGGTGTTGTCGGTTTTATTTTTTTATTTTTGTTTTTATTTTTTATTTATTTATTTATTTTTTTTAATGGAATGCAGCGATCCTTCATTGTTAACAGTTTTATTTAGTTTACACCTAATCCTGATTTTGCATAATTTTTGTGAACGGTATTGTTCGGAATATTTTATTATAAAAGTTTTTTTATTTTACACCTAATCCTGAATTTACGCCATTTTTTGCACGATATCGTTTAGAATTTATCTGGAATGTAAGAATAGGATTAGGTGTGTTTTATTTAAAATACAATTGATATTAATTATTTTGACATTTAAAATTCACAAAAAAAGCAACAAATATATCTTGTTTTTGTTAAAAAAGTAGTTGATGTACAGGCGACACTACCTTGTTCAATGTGCCTTGTGCGTCGCTAGTGGTTGTCACTGTACTGCTTAGATTGTAAAAGTAATCTACGTATAAAATAACAAATAACAAAAATTTAACATATTTCAACTGCTCCGGAAGTCTAAAATATATGGTTTTTAGAGGATACGTTCTAAATTGTGACATTTAAAATTGTAATTTTTTAAATTTTTGATTTGTCTAAAGGGGCCTTGTGGGTCAAAGAGCGTAGCGTCTTTTGTCAGTCGCATAAGAATAAAATATATAAAAACGTTGTTAATTAAAAACGAAAGAACTATTTAAGGCAATACAGGGTAAGCCAAAAATCACCATATTCAAAATAGTATCACTTTTTTAGAGCATTTTCCATAATATATTTTAAAATTTGTGGCACTAACGTTTATTTCTGCAACAATGTTGGCCTTAAGTTCAAGAATTGTCCAGGGCTTGCCTACGCATACTCGCTCCTTGCAATATATACGAGTATATATGTATTATTCCCATAAAATTCCACGAAAGAACACGGGGGCTGCTTTCAGTCAATGAGCAGCACCCGATTCTATTTTTGGACTCATTGAAATTGACCTACAGTTTAACGCCGGCTCCGAACTTCAAATCCATTAAGAGAAGTTTTCAATAGTAACTAATACTCATAACCAGTTACTAGCTAATGTCATGTGGTGATACCGCTGTTGAAAAACTTTTTTTTCAGATGGTCTGGCCTGGTATTGAACCGAGGACCTTCTGGTTGGTAGGCGGGTGTCTTACCTACCACACCACAGCGGCACAATAACCCCAAGGAAAACAATTGCGCTGACCAATTAATATTCAAATTTCTGAAAGCTATTCGCTCTCCAAAAATTTGACATCATTGCGAAACCCGGGTGGGCTTAATGGGGTTACCCAGTGGGTTGCCAACTCTAAATTTTGGCCAAAATATATTCAACTAAAATCATTAGTCAAAAACTGCGAAGGATTTAAAAAGAGGGCATGGTACCTCCCATATAAATTAAATATTGATTTTAGTATATGTTAGGAACGGTTACAGCAAAAGTTTCAGAGTTTGGCCCGGTTGACTTTATAATCAATACAAATAATCACTCGAAAACTGGAAGGCATTGGGCAAGAGGGCATGGTATCTTCATTACATGGGCTTAGTATCGTCATTATATCTGGAAACGGTATTTGGTCATAGTCAATAAAAATCATCAGTCAAAAAGGCATAATTGACTACACCCACCTGTGTAGTACCTTCCATACAAAGTAAATAATAATTTTTGTATATCTTGAGGAAGGTGATAGTAAAAGTTTCTAAATTAGGTTCACACAACATTGTGAAGAATATACATGATCACATTATATGGTGGAGATCAGATAAGTGGGCGTGGCACATTCATACTAAATATTGAGTCTTATATATATGAAGAACAACGACTATTTAAGGTTTGTTATATGTTCCCATTAGCAAAAAAATTGGTATTGCAGAAAGCACGCCGAACAAACGCTATCTACATGCACATCGATCTTATAGATAAATTTAACTGTTTGTTTGTTTGAAGGCTGAAAAGCTTAAAATCAGAACCGATAAGATAAGAAAGTTACTATAACTGCAGTTTTAAATTTCATTTATCAAACCGTAATTTTTTTTTTTTTGGTTCAGCTGCTTATTATTAAGGCATTCCCAAAGTATTTAAGTAGCTGACTACACGATTACATTTGACGTTTGCAGAATTTGTAGTCGCATAGTCGTGTAGCCTGCCGTCGTCAATTTGTTTAAAGCATTAGTGTAAACAAATTTTCATTTTGTATTTTTCATAATCTAAAAAAGAAATAAAAATAAAAAATATTCAAACGAAAAAGTTATTAAATTTAAGCCCCATGGTGACTTTCTTTCTCCAATTTTTTCTTCAATGCTTATACAGTCACCTTTACTTTTTGTGGTGTCAGCTTTCTTTTTATTCAAATAAAATAATAAAATTTTTATGGCAAACAACAAAAAGTTTCGTCATTCACAACTCATTACTCGAACATCTTTATATTTTTTCATACAATTTTATATTACAAAAAAAAAAAAAAATAAAAATATTTATTTAAAAATACATAAATATATAAAAATATAACTAAACAACTTTTAATTTAAACATGCTTAACTTAATAAGTTAAATAAATAAATAAAAAATAAATCAAAAAATTTTTATTAACACTTTTACTTACATCACTGCCATATGCAAGGAACAACTATGGCGTTCGTATTTAAGCTCATTGTCCTTTTTCTGCTGTCAGTCATATAAAAAACGTCTTTTACCTTAATATTCAGAGCCAGAAAAAAAAACGCTGTTCTTTTCTTGCTTTTCTATTGTTAAAAAGCATACAACAACAGCAATAATAAATAAAAAAGAGGGAAACTGAATTCATATTATAAAATCATGCTGTCGTCTGGGGATTTTATACTGCTAACTACTTAACAACTCAAACTGATTTCACAAATATGCCAACTGCCATTTTATGTCAACTCAAGCTTTAGACTTAAAATTACACAAAAATATTGCCAAAGTCTACAGAGACAGAGAGAAGGCGATAGCGAACAAAGAAATCTTCATCGGTCTGGCTGGCTAAGTAGTGGGGAACAACTATGATCGGCTATGAAGAGTAAGAGTTCGAATTAAAGTAATGGAAGGAAGAAAATGAAAAAAACCAGTCAACAGTGAAATTTACTAACCTTCATTGCAAACAAACATCATTGGTCTATGTTAGCTGGCTCGTTGACTGGTTGACTGGCCATTTGCTCCTATCGTCAGTGATATTTTTGTATTTTTATTGTTGTAAAAATCTACAATAACAAACAAAGGAATACGACAAATAAATGTAAAACTCGAAACAATTGCTCGTTTACTTTCTGAATGTATTTTAGCTATAGAATAAGTGCTCAAGTGAAACGTGTATTGCAAATTATTCAGACGTTAAGATATGCAAACAATGTGAGAAATTTGCTAAAATTCATAAAATCAGTTGATGACTTTATGAGGAATCGATCGTTTCCAACTGTGAAGTATATTTTATATAACTAAAGAGCGGAAAGAAGTCGTATGTTATACAGACGGCGCCAAAATCTTGAGTAAAACGTATCCGAGCTTTTAAATCGAAGAACCGGAAATTGAATTTTACTACGACTCCTAGACCATAACACTGCCGTCCGAGTGGAGGTGTATGCGAAACACCAACACAAAAACATTATGTTCAACAAGACGAAATCTGCTGTGCTAAGCTGGAAGAGGCAGATAAATGCCTTAGTGGTACAGGGTATGGTGAATATTATATGGATGCCAATACATCATAGGATGTCAAGGAATGAGTGTGAGAATAAAAACACGATTAGGGCCAGAGCAATGTCAATTAATAGTAATAGAAATAATAAATTAAATGATCATTCTGAACAAAAGGGTAACTGCCGAGGTAATTTCCACCACGAATTTTTTGGCGTTTTCGTATAGAATGTGGAGTTTCCTCTGAATATTCTCAAAGCAATGAGCGAACAAACAAATATCGTCTGCGTAGTCTTTATCATACAGGAGTTCTCTTATGTTTGTCTTCTGGACTACACAGTCTAAAAGCAGTAAACATAGTGTGGGAGACAGAACAGAGTTCCTTTTAATTCCTTTGCTTGTCTCTAAAGGACACATTCATCTCATCTATATACACTGCTCGCAGATTAGGCTTAAGATTTAGGTTGGCATGACCTTGATACTTAATGCATCCGACAGTGCTGATCTGGATACGGTATCTAAGGCGCGTTCAAAATCTACTAACAAAAGTTATAAGCTGTTTTAGTGTTCAAATGATTGCTCGATGATGATTCGCGCAATATTTATGTGATCTGCGCAATGTCTTCTCGGTTCGAATTTTGCCTGTTCTTTTCGGAATATGGTTTCCACTGCATTTAGCAGAGTTATACCCCTCAAGTTACTACATAGTCCGATGTCTCCCTTTTTCGAAATGATAACTTCTATCTCTCCGTGATCGATTCTTGTTCCCATTCTTTTCAGAGTATGGGTGTTATAGCTCCAGCCATAGGCTTGATGGTTTGTTATCGGGACCGGAAGGCCTCGAGTTTTTATGCTTGGAAAGTGTAAATAGCTTTTCGGAGAATGTTGCGGATACAGCTAAAACTTCGTTTTTGGAGTGTGTCCACTCTCCGACCAACTCCAGTTCAGGGTATGGGGTATACACGGAAGCTGTGTAGGGGAATTAAAGATGTCAGCCCATCGTGTTTATTTTTCTCTGGTGGAAGAGATATATCATTATGTTCTAATAAGATCGGTACATGCCTCCTTCCAGATTTTTAATGGCGTCGGATACACTTCGCATGTTGTCCATCGTTGATAACGTGTCTGCCTTTAGCGATATATTATTATTATTATTATTATTATTATTATTATTATTATTATTATTATTATTATTATTATTATTATTATTATTATTATTATTATTATTATTATTATTATTATTATTATTATTATTATTATTATTATTATTATTATTATTATTATTATTATTATTATTATTATTATTATTATTATTATTATTATTATTATTATTATTATTATTATTATTATTATTATTATTATTATTATTATTATTATTATTATTATTATTATTATTATTATTATTATTATTATTATTATTATTATTATTATTATTATTATTATTATTATTATTATTATTATTATTATTATTATTATTATTATTATTATTATTATTATTATTATTATTATTATTATTATTATTATTATTATTATTATTATTATTATTATTATTATTATTATTATTATTATTATTATTATTATTATTATTATTATTATTATTATTATTATTATTATTATTATTATTATTATTATTATTATTATTATTATTATTATTATTATTATTATTATTATTATTATTATTATTATTATTATTATTATTATTATTATTATTATTATTATTATTATAATTATTATTATTATTATTATTATTATTATTATTATAATTATTATTATTATTATTATTATTATTATTATTATTATTATTATTATTATTATTATTATTATTATTATTATTATTATTATTATTATTATTATTATTATTATTATTATTATTATTATTATTATTATTATTATTATTATTATTATTATTATTATTATTATTATTATTATTATTATTATTATTATTATTATTATTATTATTATTATTATTATTATTATTATTATTATTATTATTATTATTATTATTATTATTATTATTATTATTATTATTATTATTATTATTATTATTATTATTATTATTATTATTATTATTATTATTATTATTATTATTATTATTATTATTATTATTATTATTATTATTATTATTATTATTATTATTATTATTATTATTATTATTATTATTATTATTATTATTATTATTATTATTATTATTATTATTATTATTATTATTATTATTATTATTATTATTATTATTATTATTATTATTATTATTATTATTATTATTATTATTATTATTATTATTATTATTATTATTATTATTATTATTATTATTATTATTATTATTATTATTATTATTATTATTATTATTATTATTATTATTATTATTATTATTATTATTATTATTATTATTATTATTATTATTATTATTATTATTATTATTATTATTATTATTATTATTATTATTATTATTATTATTATTATTATTATTATTATTATTATTATTATTATTATTATTATTATTATTATTATTATTATTATTATTATTATTATTATTATTATTATTATTATTATTATTATTATTATTATTATTATTATTATTATTATTATTATTATTATTATTATTATTATTATTATTATTATTATTATTATTATTATTATTATTATTATTATTATTATTATTATTATTATTATTATTATTATTATTATTATTATTATTATTATTATTATTATTATTATTATTATTATTATTATTATTATTATTATTATTATTATTATTATTATTATTATTATTATTATTATTATTATTATTATTATTATTATTATTATTATTATTATTATTATTATTATTATTATTATTATTATTATTATTATTATTATTATTATTATTATTATTATTATTATTATTATTATTATTATTATTATTATTATTATTATTATTATTATTATTATTATTATTATTATTATTATTATTATTATTATTATTATTATTATTATTATTATTATTATTATTATTATTATTATTATTATTATTATTATTATTATTATTATTATTATTATTATTATTATTATTATTATTATTATTATTATTATTATTATTATTATTATTATTATTATTATTATTATTATTATTATTATTATTATTATTATTATTATTATTATTATTATTATTATTATTATTATTATTATTATTATTATTATTATTATTATTATTATTATTATTATTATTATTATTATTATTATTATTATTATTATTATTATTATTATTATTATTATTATTATTATTATTATTATTATTATTATTATTATTATTATTATTATTATTATTATTATTATTATTATTATTATTATTATTATTATTATTATTATTATTATTATTATTATTATTATTATTATTATTATTATTATTATTATTATTATTATTATTATTATTATTATTATTATTATTATTATTATTATTATTATTATTATTATTATTATTATTATTATTATTATTATTATTATTATTATTATTATTATTATTATTATTATTATTATTATTATTATTATTATTATTATTATTATTATTATTATTATTATTATTATTATTATTATTATTATTATTATTATTATTATTATTATTATTATTATTATTATTATTATTATTATTATTATTATTATTATTATTATTATTATTATTATTATTATACGCTTCGCGGTTCTAATCAAGTTGATACGGGGATAATTAATCTACTCTAGCTCACCTCCATGTGATTGTATGTAGTGTTGAAAATCCTTGCTAGGTAGGGCTATCTGGTTTCTCTGAATCTTCTCCGCGCTGTCATACCCCCAAAGGCAGGGGTGAATACGATACGCTCACCAACGCCCCCACCTATGATACCCACGATTGAATATCACAAGTGAGTACCAATTCGAAGACGTGTTGTTAGGACATTCATAAACATCAGACCTTGGTGAGTAGTCGGAGACTATCTAAACTCCTGCCGTGATATGAGTCACAGCACCCGGTTGAGGAGATGCGACACCACACCGAGCTCGCGTTCTGCCTGTTTAGATCAAAACCACGGCCACTAAGCTCCCACAAGTGGGCCTACCCCACAATTGGACAGAGATCGGAACCCCTGTGGCTCCCGATTGCCGTGGAACCAGTATACCTCTGATCAGGCTTAGTGACACGTGAGTGTAAATACAAACATGTGCCGCCTCCAGTTTCTGCCTCGCAACGGCCCCGGACTGGTCACCGGTGAGCCTTAATGTGTAATGGTGGTGATTCTTAAAATTTAAATTTTTTCGCAATAGGTGGCGTTTTCTACTGATCATTCGTGGTTGTCGTCATTGCCAGAGGTAAACCGGAAAGGTCCGTGTATAATTTTTGTTTTTGTTTTCGTAAGGCTGCAAGTAACACGGACATTAAAAACTGTCACTCTATTCAGGCATTCACAAAGACCTGTGTACAATGCTCGCATAAGATATTCTTACCAGATCAAATGTACAGCATTTCCTTATGGCGAAAAACTTATCAATTTCCAATAAAAGAGGGAATTATGCGAAGAACAAGAAAGTAAAGTTAGTCCTAGTAAAGAATCCACAGGAGACTGAATAATTCAAAAAGCAGCCTATACTCAGATAAGACAAGTGTGAAAAATACTAACTTTTTAAACAAACCAGCAGTCTAAGCTCTTTGTTGACCATGACATTCCTTTGGAAGATTTTCCAGTTCATCAAGCCCTCCCAGTCAAACCTAACGCAGATCCTGGTGTTCTTTAAATGGAGATCAGGCTTCCATTTGCTTTATATTGATGTGTAGGCACCATTTCTCATCTCCAGTAACGATTCGGTGCAAAAAGTGCTATAGTTTTTCAGAGAATTATTTAAATATTTTTTTTTAATATGTTAGAGGGATCTACGACAACTATACGTGAAACAAAACATCAGAAAATGCTCGCTACTCTTTTGGTGGCATATCTCATCTCGTCGGTCCATAGTTTCACTGACTCTGGAACATAATTGAGGTTCGATGTCGTTAATATGCCTCATTATCTCACCCTTTAGCTCTTGAATTGTTCTTAGCTTATTTACCCAAAGAAAACACATGATCGTGGCGGCCAATTGGTTGGTTGTGTGCCAAGTGGAATCATTCTATTGGAATTACATATGGTTCAGGTCCATATCCACAATTTCTGGCCACAAGAATTCCGTTATCACCTCGCGATAACGAACTTGCTTGCGGTAACTGCTTGGCCGAGCTCATTTTCGAAGAAGTATGGCCTGATGACACCGCCAGCCTATTAACCTTATGAAACAGTCACTCTTTGTGGATGGATTGGCTTTGCAACAATCACTCGTGGATTTTCATTAGCCAAATGCGGCATTTGTGCTTGTTAACGAAAGCATAATCGTTCGTGAACACAAAAATTGTGAAGTGCACGAAATATATTTTGGTCATTTTCGTAAAAGGCTTCAACAATCTTAACTCGCAGCTCAATTGTCGACTTCTCTATGGTTGAATTAGTCAAACAATGAAACAAAGAAATGTCAAATTAAGTTGAGCAAAAAATTTGACGTTAAGATGCGACTCACAAGTAACATCTTGCATTATTGTTGGACCACACTTTATTTGAAGGCGATTAGCGATGTTGTTTTCGTTAAACTCGTGAGACACCCAAGCTGCCAAATTTTCGGCAAATTCTATTGAGAATCATTTAATGAGAGCAGCTCATTTGTTTGTCTAATTTATCACCTGCTTGGCAACCGTTCTCCTTCAAAAGTGCTTAAAGCTATGCTGCGTACTTTTTCCCTAACCCAACAAAAAAATAATAATGATATTAATAATAATAATTCCTAAGATGTTTTTTGTGTCATAAATGTCATAAAAATAAATAAACAATAATTCTAAAGCTAAAAATTAAAATCATATGACAATTTAATTAAATTTTTTAATATTATTAACTAGTAAAAGGACAACGAAAACTATAATAGAATTCATATGTAATGCCTATAAATTACAAACAACAGCAAAAAACAAAACAAATCACTGTATGACAAAAACAAAAAAAAGAGCAACAAATTATTAAAATATTAATTACAATTTTGTAAACACATACTATTAAATTAATAAATAACAGAATGACGATAAAAAATATTTTATCGATTTTGAAATTTTTAATTAAATTTTATTGAAAACAATTAAATTTAATATTGAAAACAAAATTTAAATAACTTTTATCTAAATTCCGCATAAATTTGGTAAACAATACACTAAAAAGTGTCATAAAATTTTAGAAAATAAAAAAGTTTTTTTTTAAAGTTGAGTCTTGTTTTTTGTTAACAAAAATTAAAGGTAGAAAAACATAGAATACGTGTTACAAACAAATAAATATATGGATGTTCGAGGCGACAGACAAACAAACGAAATTGCCACCAATAAAAATTTGCATTTTTTTTTATAAATTTATCGTTTTGCATATTTTATGAACAGCAACAAAGTTTGTCATACAAAAACAGAAGAAAAAACAAAAACAACGAAAATCATAGGAAAGAAAAAAATAATATAAATCTCCAGCAAACAAAAAGAGCAATTGTAATGGCTTTATTGCAAAACAACAATAAAAACAATAGTAGAAAAGAAATATATTCATTAGGTAACAGTGTTACGAACCATACATGTGGTTGGAAAGATTTAAAATTGGTATTAAACTCCCGAATGTTGAAACACGTAGAAATGTCGGTTTTTTGTTATTGCTTTAAATTACGTTCTCCGTTCGATAAGATAACACCGCCACTCGCCAGATGTACTGCCGTTTGTATCGCAATATACAGGGTGAGCGCCGGGAAGGTATACTAGTTTGTTTGTTTATAATTTTTGATTTTATGAAAGAGAATGGATCTTATATTGATATATGTCTTATTTAATGTCGGCAATTATGTATTAAATACAATACCAGATAAGTGCTCGCCTCTGTTAGCCTCACCAATGCGAGCCCTTTTGAGCATATTTTTCATTACATTCTCACACATTTCAAGCTGTAATTCATTAATTTCTTTACGCATATCTTGTTTCAGTTGCTCTAGCGTTTTCGGTTTGTTTGCATAAACCTTGCTTTCCAAATATCCCCACAAAAAGAAGTCCGGAGCAGTCAAACCAGGCGACCGTGGAGGCCAATCAACATCACCATTCCCTGAAATAATTTGCTGTGAAAAGATGTCTCGCAATAATTGCATTGTAATCCTGGCTGTATGCAGTGTGACACCGTCTTGTTGAAACCACATGTTAGTCAAACCCAAAGCATGCAGTTGTGGTGTTAAAAAGTTTTCAATCATATCACGATATCGCTTCTCATTGACAATTACCGTTACGCTGTTTTCAGTTTCAGAGAAGTAAGGTCCCATGATTACTCCTGACCAAATTGCACACCAGACTGTCACTTTTAATAGATGCAAAGGTGACTAATGAAGAATTTGAGGGTTTTCCATTGCTCAGAACCGACTATTCTGTTTATTGACATAGCCATTCAAATGAAAATCTATCTCGTTCCTCATTATGATATGTTCATGAAAATCGGGGTTGTCATGGGCGAGCTGTTTTAACGATTAAAACACGCTGGTTTACTGAATATTTTTTCATAGTTTTTTCATGCCACGTCTCTTCTTCACGGCTGCCAAATATGGACTGTCAAGACTAATGTTTAACAAAATTTCGGCAAAACAAAATAGTATACCTTCCCGGCGAACACCCTACATATATAAGAGTTACAGACAAGCTAATATTAGTGCATTTTAGAATTCTGGTAGTAATTTGAGAATCTGTCTCTCAGCTTTTTTTCTTACACAAATGGTTGTGTATGCTGGAAAAGTGTTTTCAAATTTTTTAATTTGAGGTATTTTAACAAAAAGCAACAAAACAACGGAGGAAAAAACCGAAAATAATTACAAAAATAAAAGGCAAAACGGATAGCAATTAAGAAAATATCAAATTAAAAAGAAAACCGCAAAAGATAGAATTTGCTCAGAGTCATGTTTTGCCAGATTCTATATTAGATCATTCTGTGATATAAAGGTAATTAAATTTAGACCTAGATAAGTTACCAAAGCTGTACTTTGTGTAGCTGGTATCTGTTTCTTCCGAAAGGCTGTTTTTTTTCTGTTACTGCAACTGATATGCTAAAGTGCGAAATCAGGAAGAGAGGCACTGCTATCAATAAAATCCAAATATTGTCGTCATATACATTCATACTCTTTATTTTACAAATATAGCAAACTGAAAACACTACAGTTATCCGAAATTTCAAGATGTTGTTTATTACAGCGGACGGAATAACATGCGTCTGCCAGTGCTTACGACCACTGTTGCCATAATTGGCGATTTCTCTGCATTGGACTTTGATTCGTACTTAAAGATAACAGGAAAAATCGTGGTAAATGTGGTTCAAAGTATTGTGCCGACGTGCTAGAGGTAAGCATTTGCCTGACGGCATATTCCATCATTACTTCCCATATGTCTAGTATATATTGGTATGAATAAAACTGAATTTGTAAAAACAATGTAGTTTCAAGCCAATTTATTTCCTAACCTGAAATTTGGCCACCCTTTAGTATTTATTACCAACACACCTTTTATTGTACACTATTCCATGTATAGTTTTATTTTGAAATAAAGGTATTGAAGCGTAAAAAAATTATTATTTTTATTTTCACGATTTTTCGAATTGTCAGAAATGACTTGAAGAACTTAACGATTTTTTAAAAAAAAAACTCTTATTTTGGACGATTTCAGTCCTCAAAATTCTGGCAACACTGCTTACGACTTCCACTTACCTAATGATTTGATGCCTTGCTACTTGCCAACATACACTTTTCACACTCTTGTAAACATTGACTTAATGAGAATTATTATCTTAACAAAAAATTTGCAAAATACTAATGCCAGCCAGGCAGATAAAGAAGATATAATACAAAAACCACGGGTGAAATTGAAAAATCTTAAATGCCAGTAAATGTGCATTATAAAAATACAACAAAAATGCATTTGTTTTATGAAATCTACGTATTAGCCTTATTATACGATTAGTGAGAGTACGAGGGCGGATTGAAATTGAAGCTACCTAGCGCTAAATGGCAGCACAAACACAAAAACTATTTCTTTCTTAGAAATTACGATCTGTCAAACGTCAGCTTTTAAAATTTAACTTTTAAAATTTTTTGATCGATTAGTTTATTTGTTGTAGTCGTTTGAAGTAAGCAACTTTTGTGTTTCTTGGAAAATGGAAAAAAGTGAATTTCGTGTAGTGAATAAACACTATTATTTGAAAGGCAAAACGGCGAAAGAAAGAAAGGAAAAGCATGATAAACATTACGTCGAATCTGCTCCGTCAGATTATATGGTAAAATATTGGATTGATGAATTTAAATGGAGCCGAACAAGCACTGCAACAATACCATCAACAGGAAGGCCAAAAGAGGTGGTTACTGAACAAAATATCAGGAAAATCCTCGATATCGTTATGAATGATCGCCGGGACAAATTAGGTAAGATTGCTGAAATGGTAAACATATCATATGAACGTGTGTTCAACATTTTGCATGAACATTTCCATATGAAAAAGCTATCGGCAAGATGGGTACCGCGTTTGCTCAGTGTTGAAAAAACGAGTTCGACAGATCACTTCACAGCGAGGTTTGGACATGATAAAGCATAACCCTGCTGATTTTTGGCGTAGATTAATAACTGCTGATGAAACGTGGGTCCACCACTACACACCTGAAACCAAAAATCAATGGAAGCAATGGTTGGAAGCTGATGGAAGTGCTTCGAAGAAGGCGAAGACAGCGAAATAGGCTGGCAAGGTTATGACCACTGTATTTTGGGATGCACACGGAATATTTCTCATCGATTATCTTGAAAAGGGATCCACAATCACAGAAGAGTATTATCGTGCATTATTGGATCAATTGGTTGATGCAATCAAGGAAAAACGACCACATTTAAACAAGAAAATTGTGCTATTTCTTCAAGCTAACGCACCGTTTTACACGGCGTTAGATATGATTCTAAACCTACGAGAAATCCACTTCGAAATGGTTGATCATCCACGTTATAGTCTAGATTTGGCCCCTAGTGACTTTTTCCTGTTTCCAAACTTGAAAAAATGGCTCGCAGGAAGAAGATTCATCTCAAACGAAAAAGTGATTACCGAAACTAATGCGTATTCTGAGGAGTTCCCAGAATCGTATTATCTAGATGGTATAAAAAAGTTGGAAAATCGTCTTACCAAGTTTATTGAGCTAAAAAGGAGACTATGTTGAGAAATGAATGATTTTTGAACAAAAAAAAATGTTTTTTTCCTACTTATGTGTATCCATCCGTCCTCGTATATATAGGCCGATTTTTACAAATCTGGTTAATATTTTAAGAAATAAATTTTTATGTTGATATATTTGACACATATTATATATATTAATTCCCGTAACATTCCTTGAAGGAACATAGGGACTTCTCTCAGTCAATGGCTGCACCAGATTCTATTTTTAAACTCATTGAAAGGGACCTACAGGTACGTTAATGCTGGCTCCGAACGTCAAATGCATTTAGAGAAGTTTTCAATAGTAGTAATACTCTTAACCAGTTACTAGCTAATGTTATGAGGTGATAACGCTGTCGAAAAACTTTCTTTTTTCTTTTTTAAGATGGTCTGGCCTGGTATTGAACCGACGACCTTCTGGCGAGTGTCTTAATTACCATACTACAGCGGCACAACTCATATCTAAACGAAGATCTTGAAAGAATCTGGAATAGATGGCTTTTGTAGGAGCTTTACGGGGTATCGAAGCTATTGTGTGTAAAGTCTGTTAAGGTAGAAGGTGATTATGTTCAGAAATAAATAAGACTCTTACCAAGAAAGAAGCGCTTTGTTAGGTTGCCTATTTGCGGAAACATCTTTGTGTGTCGAAAATTAAAATTTCAAAGCTTTCATATATTTGCAAAAGGGTTCGTTTAAAAACAAAGCAACTTCATTCGAAGCTACTGAAGAAGTGTTGCAATATTTAATAAAAGAAAAAAATTTTCAAAACGTTTTTGTATTTTGTTTTAGTGAAAAGTATTAGTATGAGCTTAGCAAATATAGCAGCAATTGTAATAAAATTCATACTTACGCTAGACACTTGTCAGACTTTTATTATAAATACGACCACTAACGTCCAAAGAGAAATTCTACATATATTTTTGCGATTCAAAATTTATACAGAATTTTAATCAACAAAATATTTACTATCGTTCCTATTTATTGAAGTAGTCATTGGACTATGTTTAGTCCCACCAATTTGTTACACTGTTCTTTGAACCAAATATGAATTCGTTTTTTTTTTTTTTGTACAAATACAATATGCAAATATCGAAAACAAACAATAAAAATACCAACGAAAACAATAACAGAAAAAAGTAACAAAATTATACACAGAAATGTCCAAACAAACCGAAAAAAGTAAACATTTATGTTTTATGTTAATGAGAATGCACACAAATACACTTACGTTCGTATTATTCCATAAAAACATAGACATATATGCGTGTACATATATGCACGATATACATATCTACGTATGAAAATATGAGTGCGTATTTATGAAAAAATATAGCAAAAATTCAAATATATCATATTCCTACAGTGAGTAACAAATATTTTATACAAGACGATGTTTTTAAGATTGCGTTGGTGTTAGAAAGCTGTATTTAGATTTTCATTGATTGAAGGGTGTCCAGCCAAATGCTTCATTTTAGAGATCAAGTGAGTTGATTTTGTGCAGCTGACCCAACTTTTTGTTTGTCCTATGCCTTTAATACAAGGTAGATAGGTAGTTGGGACCTCTATTGGATTTCTTTTTTTATATCCATCTCTTTTAGCATGAGTTCAATGAAAATATCCTTAAAAGGGGTAACTATAAATTTTTATCGAAGAACTTTATATCCTTTTAACACCACTTTTAATATAATAACTCTGGTGACTAACTTTAGCTTCAATTTTATTCATTTTTTAAAAAAGTTTATGGCAACGGACGACCAATCTTAATGAATATTGAAAGTGGCTACACCCTGATGAACAAAAAAATTAACTAAAAATTATGTGCTTGACAAGAAAGATGAACAAAAGTACCAGTACAATGAACTTGGGCTTAATTTTTAACTTGAATCTATCATCTAAGGTATCTGATATTTATTTATTATGGTAAAAAGTTAAGTGGTTCTATCCTATCTAGCACTCAGCTGATGGATCCTACTCTTGTAGTGCAGACAGGTACTAGGAAATAGATTTTGGAAAGGAAGATAGATTAGTGTTTATGGAATTTAGATTTCAGTTTTTATGTCGTGACGGGAAAAACTTTCGTGGGAAGATTGTTTCACTAACATACTTAGACTTATAAAGCTTGGTACGATCTGCTACGAAGGTAGGAGTATGTGCTCTATGAGAGATACGAGTAATGCATAAAAATATCAAGAGTATCACCTACTTTCACAATATATACCTTACCCATTGGCGCAGATGACTCGACAAAACTAAACATTGGGCCTTTTCGCACGACCCCTTCGAAGATTTTTACCAGGTTGCTTTTCAGCTATTCGCCTTAATATCCTAGAGGATTGGCTTATGATCAAAGAATATGGATAAAATATGTTGTTGAATATGGAACTTAAAGTACGATGAAGAAAGTTGTTAACAAATACTCGAAACTAAATGGTTGAAAGAACAAATCCTTGTGGTACCCCTGAATTAATATTGAACCTGTCCCATTATACCCCATCTATGACCGCCCTTACAGTGCGATCATTGAGAATGCCCGATATAAATCAAGAGAAGTGACTACCGATAACAGAAACAATAAATTTCTATGTGAGTGCCATCGAATGATTTCTAAATATCAAGAGCCACAACATTTCTTTCACCAAATTCATAAATTGATTTATTTCACCTTTCGAAAAGTAACACCAGCAGTTGACTAGTAGAGTGGCTCTTACGGAAACCCTACTGCTGGTCGCTCAGTAAATTATTGGACCCTAAATACTGTTACGTTTTTACCTTTTTAAAACGTGTTTTTATGAGTTCGTAGATTGTAGTTAAAATAAAATAAATGTTGTGTTTGGTTTTAACTAAAAATCCTTTATTCAACACAGTTATGTACACCACTGCTTGTAATCTTTTTAAAGGCAATAACAATTTTTATTCTTAATCACTCTGTCTGTTTACAATTTTGTAAACAACAACAATTACTCGACAGATCTTTCTTCCTAAAGATCTTCCAACCCGATCGTAATTATAACTTAGGTTCGATCATAACTTTTTCAACCAAAGGTTTTTTACTTCACGACTCACTTTACGAGCTTACTCCTTATAACCTCTCATCACACCAATAACACATTCACTGAGTTAACTTTACTTAAACTGCACTCGCTGAGTTTCCTTTACTTAAACTGAGTGCAGTTCGCATCGATGTGCTTTTTATATGGCTAAGTAAACAATACATCGAAAGCTCTCGAACCTCTCGATATTTCAGGTAGATTCCATTTCTTTCTTTGAATTTCTTTTTAGTTCTTTTGTAGCCATGGGTATGTGAACATCTATCTCTTTCAGTTCTTAGTATTTGTTGTTGCTTGTTTATTGTCTGTTACTTGTTTTCTTTGCTGCTTAATTATTGTTGCTGCCGTGTTATTTTTATTTACTTTATCTCTGCTAATGGTTGTTGTTGTAGATTTGATTATTTGTAAAAAGCATGTATAGCTGTTCTTGCAGCTTTTGTTTATTTATTTTGGCGATGTAATAAACGCTGGGATGTCCAACCTTGTTTTCGTAACAATACATTACAAAGCGATGATTGGCCATACTCTGCATAACTTTTGCGAGTGCCAAATATATTGCTATTGAGCGGTATTTTTCATTGCTCCTTTTTCCACGCGTTTAAGGGATTGGAATTACATTAGCAACCTTTCAACAAGAAAAATATTGGCATGGTAAGACGCATTCAGAAAGTTAGCCAATGAACGCACTAGCTGCGAAGACCACTGCTTTAGGACCAGTGCAGAATGCCATCTGACACAGGAGACTTGTTAATGTTGAGATTTTCAAGAACCAAGAAGAACATAGATGCCAAAGAGGTAAGAACTGATGATTTAGGAACATATATATATATATATATATATATACGGAATACCTATGGTAATGATGGAGTAACAACGAATTCTATTCTTTGTTATGTAAGGTGTGCTTCAAAATAATAAGGTCACCTTAATATTTGCTCAATTCTTCCAAACTATAAAATGTTATGTATGGTCGGTCACCTTATTAAAAAAATTCTACATTCAAATAAGTGAATATTAAGCCGGTTTTGCTTTTAGAGATGTACCATTATATTGTGTTTCTTTAAATTTATGTATATAAGTGCAAAATTCAATGCGTCAAAATGATAAAGTCAGTGATTAATAGGCTATTAATCTAATCAGAAGGTATCACAATTGATATATATATTTTTTTTTTGTAATATCTGCGTGGTATGGGTCGCGGGAAACCTTTGTCACCTTATGAACAAGGACAAATTGTGGCACTTCATGAGCAGGGATTGAGTATGCGTGGAATGGCGAAGAGAGTGGGACGATCTTTGTGTGTTGTGCAAAAATTTCTCAAAAAACAGAGAAAATTATGGAAAATTAAAGAGAAATGGTGATGACGGATGCTCAGGATTTGATAAAGATTTCGAATTGGGACCTATCCAAATGTAAAATTAGCAGAGAAATCGGTATAAGTATGTTTTATAGGTGATGTATTGCTTCTTACCTGATTTTCCTATAACAAATATCAGCAAAGTTAAAATATGTATACATTTCGGTGCCTATGACGGTGGAGCGTATAAGTAATATTTTATAAATCATACTCTTAAATACATAAGCATATCGCACGTAATATAATGGCAACAAAAACAGTTTGTATTTTAAATAAAAAAACTCGATTGAAATGCTATTAAATTGTAGTTAATTTTCTTAGCTAAGACTTTAACAGGTTTAACAAATTCTCATTATTCTTTTTTGTCACACACTGTTGATAGTAGTTTTTATATATCAAATGCGTATGTAAATTTTTAGCTGCGTACATACTATACATATACACACATTTAAATTATACAAAAATAAAATACATTTACTTTTTGTTGATATTTTTGTTGCTTTTTTTGAAATGATTTACAATACAAATACTATGTACGAGTGTATACCAACATGACTTTTTCATATTTGACCAGCTTTTATCCCCAATACCCTTAACAAATGCTCTTATACACACACTTATGAATGTATTTATATTTTTCTACTTGACTGTTAATATCATAGAGACACTATATCATATACACACTGGAGTATATGTGATATGTATGCATGTGTTGGTGTATGTTTTCAATGTGTTTATAAAAGAAATGATAAATGCGTCGGCATTTTGTTAGCAACATTATGTGGTTTGCAATTTACATAATTTAACATATAAATTTTTTACTCATTTATTTCTATAGCATAAATACCCACACTCTCCCCACTCTTAGAACTCAGAGTGCAATGACAAGGTCTTTTTCTCTTCTCAATTTTTCGATTTTGTTTTCTTTTACTGGCGTAGGTTTATGTGTGTGTGCCATGTTTGTGTTTAGTATTGTTCACATATTAAAAATGTGCATAATGGTATCATTTATATGCTCCTCTTAATGTGAGGTTGGATAAGTGAGGAGAGTATGAGAGGCCTTATTATCAGTGTTGCCAACTTCTTATAATCAAAACTCGCAGACCTAGTACTCAAAAGGTGCTAAAAAGCACTAAATTATAATTTATGTAACTATTTCTAATCAAAACGCGCTGTAAAAGGCGTTAATAATATTTAAAGCCAAAAAATATACTGAAGTTGTAAAGAAACAATTTCTACTATTAAGACTTTCACTTTTACAAAAATTTTTATAATAATTTAAACGATTAAAAAATGAAATTAACAACGATTTAGTACCAAACAGGAACTTAAAAAGTTTTTCTTAATTTTTGGTGCTGGTTTTAGGCAAGGTTATGTTCTTTCTCCACTGCTGTTTTACGTTGTACTCGATTATGTGTGCAATGTGGTATAACCTTAGGACTTAACACAAATTTGTAAGACCTAGATTACTCAGATGACATCTCTCTCTTTGCTAACAGACATTGCGAAATGCCATGAAAACTTGACTCTATACAGTCAGCAGCACACAGAGTGAGCTTGCGAATAAAAATCTTTAAAATGAAAATTATATTAATCAACCAACGCTAATAACACAACGATATTCCGAATTCATAATCGGAAATTTGGGAGATGTCTCGTCTTTTTTGACGTTCTCACGACGTCCAGTAGTTCCAGCACTGATATTCAGAACAGATTGGATCTATTCAGGCTGACTGATTGCTATAGGGCGTTCTCTTGCATTCCACTGTCTATGGTGGATTTTAAAAATTTTCTGGCCAGAAACCAGATCACAGCAAGTTCTTGTAATGAAGGATATGGACTAGGTGCGCTCTGAGGAAACAAAACTACGACTTAGTAAAACTACTTATTGAACGGAACTCGCAGACAAACAGAAGAAACGGAAGGCAGGCCCATTACTAGGAAGACAGATTGAAAGAAAAGCCAATAGCATGACTTGGTATAAGATTAAATCATCGACTTAAGATAGGCGTAAATGGAAATCATTCGTTATGACTCCGTGATCTCCTTGGGATCTTTAAATGTGTAATAACAAATAACAAGTTCACAAATATTATCTTGAATTACGTAATTCATACAGCATGAAGCATTTTAAGTCAATAGTTTATATGAATTAATGAGTTTATTGAATTTATTAATTTTTGAAAAAAGCGCTAAAGAGAAAAAATGCGACTTTTCGGTAGTTGAAACGCGCTAAATATAGCGCGAAAGATGCTAAATTGGCAGCACTGCTTATTATTATTATTATTATTTTTTTTGTATGCCTTAAATGTTTTCTATTGTTGTTTTTTGGTTCTTTGTTTATGTTACAGTTACGTTTTTTCTTTCTCTCTATCTCTCTCTCTATTGTTATTTTTTGCATTCTTTTTTAGATCTCATTGCTTTTCTGCTTGTATTGTTTACTTTATGTTCTAATAGTTTTTGTTTGTTTAAATGCATAATGACTTTGTTTTGTTTAGTTTTTTTGTTTTTTTTTTTTTATTCTAAAAAACCCCTCTCAGTTGAATTCTCTTTGAGAACAGTATATTGATAGTATTTTATTTTAAATGTGCGTGCTTGTGTGTGTTCTATTCCTTTACCTACTGTTGTTGTTTACAAACCACTGCTGTTACTATAGTTATTGCTGTAGTTATAGCCGGTCTTTATTGGTTATTTGTGTTTATCATTAAATATTCTCTTATTTTTTTTTTTTTCGTTTAAATATTTTATGCTATTGTTGTTTTTCTTTTACGTTGTGGTTATTTTTGTTATTCTTTTTTTTGCAAATTATTGACAATTTAATTTATTTAAGTGGTAGTAGTACAAAACTCTTGCTATTCTCTTTATACCATTCACCTCTTGCTCATTCTTGCATTAGAGTGCAATAATGAAATATAAACCAACATTCAGCCAAACAATGTGACCAATACAAATAACCAATAAACATATTGTCCGTGTGTGCTTTGCATACAAATGTGTAAATACTGTTTATAAACGCACACACAATCGCAGAGACATATATGCATTGTTGTTGTTGTATATGTGTGTGAGTAAAATTTTGTTTAATTTTATTTTAATATTTACTGGCCACTGATGGTGTGTAATTAGTGTGATTTTTATTTTTGTAATTTTTCTAGCAATTCTTTAATGCCTTAATTAGTTTACATATAATGAATGCCTCTAAATTGCTTATTTATTAGCAAACTATACCGATTTCAATAAAAACAAAACTATAAATGAAATTAAAACTTGTTTTTTTTTAAATGCATTGAATGATGTTTTAGATAAAATTTTTAGTTGATTCAAATTTAAAAACAATTGCTATTTGGAGTGATAACTTTGCATAGGCGTCTATTTATTTATACCGAACTAGAGCATCCCTTCCCACGTTGCTGGGAGTCTTTGTGTTGTATAGATATACAAAACTCAATATTTACTTTGTATGGAAGGTACCACGGCCAGACCAAATACTGAAACTATAGCTTTAATTGTTCACAAGATATACAGAAATCAATATTTATTTTGTATGGGAGGTACAGCGCCCACTTGTCCACTTTTTATCTGATAGTTTGCAGACTAAATTCAAAAGATTTTGCTTTAACCGTTCTCAAGATATAATAAAATCAATATTTAGTTTGTATGGGCGGTACAGCACCCACTTTTTGCCTGATGATTTGTATTGACTATGAAGCAAACCACATTCTGAAACTTTAGCTTAAATCGTTCTCCAAATATACCAGAATCAGTATTTACCTTGTATGGAAGGTACCACTCTCACTTCTGCTTATATTTTGTCTGATGATTTGGCTTGACTATGAATCTATTTGGGGCAAATAAGGAGAACTTTCCTGTTACTTTTTCGAAGATATTGAAATAAATATACACTTTGCATGTCCTACGAGACATACATACAGAGAGGTACTGCAAGAATTTCAAAAAAATCGGTTCAGCGATTCAGATGTCTATAAGTCACAAGTAAACATACATACAAGCACACATTCATTTTTATATATGTACTCGTATGTGTACATTAGCTCACACAAGGTTTAAATGCTGTAACAAATTTCCTTTTGAAGTAAAAATTATGCAATACAAAGGGGTTCCCTCTAAAGTCAATAACTCGCGAACCATTGGACCTACAAAAACTGCATATACATAAAACCTTGGTATTGAATTCACGTTTCGCTTACAAAATTAAATCGGTCAGTGCATTTTAGAGAACATCAATTACAACGCATTTTACAGTCCTCTTCTATGTATATAGATTACCTCAAGGGCGGCATTGCTGTCTTGACTATTATATAAAAGGGATTTTAATACTTAGAATGTCTTCATACTGCCCCACACATGTAGCGCATTCTTTCAGTTGGTTGTAATTCTATCATTACTCTCTTTAGTAACCTGCAACCTGTTCATTCTGCTTCACACCCACACAGCTGTTATAGAAAGTAGTCTGAAATTAATTTTGAACATTTATTTTGAGTTCTTAAGTTCATTTTCCTTTAGGCCCTTCTAGACTGTTTGCTTGCTCCTCTCTATAGATTATAGCCTTTGACTACTGTCGTTAAGTTCTCTGTTATATCAGGTCCATCGGTTTAAGTTTGAATCAGCGATTGTTTTGGATCTGGCAATACTTATGTCATTCCCTTCTGTCATAAAATTAAATATATTTTCTCCACTGAACGAAATGAATCGATTTACGCTTGAGCAACGTTGGGATTTATTTAAAATTTATTTCCAAAACAAAGACAATTGGTTGGAAATTTCACGTAAATTCGAACAAACTTTGGTCGCAGTGCCTGCTATACGGAATTTTGTTGCTAAAGTTCGTGAAAGTGGTTTCATTGTTGATGCGCCAAGACGTAAGCGTACGCTGTATACATCCGAAATAAAAGAGCTGTGGCTGAGAGTCTGCGTGTAAATCCATCAACATCAACTCGTTCTTGTTTTTCAGAATTCAACATTTCACACTGACACCAGTTTACGTCGAATTTTGCGAAAGGATCTCAGTATGGCGCCTCACAAAGTTCAATTGGTTCAAGAGTTGAAGCCGCATGACCACTCTCTTCGTTTTCGCTTCGCTAGATGGACCAACGAAAAACTACATGGTGATGTCGATTTTGCTAAAAACAAATCATCTCTTCGGCTGAAACTCATTTTCATCTTATAGAGGACAATTGACCCATTACGAGTGACTGTTTGGTGTGACTTGTGGAGCGTTGGCATCATGGGCCCATATTTCTTCGAAACTGAGGACAGTGCAACCATTACGGTCAATAGAGACAACTATCGCACCATGATAACCGAGAATGCCCAGCAGAATGGTGCAAATTGCCACACATCAGGTGCCACAGTCGAGTTATTGTGTCAAACGTTTGATGGCCGTTTAATTAGCCGAAATGGTGATGACAGTTGGCCGCCAAGAAACTGCGATTTGACACCGTTGGAGAATTTTCTGTGGAGCGCCTTTGAAGACAAGTGTTATGTCGACAAATAAGCCACAATTGAGCATTTGACACTACTCCCTCTATACTCTTTGTATGCGTTGAGCCATGTTAGCTATCGTAAATTAACTTTCCGTCGTCGAAGTTTATTTTGGTGCCTACATTCTGACAAAAGCATTATGGATTCATCGCAAATTTATTGAAGGCTCTCTTTATGTTCAGTGTGCCAACCAGACAGTATTTTGCATCTATTCTTGATCGAAATTTTCTAAGTTCAATATGAAGCTCGGGTAATGCCTCATTCTCAACTTTTATAGACATTAGTCGATTATGTACAGCTCTTTCCAGGGTCTTAGCTATTTCCTACAAAAGGCATATCTAATGATATAGTGGTTTTTCATTTGGGTTTGTTTTCGTTTTTGTGATAAGCATATGTCTAACCACACCACGGTCATTAATGCTTCTTTGGTAAGTACTAAAGAAGATATTAAGTCTTAAAGAAATCGCTGATTTTAGAACAATATCGGACATACTGTCTTGTTATCTCATATTCTAGCACTAAAATTTTAATTCGTTTGCTCCTAACAGCTTGGAACTGTGAAGACAGTCAGGCTTGAACGTCAGGAAACCCTTTCTTCATAACTACACTATAAGCAGTGCCTCATTTGTTCCTGATAGTTCGCTGCACAAAAACAGTCATATAGAATGGAAAGGACTTCATTTTGGCACAACTCATGGATTAGAAAATGCTTCTTTACGGCGTTTCTTATAAATGCCTTAATTTGCTGCGTTTAATGGCCTGTTGTAAGGAAATATATTCCCAAAAACAGATTTTGTTCTAAATCTTCGCAATATTTGCTTGCCTTGGAAAATCTGGTTTCAATTAATGGATAAAATTCTATTTTAACTTCAAACTTATAAAGTTTTCGAATCTTCCAACATTAAGAAGATTTTTAATTAAATAAGAATTAAAAGTAAATTATTTGTAACCAGACAGCTGCCATTCACTTTAAAACTCCTTTTTCATACTCCAACAAGAAATCAAAAAAAAAAAAAATTTCTTCCACAGCGGAAATCAATGTTAAGCCTTAAGAAACGAAATAAAAAATAGGAAATATGCCGACACTAAACTTCCACAAATGAGTTAATGTACCACTTTACGATATAAGGACAACAACAGGCAGACAACAGACAGACAGACAGGCAGTAAGCAACAATAGTAGCAAACAAGCAGCAACAATTTGCAAATAATAGTGTGATGACATTAACCATTAAAACCCATACAGTCAAATATATATGACATATACAATGACAGGCCTTTAACAACCTCTAAAGCACACACTAATACACTCACACACATTTTGAACCTTTTAACAAGTAATCTCTCTCTCTCTCTCCCTCTCTACTATAGTCAGCTAACAACCAGTATTTTTTTTTGGTCTTCTTTTCTCATAAACATGACATGACCAAAAGCAACAACAACACCGACTTAGAGAAAACAGCGTACAGTAACAATAACAATAACAAAAGGAATATAAAATGAGCAGCAGAAGAAATAAAATAACAAAAAAATAGGAAAAATGAAAAGGAAAAAGAACGTTAATGCTAAAATGATGACAGGCATCTTTACGCCTAAATGGAAAATAACATCACCAGCAAATTGCAAGAAAATGGAAAAATTCTTATGCCCACGGAGTAAAAAAAACAAGTTGACAATATGATTTTTCCTTTTTCCTTTGCTATTTTCTGTTGGAAATGGCATTTTTGTGGAAAATACAAGACGATATTCATTTTAAAGAAAAGCAAAATAAATAAGTGAAAATGCGTGGAAATTTTTGTGTGTTTATGCAGATTTAGTTTTAAATTCAACTACAAAAATTGCAATTTTTGCTGTTAATCGAAACAAAAAAAAATGCATTTCAGGGAAAGATGGGTTTCACGGAATACTTGCGTACAAAACATGAATTCATTACAATACAGCAGAGACCAGTAAATACATACATAGTCAAAGAGAGGATTTTTTCAATCTATCAAAGAACACTAAAATTGATCCTCTTTACGATATAGAATCATTCGGATACTATTTGTGTGTAAAAAGCTGAAAAAACCCAATTGAAACTTCAGTTCTGGCGTTAGCACTACAAATCGTTATGTGCAGCTCATTAAATAGTTGCTGTAGCCATTTAGGACTTAGCGGTTTTGTGGAAGCATGGGCTTCATATAATACGTAGTATGCACCAAGCAGTTACTGTTTCTATTATTAGCAGGATGATATTGCTTTGGTCTATGGCCTGTGCCGCAGAAATGGATCTTGCAAATCACAATTTCAACAAGTCTTCTGAGCAGGATGGCATACAAGCACTTGGCCTTCGACGCTTGCCCGTTCGTTATTCAACCTTTTTAGTGTTTCATATCGCCCCGATATTTTTCCATTCTGCTGAAAGATTTATAATGTAACGCCAATTCTTAAAAGGCTGAGGTTACAAACCCTGAAAATTACTACCGAACAATAGCAGTCTGTTCGTTACTCTCCAATGTTATGGAAAGTTAATAACCACCTTGTGAAATATTTGGAGTCCAACAATTTTCCAAGCGATCGTCAATACGGCTTTCGCAAGGGCCATTCTAATAGCGACCTCTTGGGGGTACTCTCCGAGAGGTGTTAAGGGGTACTGCCAGACTCTGTTCTTATTCCAACTCTTTTCCTAATATTACTTAATGACTTTCTTCTTTTCACTTCAAATTCAATCTACTTTTTCGCTGATGTATTTGTCATAAATATTCTTTTGATCGCAGGCCGAGAATTTTGGAGATTGGGGCGAAGGGGCGAAATGTAAATGACACACCCAGAAGTGGCAAAAATTTTTGATTGTGGTCGTGCGAATAGTGTCAATTTTAATTTGCGCAAGACCAAATGTTATTTTCTAATACACGGACGGTGTTGTCGGCAACTATGGGTAATAAGGATATTGAGCAGTCAGATGCTCTTGATGTTCTAAGGAGGACTCTTTATGATGTCTGTTGGAACGATAACATTTACCAAGTGTCGAAAGAAGGCTTTCTAAGACGGTGCAAGAAATACTGCACTCCAACGGACCCTCTCAATATTTACAAGACCTATATCCGACCCAAAATGGAATACAACTCTCATGTATGGGCCAGCGCTAAAAAGTTCATTTTGAATCTCTTGACCGTGTACAGGAGAGGGTGAAGTTCCTCATTAATGACAGCAGTTTGGCCAACTCTACCGACTCGCTAGAGCATCGTCGCAATATGGCGTGTGTTGTATTGTTCTATCGGTACTATAACGGAATGTGTTCTAACGAACTAAAGGAATTGCTTCCGCAAAATCCTATATTTTTACGCAGTACTCGCTTTTCCCGTCGACAACATGCCTTTCTAGTTGATTATACAATGAATCGCACAATGTATTATAGAGAGAATTAATTCTTTAGGCGCACTGTTGTTTTGTGAAACGATCTTCCTTCAAAAGTTTTTCCTGTCACTTACTCTATGAATAAGTTCAAATCAAACTTACTCTCACTATCCTCTTTCACATAACCTTTCTTTTCTAGTACGAGCGATACGCACTGCATGAGCATCAGCGTCGGTAAGCAAAAAGAATATAAGACTTGCACGTACAATATTTGGTGAGGAAATTTTTCTATGATTTCTCCAATAGAGATGTGATATCATCTTATCTCAAAAATATAGAATCTTCATATTTAGTCTCTTCTAGGCTTTTGCCTGTAGCCTGTCGAGGATGGAGAGACTACTGGATAGTTAAATTAGAGAAAACTATCTTGTGATGAAACCTATTCAACGTTTACGATTTGCTTTTCTGCCGGGAAAATCTACGGTAACGGCTATTCATAATGTTCCGCCGATGTTCGAGAAGGCCTTACTTGTATTTGAATCGTGAAATACCATCCTGAACACACCTTCATTGCACATCTCTGTGCTTTGGAGGGGACTATAGATATAATAATATTATCTCGTATAACTAATGCCAAGATTTGGGAAAGGTGCAACTGCTGAAAGCCTGTACGATTTCTAGCTCATTGAGTTGAAAGCGGTTTTTATCTCTGGGGTTTAAAATACGAGCAGCTCATCCTAAGACTGATACTTTCCAACAGTTTTTAAAAATTATTTAAAAGATATATTGGTAGAAAGGGAGTGGTGTGGTTAGAGGCATACAACACAAACGGCCCAGGTTCGAGTCCCAGCAGAGTACATGGCAAAAAATTTAATTACGGTTTCGAGTGTTTAAAACAGAGACGTCAACCTCTCTCTAGACAAATCCATCTAAAAGCAGCCACCCCTGACTATCCAGCTTACCTCTGGCGATGATGACTACCATCAGACTGTTGATCAGGGAAAAGCCACCTACCGGCGAAAAATTACAATACTGAGTAAGAATCTTCACCGCTACACACAATCCTTCGGTGACCAGTCCGGGGCCATTGTGGGGTCGAAAGTGGAGGCGGCACGTGTTTGTATTTACACTCACGTGTCACTAAGCCTGACCAGACCTGGTCACCAAGGTTTGAAAGATATGAGTATCCTAACAACGCGTCTTCGGATTGGTGAGGGCGTTGGTAGACGCATCGTAAAAAAAGAGAGAAAAAAAAGAGAAAAGAAAATAAAAAATATATTGGTAGAAAAGAAGTCGGCTCATTTACCGGTTCGTTAACTCTTGGTAAGAGATATTTGGTTTCTTTTTTCATACAGAAACGGTGGTTCGTATAGTGTTTTTCGAAGCATAACTTTCCTTACAAACTGCTTCTCTTTTCAGTAGACTCTATGCCACTCCTTGTTTGGAAATTTGAAGAAATTGTAAGAGGTTTTGTTGAAACAATGATTGATAATAGAAAATTTATATTTTTAAAGTCTTCAGAAGTTTAATTATTTCTATGGAATAAAATAAATATAGAAAAGTCCCAGACTATTTTTTTTGTTTGAGACCAGCACTCATATGTTAACCCCTACTCATGCAGTGCATTGTGCAGGTACTAAGAAAATAGGTTGTGGGAACGTTCGATTTGAATTTGCTCATGTCGTAAGTGGCAGGGAAGACATTCACAGGAAGATTGTTCCACAAACAAACAGTGCGACCAAAAGACGAATTCTTCCTATGATGCGTTGTGCGATTTACTGGACAATCAACTACAAAATGATGCACTCTAATAGAAATACGAGTACTACGTAAGAATACATGTTTACTAGAAATTAGTTCCTTAATTTCGTCAGAACACATTCCGACGCCAATGAAACACATGCCACATTGCGATGATGCTCTAATGAATCGATAAAGTTGGCTACCATACCGTCACTAATAAGAATCTTCGCCCTCTCCTGTACGCGGTCGAGAAGCTTCAAAATAGACTTTAAAGCACCGGCCCATACATGAGAGTTGTATTCAAATTTGGGTCGGATATAGGACTTGTAAATATTAAGGAGATCAGATGTAGAGAAGTAATTCTTACACCGTCTTAAAAAGCCGAGGCACTTGAATGCTTCTTCCGACACTCGAAATATGTGCTCGTTCCAACAAACGTCACAGTTAATACTCATGCCCAGAACATCAAAAGCATCCGATTCATGAATATCTACATTACCCATAGATACAGATGACAACACACCACCACGTCTGTGTGCCAGAAAAAAATATTGGGTCTTGCGCGCGTTAAAGTCAACACTTTTTGCGCGACCACACTCAGAGATTTTCACCAGATCGCTTGTAAGCGTATCGTTCATATTCTGCCTTTTCGCTCCAATCTCCAAAGAGGCTCCGCGTACGATCAAAAGAATATGAATGACAAATGTTGCTGTCATCTGCAAAAGAGTAGAAAGGATTAGAATTGAGCAAAAGAAAGTCGTTAAGAAATATTAGAAATAGAGTTAGAGAAAGAAAAGAGCCTTGCGGTAGTTTTGAATTTATCCTGAACTCGTCGGATGAGATCGCATCTATAACCACTCTTATAGTGCGATTTCTGAGAAAGCTCGATATGAATCGAGAGAAGTGACTACCGACACTAAGAGCAATAAGTTTGTAGCGGGTCCGCCATCTAACGTTTTTTTTTTCAACTAGTGCTTATTTCGTGAATTGTAATACTTAGCTCATGTCTGATTTGACAGATAATTAGTTTTATCCTTCCGCTGAACGAATATGGTTGTGTATACGCTTGAACAACGCTGGGAAATATTGGGACATTACTTTGATCGATAGACTTACAGAAGATGCCGATTTTGCCAAAAAAATCATCTTTTCCGATGAAGCTCATTTTGATCTTGGCGGGTATGTAAACAAGCAAAATTGTCACATTTGAGGCATAGAAAACCCTCACGCATACATTGAAAAGCCAATACACCCAAGATGAGTCACTGTTTGGTGCGGATTTCGGTCCAGAGGCATAATTGAGCCATTTTTCTTCGAAAATGAGCAAGGAGTGGCCGTTACAGTCAATGGCGATCGTTATAGAGCCATGTTGAACGAATTTTTGTTCACAAAAATTGAAGAGGAGGATGTTAGCAATAGTTGGTTTCAACAGGACGGCGCTACGTGCCACACAGCCGAAGCTACACTCTACGTTTTGCGCTCCGTTTTTGAAGATCGCATTATCAGCGGCAGAGCTGATGTCGTTTGGCCACCTCGGAGCTGCGATTCGACACCGTTGGACTATTATTTGTGGGGTTCCGTCAAAGATAACAACAAGCCAGAGACAACTGACGCTTTAAAGGACAATATTCGTGAAGACACTGCTGAAATACAGCTTCACACAATTTATAATGTGCTTAAAAATTGGACCGATCGTGTAGGCTACTCCATGGCTAGCCGAGGCAGCCATTTGAATGAAATTATTTTCCATTATTAACCGGAATTGTACTTTCAAATAAAAAAGGATATTTGAGAAACTATTCAGTAGTTTTTTTTTATAGCATTCTTATAGCACTCAGCTTTAGTAATCTTTGCAACAGACTACAAGGCCACCCAACTGAATCGTTAAATTTAAGACAATCTCTTCTTTTTTGTTCATTTCAAAAAGTCACGTCAAAATTTCATGTCTTTTTCTTTCAATGTCAACTTAATTTAATATAACAAATATAAGAATTGGATTCTTATCTTATTTCTTTTATTTAAACGTGTGCAGTTTTGATATCAGAAAGAAAAAACAGGCCATATCTTATGTCTTTTCAGACGACTACACTCGCTTGTTTTAATGTGAGTAAATGGGAATATAATTTTTCTTGTCTGCAATATTTATGAACAATTTTTTTCTCGTCTACTTTTTATTTCAATGTCTTACATTTTATTGCAGTTTTAAGTCTTCAACACGATTATAGTGTGGCACGTCCAACACGTCGTAATATTGTTTGTCGCGTCATAAAAATATGCCTGATTTTCATCATCCACTTTTTTCTGTTGTAGTGTTATCTGCACTTTTTTTGTGCGAATAAGGAGGAGCAATAAAAATATTATTGATTTTATTTAGAGAGATATGTAGATGATAAAAAATTTAATAGAATTGAGAAAAAGAAAAAAACTAAACTATTTTAATAAATAAGAAAATATTTAAGAACTAGGATTTCAGATTTTTACAAAATTTTGTAGAAATAAAATAAAATTAAAAGAATTAAAACATATGTACATAAGTATTTTAATTTTGGAAATATTTCCTTTTTTTATAAAATAAAATGTTTTTAGCAAGAATTTTAATTTCTAAAAAAGAGGTTAAAAATTTAAATGTCCATCAGAAACATGCGTACGAATAAGAGATCAGCAATGCATCGCTCATGAATTCATAATTGTAAGTGAGTACACATCATCAAATTCAACTACTCATACTCACAATAACTTTGATTCATGAGTATAAGTAGCGATGAGTATAAATCAAAACATAATCGTGGCATTCATCCATTCATCTGAAAATACTCATAATACTCATAAAAAATTTCAATTATTCAACATATTCGAGTGGTACTCATCACAAGCAATATTGTTCAAGAGAAAAATAAACAAAAAAATTAAATGTACCGCAGCAAACACACAACCTCATACTCGAATCATACTCATATTGCATCGTCTGTACACAATGAGTTAAGATGAGTATGAATCTTCAATGTCATAAATGTTCGTAAGAATGAGTATGACAAGTACTTCAAACCTTAAAGTATGAATGCGTGTGCGTTGTTTTGTCAATTTAGCTCCTTTCGCGAGCGATTAAGCTAGCGAAAAGTCGCTTTTCGTATAGAAACGGTTAACGCTTTTCTATTTGCTACTCTTTGTTAGAAATAGAAAATCGCTAAATTCAATAAACTCGTCAATTTACAGGAACTATAGACTTAAAATGCTTCATGTTGTGAAAATTAGGTTTTTCCAGATAATATTTGAGCAAAATTAATAAAACGGGTGTTTTTTAAAAGTATCTTAAATCAAGGTGCTCGTTTTTCAAGATCTATTTTAGTTATTTTAAGTAAAATATATAAAAATTTAATATTTTATTGAAGACTTGTAAGTTGTTATTATTTGATCCTTCAACTATCTCAAGGGAATCATACTGCCATTAAAAATTTTCTGCATATACGCCTATCTAAAGCATATTTTTTTTTCTGGCTCCAAGTCATTCTATGGGAAGCAACTTCTCTTTCAATTTATCATTATATCTTTACTAGAAATAGGTCTTCCAATTATTTTGTTCCATACAAGTTCCGTAAAATAACAGCATCGCTAAGTCATAGTTTGTTTCCCTCAGGGTATGCCTAATCCGTTTCCATTTACTTTTTTACAATTTCCTTCCTTACAGGGACTTGGAGTGATCGTGATTCTGACCAGAATATTTTTTAAAAAAATTCCCTAGACGGCGGTTGATAAATGCCTGAACGAAATTGACATAAATCACAGCCGCATTCCATAACTCGCAACCATATACAAATAGACTTCTCACAAGATTTTTTTTTTTTCTGTCGGCCTAAATATTGGCTGTCTAGGTTCAATCTGTTTCGAATATCAGTACGCGAACCGTCGGAGATAGCCAAAATACTGGACGTTTCCCAAATTTCTGTTTACAATTCGAAAGATCGTTGTGTTATTAGCGTTGATTTGCACAATTATGGTTTTGGAGATGTTTATGCACAAGCCCGCTTTGCGTGTATAGAATCAAGCTTTCCTTGCATGTGGCAATGTCTGTAAACCAGGAGATAGATGTCGTTTGTGTGAAGTCACTAGATTATAACCCGTTGTAGAAAAAGAACACAAACTTGCCTATCATCAGCTCTGATATGAATTTTTACGTATGTTCGACCTAAAGCCAAAAAGGAGGGAAAAGGACTTGTTTTGTTCTAAATCGCTTTTAATTTTATTTTATTTTAAAAATCTTCGCAAAAATATTATGTTGTTAACGCTTTTTTACAGCTTATTTTAACTACAAATAGTTATATAAATAATAATTTAGCGCTTTTTGGCGCCATTTGAGTAGTAAGACTGCGCGTTTTTATCATAAAAATTGGCAGCAAACACTACGTGTGCGTATTCATTGCATTGAGTATGAATGCGTATGAGTATAAGAATTTACGAATCATGTTCGAGTGTACTCATGTTTTTCTGATATAGATATACAATCTTTTATCGAATTTTTTTAGCAAACTAAGGAATCTATTGCATTAAAAATGTCAAAGAATTTTTGTTTTAACCCTTTATTTATATTTTTTCAAATAACCATTACTAGTATGTCATAATTGAAGTTCTATATTAAGGGAAATATTTTAAACATAAAAATGTTCATTATAAATAAGTAAATAATAAATCAGACAGTTTTGATCCCAACTTTAACATCCAGTTTTGACGTTAATTCAACTTCTGTTTGTGGTTTTTTAAGAGCCTTCCAAACATGAACACCGTTTTTAAACGTCCCTCGACTTAGAATTACGTGCTACACAAATAACAAGGCACATGCTTAAAAAGTTTATAAGAACACAAGTTAATCTAAGAGTTTCAGCGTGTGTTGTTAGACCTACATTTTTAAAACCTGCTTCCTATAACATCTATCGATATCTTAACCCTATGACCCATAACTGCATAAATTAAATAAGAAAAAACTTAATGATGCCGTTAGACCACTTACTGTACAATGCCATGTTCGTATACAATAGATTCGCAATACTTGCATTGGTTAAAAAGATTTTTCCAGAAAAATTGATTTTAAATAAAGAAATTGACAAAGTGAATGGTCGGTCCATAACTTATAAGATATAAAAATCAAATTTTTAAGCAAAATTTGACAAAGGCTGTTGTGAATAGCCTCAGTAGTTCAAAACATAGATGTAGATACGTCAAAAATTATATGTTCACTTTTGGGACGAAGCACGTTCGCTGATTCCCTCGATCGCTTTCGTTTCGAAGCAATGGATTTAATATGGTTCTAGGAAAGATTTACCTTCTGACCCTCGCTACAAATTAAATTTTGTAAAGTTGTTTTAGGGCGGTCTGGTTTTCTATGGCCTCGCGGTTTCCACTTTAGAGCAGCATTGTCCATTTCACCTTAAAGCCTTCGTAGTATATGCACAATCCAAAACTATTTTCTGCGCTTTATCTGCTCATCTATCGTTATAGAATTTGACAGCTGGAGTCATTACTATGGCTTATTAGTTTGATTTCTTTGACCAGACGACTTTTCCTAAGCACCGATTGACTAATGTTTGCAATTTACGGTTCCATTAGTGTGCTGCACCCATATAAGAGGATCAACAAAATACTGATTTTGAAGATTCCTAATTTTGTCGTACGCAAAATTCAGCCAAAACGCCACATCTGTTCGTGTTTTATTGAACCTCATAACTATATCATCGTCATTACCACAAATTCTTCATAGCATGCACATACTTAAAGTTGAAAAATTTCCCCACATGTTCAATCTGTTCACCATCCAGGAACATAGGCGTAGTTATCGCCATTATGTTTTCAGATCTATTGATGTTCGTTGGGAAAGCATCAGATCTGCTGGACTAACTGTAGACCGGAAGAGGCACAATAGATCCCATTGATTGCAGTATGCCTGGTCAGGGAAAATAATAAAAATAACAATATCGATGAGATTATATGTAGCATTTCTGTTTTCTCGCTATTGATTTTAAGTCCACGAATACGTGTATTAACCGACAGCTTTTCCTCTTCAACTTTATATGGTAGAAATTTACTGCCAACATACATACTAGGGAGAGTGGACGATTATTATTCGACCGGCTTAAACCGGTTTTTTTGGTTTTGTCGAATACGGGTTTTTTAAATGTCCATTTTTCTAATACCGAATAAACCGGTTATTTTAACACGAACAAACCGGTTATTTTAACACGAATAAACCGGTTATTTTAGCACGAATAACCGGTTAATTTACATATGTATAATTTTTATACGTTTTTATATACTTTATTGCAAATATGCTCATCGTTTAGCATTTTTCTAAATTTAATATATAACGTCTTATTCCTTTATATGACAACCTTGAACGTCTCACAAAAAATGTGAAAACCTGGTATATCGAAAAACAAATACGCACTTCAGCAAAAATAACTTTTTCTCATTTTCTGTAAATAATTATTAATTTTTTATATTCGGAGAATGATGAACAACTAGCCTTACTGTAAAGTACAGGCAGATATATTAGTTAATGAAGTTCTTCAGAGAGTATATACTTATAAGCAGTCGCTAGCTATGTTGTGAGGTGATACCGTTGTTGAAAATTTGTTAGATGGTGTGGACTGGGATTGAAGCGAGGCGGGTGTCTTACCTAAAATACCATTGTTGCACACACGATTAAATACGTGGTACATGCCTTTATATTTCTGCAGATCTTTTCTGAAGTGTGAAAATAATTGGAAATCGATGGAAGGGATAAGTCTAGATATATTACGTGTCATTAAATAGTATGCTGAAAAGGCTCGTCGCCACTTCGATTTTCTCAAATCCGATGATTTTTCCAGACATACGACTATAGGGCCCTAGAGAAGACCCATGACATAAACATTTGTTTATAGTGGGATAGGGAAGCACTTCCATATTTTTCAGAAATAACCACTCATCCTTCTAAGAATTTTCAGATTTTTCAAAGAGGTAATTTTTAAAAATTCGATTTTCTCATATCCGGTGATTTTACAGACATACCATTATAGGGGCTCTAGAAAAGACCCTGGGCACAAGCATTTGCATTTAGTGTTATAGCGGAGTACTTCCATATTTTTGAGAAATAGCCATCCATCATCCCAAGAATTTTCAGACTTTTCAAGAAGGCGATTTTTCAAAATTCCATTTTATCAAATCCGGTGATTGTTACAGACATACCACTATATGAACTCTCTTGTGGACACCTTGGACAATCATATGTATATAGTGGTATATGGGAGCACTGAAGATATTGTTACGAAAATGAGATTGGGCACCACAGCGTTTATTACATCGCTAAAATAAATAAACAAAAGCTGCAGGAATAACTGTACGTGCTTTTTACAAATAACCAAATCTGCAACAGCAACAATTAGCGGAGATAAAGTAAATAAAAATAACACGACAACAACAATAATTAAGCAGCAAAGAAAACAAGTAACAGACAATAAAGAAGCAACAACAAATACTAAGAGCTGAAAGAGGTAGATGTTCACATACGCATGGCTACAAAAGAACTAAAAAGAAATTCAAAGAAAGAAATGGAATCTACCTGAAATATCGAGAGGTTCGAGAGCTCTCGATGTGTTGTTTACTCAGCCATATAAAAAGCATATCGATACGAACAGCAATCGGTTTATGTGTCATAAACTCAGCGGCTGCAGTTTTTAAGTAAAGTTAACTCAGCGAATGTGTTATTGGTGTGAAGAGAGTTTATAAGGAGTAAACTCGTGAAGCTAGTAGTGAAGTAAAAAGTTAGTAGTGAGCTAACTCAGTAAAGATAGTTAAGTGTAGATAACCTCTGGTTGAAAAGGTTGTGATCAAACCTAAGCTAACTAGGATCGGGCTATAAGATCTTTAGGAAAAAAAATCTGTCAAGTAATTGTTGTTGCTTAAAAGTTGTAAACAGACAGATTAATTAAGAAAAAAATTGTTATTGTCTGTAAAAGCTTACAAGCAGTGGTGCACAAAACTGTGTTGAATAAAGGATTTTTAATTAAAATCAAACATAATTTTTTTTTTTTTAACTACAATCTACGAACTCATAACAACACGTTTTTAAAAAGGTAAAAATCTAACAATATTTTACATTTTGTATGTAGTCACTGTTAAGTTCTTAGCAGTACTTTGTTAACGCAAAGTTTGAGCATGTGAAAAACATATGGTTGGTGTCTTGGCTTTTTAAATTCGAGTTCATCTTCACACATTTGAATTATTAGTCACCTTAAATATGTTTATAAGATTGACGCTATTGTGCAGCAAGAAAAGCTTCATTCTACACTAAGTTGTTTTTAGGCACTGGCAAATCAAATTCTTACAAAATACGCTGCAAAAATGAATCACTGGATGAAAAAGGAGGATGCAAATGGTGTAGCGTAGACACTCGCGTGAATTTAAAATAATGTACCAACTATATCTTCCAAATTAATCTAAATGTCGCATCACGCCTGTCACAATGCAGATCTTCACACAGTACCAAAAACACGTCAAATAATGTCCGATGAACGACGAGGAATTGACAAATTCGAGCCTTATTTAATTTTGAAGGGGAAAATTTAATATCACCTTTTTATGACAATAATCCCAATATTTTCTATAATTCGAAAACTTTTTTTAAATTTTTAAATTTTTTAAAACATCCCATTTATCAAACATTGTATGAGATGTCCATGCAAATCCTTCTCCTATATTAATTACACCATAACTCATTAAAAAAATTCCCAACCGAGACACAGAGTATTACATTCCAGCAATAATAATAATCACTGTTTATATATTAAAAACGCATTAGCGATAATTTAAGCTGTTTGATATTGTTGGCTTGTCTCTAAAGAATATCCCCCCTTCCATTCTCTAATGTCTATCTACTATGTCTGCCACTAAATGTCTTGTAATAATTTTGTGTAAATTATACCACTTAAACTAGCAATGACAACAAACATAAGTCATCTGCATTTAGAAACTGAGCTGAGTAGACGCCAAAAATCTCAATGCCAATGTCACAGTTAAAACAACATCAACAACCTTAACATTAAAGACAGACAAAGTATGGTTATCCTGATCGCATAATGCAAAAACATAAAAAATAAATGACATTGGCAAACTGCTGTATGAGTCGTATGCAGTTGATGTAACTCAGTTATGATGCCAGTTATCATGCATGCCTGCATCCTGTTCATATGAAACTAAAATATATTTTCTTTGGCTTAAAGATTCTTTTTACTCTTTCTCTCTCTGTTCAATATCTTAAGTAAAACGTCATAATGTCTCAGACCACCTATAGGGACCAAACATTGTGTATAAGAAAACAATGAAGAAAAGCCATGACTTTGATAAAGAGTGTGAGTCATACATGTGAGGGGGTATGAGTAGCATAATTTTTTTCTCGGTTAAGTATGCAAGACGTGTAAATATTTTTGCCAAAAAATTACTGTGAACATGTTTTCAACTCGTTACGCTATATGAACACTTGGGTTGCAAAAACAAACAAAAAATTAAAGCAGAAATACGCTTTCGATATCATTAATCATATTAAAACCCTTGACATTTTACGCGTCTAGCATAGGAATAGAAAGACAAAAAGATATTCTTTTAGAGAAAGAGACTTAAAATGTTGGCAAAGATTTTAGAAAAGCACTTAAAGTGAATTTTCAATTAAATTAAAATTTCGTCATTAATACAAAACCAAAATTTTATTTGAAATCTATACTAGCAAAGGTGAAGAATGTTTATTCTATTGCTTCGTAATGATTTAACTTTATAAGCCGAACGCACAGTTCTGAAAAGTTTGCTGATTCGACGTGCTCAAGAATCATTAATCATTTCAGAACTGTTCTTATTAATTATTTAATAAAAATAATTGTGCGTAATTTCGATTTCAGCCTATAAAAGCTGTCATCTGACAGAGTGAATAAAACATCATATCTTCTACAGAAAATCATTTATTGATATGGTGCGATTACCACAGCTCTACCGATTGGATGATGTCAATTCTTATCTAACAAATAAAACAATATAATTCTTATATATTTGCTATATTATGCCATGTTCACACGAGAGCTTTTTTCGTAATTCACACCCTCAATCATAATTTAACCCACACACAATTCATATACTAAATTTTAAGAGCGAATTACCCAAATTGTATAAAATTCAGTTTAAATTACCTGCAAAATCGATCCGAACTCTAGTTTTATGCGGCTTTGGTCCATGCCAAACTGTTTTCCGTTTCTAAAGTACAATTTACCGGTAGATAATAGAACAGTAAATAAAAGTGACATAAAAACGAGAAGTATCAAAACGAATTACAAAGATGCAATGTGAACGGTGTAATTCGCATAAGTAATTCGAACAGATAATAATGTAGTACGAAGTCTTGTGTGGACAAGCTCTTAGGATTATCGCACCACTTGCAAAAAAATAAAATTAAAAGAAGCCAATGTTGAATCTCGCTTTGCCACTTAATATCAACTATAAATAAAAATCTTGAAGGAGAGGCTTGTGCCATGAAATTTCTTAGATTAGATTTGGTTGGTAGCCGCCCGCAGCACCATTCACTTCGATCTACTGAGTAGGTCCTATGGTGTCACTATATGTCCACTATCGTATCCAAGTTATACATCTTTTAGTCACTTTTATTCAACCACCCATTTTACTAAGACGCAAAGCACATCCAATTAGCCTGCTTCAAGACTCTTCTTATCGTAGAGTGTTCTTCGACCAAGCTGTGTTATCCTTAAGTCGTAAAAAAGTACGGTTTAATCGAGTCTTCATCCTCTTCATCAATGCAGTTTCTACAATGAATATATGGGGTTATCAGCAAAATGGCTACTGATAAACTCTATTAAATTTTCCATATATTCTCTGATAGTAACAACTTTTCTGTTCTCTAACTCATAAAAATTTAACCATGTGGCCGTAAAACACATGTCTGCGAAGTCTTTAGCAATATTACATACTTTTGGCCATACTAAGCATAGCATGCACTCTTTTTAAAATCTGTTATATGAAGTCAAAGAGTTTGTTACTACTGAAAAATGATGTTTACCAGCATTCTATCGAATTAAAAGTACAGTTATATCAAAAGAAGAGCCTGAAATAACAGTTATGCCAAGACGTAGTAAGTTAGGTACTTTTTCATGGTCGTGAACCCAATTATTAAAAATTTATAGAATAACTAGCTTTAACCATCCGGCTTTGAACGGGAATCTATGTATGTACAGAAGTAGGCAGATATTTAGGGACAACAATTATTTGTATACTTTAACAGTGTGATTATTTATTGATTTAAAACCTCAATAAAAAATAGCAACTTCTTCTTATGTATGAAGGATGCCACTCCCACTTATCCAATTCCTCCCACTTTTTGCCAAGTCATATAGACCAAATTCAGAAAATATTTATTTGTATGGGAGGTACGTACCATACGCACATATTATATTATTATGCGCCTCCTTATTGACTGATAATTTGTATTAACTACGAAGTCAATAGAATACGTGCACTAAATCGGCGTACCATCTGTTGAAAATTTTCACTTTTTTTTAAACCTTCGCGTAGCAATCACGAACAAAATCGGAGAAGAAAGTATCCAATATTGTCCAGTAGTTTTTTCAAGTTTTAAGCATCCGAAAAAATCAAAATCAAAATCAAATAAATTGATTTTGGCTTGAAAACGACTGGACAATATTGGATACTTCCTTCTCCGTTATATATATATATATATACCTATATATATAGATATTACATATATATATATTATATATATATATATATATATATATATATATATATATATATATATATATATATATATATATATATATATATATATATATATAGAGAGAGAGAGAGAGAGAGATTTTGGATGTTTTGAGAAACAAAGTGTTAAAGGTGACTGAGGTTGCAAGCAATAAGTGATACAACGGCTTGCACTTGGATGACTTGGCGCATACTGAACAAAGTTTTTAAGCTTTTGTAACTGTAAATTAACATTTTGTAACTGCGGTTCGACTATAATACACAAGAGCCTAAAGAATAAGCAAAAAAGAAAAGTTTTCTAGTTGAATGTATAACAAACAAAGTTAAAACAAGTTTGTCGATTAAAAAAATCATAGCTGCAGCTTTTTATGATGTCCGCGATGACATTCATAACAATAAACTTAAAAAGAATAATACGATTAGTAAACAGTTGTCTCAGGAGAATCTTTCGAGTACAGACATATATAATTTACGCAACTTCCCAAGTAAAGCAAGGGTTAGTTCTATCAAATCAAGGAGCTGCACTCGACTCTATTTATAGACACATTGAAATAGACATAAAACTCAGTGCCACAAAAATGAACGAAGTTGGAACACCGTGGAAATAATACTACTTCTGTGATGGAAGCTATCGAGTAGAACAAGGACCTGTTTTTTAAATTTTGGAAACAAAATCTTGAGTTACGAGTAAAAACCCCGTTGCTCGGACAAACACGCACTTATAAGCTAATAACTTTGGTGAATATTAATAGATTTTAAGTCTGTTTTGGATAAGAGAGGAAAATACCTTTTAAACGCTATATTTTGAGTGAAAGTATCCTTGCAGAATATGGGTGTATTTCTGAACCTAACACAATTTTCTACCATTTTTTCTATATCTTTCAAGTTTAGATACGTTTTTCCCTACTATTTCATATAGGAATCATACTATTTATTAATTTAATGAGGAATTTCATTGTTCTACTCGATAGCGCCTATCGGAAAAATAGTGTTCCTTGGCAGGTACTATTTTATTTATTTTTTTGTTGCATCGTGTATTTTAAAGACGGTTCCGAATGGCACATGCATTAGCAAGATAAGTTTTTTTCATAGCGTTAGTACTTATAACTGGTTGCTAGTAATGTTATGGTACCTCCTTTGAAAATTGTTAGACGGTCTGGCCTGGGATTGAACACAGAATGTCGTCGTTGGTAGGTATGTGGCTTCCTTATCACACTACAGCGGCACAATAGCCAAATATAATTTCGAACCAACATTTATATGAAATGTGCAACCTAAAACTGTTGTATAACGTAATTACAAAAAAAAATTTGTAACAATATTGCCAAGGCAACTCTTGAATGGACTCTGAAGGCAGCCGGCGCAGAGGCAGATTAGCTCAAAATAGTAGACGACAGGCTCTGATTGAATAAAGGAGGATGAATATAATAAAGAATACCACCTTGATCAATAAGTTCAGAAAACTAAAAATACAAGTTTATTCATCTAAATCTATATTGTCTCCTTCAAAGTATCCATCGACTGCAATACTCTTATGCCAGCGTTTGATCCAATCCTCGAAGCATTTTTTATTTTCAGTTTTCGATATGTCCATCAGTGCTTCCTGCAATTTCTCTCTTATTTCCTTTCGGCTGCTGAAACGCGTGCAATGTAATGCTTTTTTAACTCGATTAAACAGAAGGAAGTCACAGGGAGCCAAATCAGGTGAATTCTGTGGCTGTTAGATGGTATTTCTTGCCAATTTCGTCAAAAAATTTTGAATAATGATGGCACTGAGCGACGGTGCGTTATCATGGTGCAAATTCCATGAGCTTTCTGCCAACAATTCTGGTCTCTTTCGTCTCATTTACTTTGTTTACTGTCTATCCTTCTGGCAAAATTTTATGATGCACTACGCCGTTGTAATCCATAAAAACCTTGGCTCATTTGGTTAATGCCATTTACTTGCCTGATGTCTGGATTGCGTGTCATACTCATAAGCCCACTTCTCGTCTCCAGTAATGAACCTTTTGTTGAATGTGGGATTTCACTTTATCAATGCTTTTGTCGGTTTTCGAAGCCGATGGTCTGCCACTGCGTTTGTCATCTTCGGTTGACTCACAACCACTTTTCAACCGTTCGTGCCACTGGTAAGCGACCGTTTTCTTTAGAGAATCGCTGCCGAAACACTTTTGCAATATCTCAATTGTTCGCGCACCATTAGTTCGTTTTTTAGACAAAATTTAATAAACGTTCGTTGTTGCAAATTTAAATCCAATTCTAAAATTGTAAAAAATCGCCAACACACATAGAGATAGATGTACTCTTGGCTGCGTAGCTTTTGCAAATGGCTAGGTAAGATTAAGTGGGTATATCACCAACAAATGCACCAACTTAACAGAAAAGTACCTGGTTTTGAAAAAAAAAATTTGGCTGTAATTACCGAAAATTCCACTGAGCGTATGAATGATTTTTATGAATTTTTTAAAAATATATCGCTAATACGACACCGATTACATGCAATTACAACAAAAAAATGTTTATTTTCAAAACGAGGTACCTTCACTTTATTGGGAATAAGATATGTATTTACCAATCGATTGTCATGAGTTATGGTTTGTTTAATTTGTCGTATATGCGACTTTTCGGATAAATAGTGAAACTGGTATTTACTCGTATATACTGCTTTATATCATAACTGCTTTATGTCATAATTTTTCAAAAAAAAAAAAAAAAATTTTGTTTCATAACTCCAAAAATACCGGTTATAATAAAATATAATATTAGAACGACTTAAATCTCGTATAATTTAGAATTTTTTAATATATGGCTTAACAAAATCAAATAAGTCATTTCAAAGTTATATTAAGATCTATGAAGCAGCCTTTGCAATCTCACATTTTAGAAAAAAAAATTTTAAAAAACACCCATAGAATCTGAAATGCTGATGATTTTTGAAGTAAGGCTACCATCATAGCGCATCATAAAAAATATAGTGGTTATTCATGGTCAGAAAATTGTTTTCAATTTGTTACATAGTGTAAGCATTACGAATATAAAAACTATTCCACTATCAATGCCATTAACACAGCAATCCTTCAAATTAGAAAGAACATCTTTTGAAAGTTGTTCCTTTTGCCATCTTGGCTTCTTTCTTACTACTTCTGATGGCTGCAGTGCTGAAATTATGCGAAGGATATAAAGGGTCCACCATCTAACGTTTTTTGTTCAACTAGTGCTTATTTCGTGAATGGTAACACTTCACAACTCATGTCTAATTTGACAGATAATTAGTTTTATTCTTCCGCTGAATGAATATGGTTGTGTATATGCTTGTACAACGCTGGGAAATATTGCGACATTACTTTGAAAATTTTGCCAAAAAAATAATCTTTTCAGATGAAGCTCATCTTGATCTTGGCGGGTATGTAAACAAGCAAAATTGTCGCCTTTGGGACACAGAAAACTCGCACGCATACATTGAAAAGCCGATGCACCCAAGACGAGTCACTGTTTAGTGCGGATTTTGCGCCCTGTTTTTGCAGATCGTATTATCAGCCGCAGAGCTGATGTCGTTTGGCCACCTTGGAGCTGCGATTTGACACCGTTGGACTATTATTTGTCGGATGCCGTCAAAGATAAGTGTGACGCCAACCAGCCAGAGACAATTGGCGCTTTAAAGGACAATATTCGTGAAGCCATTGGTGAAATACAGCTGCACACAATCGATAATGTGCTTAAAAGTTGGACCGATCATGTAGGCTACTGCATGGCCAGCCGAGGCCGCCATTTGAATGAAATTTTTTTCTATTATTAAACGGAAGGATTTCATATAAAAATGTAATTTGAGAAAATATTCAGTAGATTTTTTTTATAACATTTTCAAAAAAAAATTATTTGGCGGACACTCTAGAATTGAATTGGCCACAACCTGCGTTATTCGAATGACGATGTAAGAAGGAATACGTTGTAGGATATTGACGGAATTTGCTTTCCATAGATCGACTAAGAGCCAGATGCAAGCATTAGTTTACTACAATATTATTTACTGTGAAAAAAAAAATTTATAAAAAAGGGGAATAAAAAAACCCTTTTCATGTTTGAAATATTATATATAAATTTAGTTACAAATGACTTACTATCACTGATATGACGATATCTTTGTCAAAACCTTCAAAAACCTTGGCAATAACATAAAACTTTTGCCATTAATCTTGTAAGATGGTAGTGGGGGGGGGGGGCAAATAAACTTACAAAACCTTTTGATTAAATTAAACAATAATTTAAAATTCAAATAAAAACAATAAAAGAAGTTTTTAGATAAAGAATTCTATTTTATCAACGAATTTTATTTGTCTAAGGAAAAGATAAAAAAAAAACAAAACTTTGACACTTTTAACTGTTTTAAAATCTCTAAAGTCAAATTACAATAAAAAAGGCCAGAAAAAATAACGTATTTTTTACCCACATGCAACCGAAAAAAAATTAGAAGAAAAATGATTTTATTTTGTCTACTTTCTGGAAGGCACAAAAAATAGTCTTTTGAGAGAGAGAGAAAAAAACAAAAAGTTTTGTCTCAAAGAGAATGCAAACAAACAAATTAAAATTATGCAAATTAAGTGAGAAATGAAAGCTGAAAACGGTTTGCAATGACAAAGCCAGGTTACAAAAAAGTTGGAAAGGGTCTGAGAAATAAACAAAAAACTACACGGCACGTAGCAGCAGTAAACACTTTAAGCCTCTCTCTGTATTGCCAAAAGCAGACAAAATTATGACCCCAAAGTAAATGCCTTTAGAACTCTTTAACTTCGTTTAAAAAAAAGCAGTATACTATGTCCTTGAAAAGGAACTCGAAAATAAACAAACTCAACCTTTTACATATTTTCCAAATATCACATGAATCGAGACTTTGAAAATGGCATTTGACAAAAATAAAAACAAAAAGAAAAGGAAAAACATTGGAAGAGCTATTATGATGGCAAAAGAAAATTTAAATTTCCAACTGAAAAAAATAGAAAAAACTCTTCTTTTCCTTACTTTCAATATATAAAGAGTTATGTTTCATGCAAAGTCCTAGACAGACAAACAAACAGCCAGAGGAACAAACATGACTAAAATTTTGTTAACTTTTTATTTCTATTCTTTTCGGGGAAACATTTAAGTTAATGTAGCCAAACGAATTGTTTGCATAAACGATTTAATCGAATTCCAATGCAAATTTTGTCCCCCTCCCCAAAAAAAGAGAAAATTTCATTTCCGCCTTTCTAATGCATAAGTATAGACAAAAATATTACCCCACCCCCATATATACAAACACAATCACAGTGTAATGCCAAGTAAATATATTTGAAAGGATATATTCAAATAACGATGCTACTTTAGCGGCTTTTAAGCAAAATATAACAGAGTTTTGAAGAAAAAATAAAAAGACATGAAGGAAAACAACAAGACAATAACATGAACTTAACGGCTTTAACTGTCTTCGGCTTGTTGGTTGGTTGTCTCTTTTGTGCACTGGTATGTGTTTATATTTGCTTGTGTGGGTGTGTGTTCTTGTTTGTTTTTCTTTCCCATGTTTTTTTTTTTTTCAACGAAAATCAGCATAAGTCTCGCGGTAATAAAAATACTTATTTTGTTAGACGTTGTCTTTTTATGGATGTCGTTGTCGTCGTCTCTCTGTTCAAATACGAATTTAAGGAAATATTACAAGAAAGTCTTCTTGAATATTTACATGTTCGTGAACATGCATTACTTACGTTTTTTACTTAATTTTTTCAATTCAATTTTTTTCCTTTTGCCTAACGAAATATCATATTTAGAATTATTTTTTTTTTTTTTATTAATAAATACAGATTTTAAAGGAGTGCAGTTAGAAATTATTATTATAAGATTACTTTTCGTCTAGTAACGGATAATTATTTTTTTGCTATTTGGTTTTTCGTTATAATTTTTTTCAGTGTAAAACACGATTCGTAACCATGAATAGAGTAATGCTTGCTAATCGTTAAATTTTGTTTGAGTATGAGTTTCCTAAATTATGCCCATTTTATGGTCATCAAAATCGATCTCATACTACAGATGGCTCGACTTTGTCCCCACAGACCATGCATAGACTACATCAATAGCTTCAGAGTAGTCTCTTTATTTATTTATTTCTGTCTATGGAGTTACCTTAGAGACCATTACAAAATAGTAAAGGGTGCGCAATCTAACGTTTTTTTTTCAACTAGTGCTTATTTCGTGAATGGCAACACTAAGCTCATGTCAGATATGACAGATAATTAGTTTTATCCTTCCGCTGAACGAATATGGTGTATACGCTTGAACAACACTGGGAATCTGCCGATGCCGAATTTGCCAAAAAAAAATAATCTTTTCAGATGAAGCTCATTTTGATTTTGATCTGGTATGTAAGCAAGCAAAATTGTCGCATTTGGGGCACAGAAAAGCCTCACGCATACATTGGAAAGCCGATACACCCAACACGAGTCACTGTTTGTTACGGATTTTGATCCAGAAGCATAATTGCGCAATTTTTCTTCGAAAATGAGCAGGGAGTGGCCGTTACAGTCAATGGCGATCGCTATCGGGCCATGTTGAACGAATTTTCGTTTACAAAAATTGAAGAGGAGGATATTAGCAACATTTGGTTTCAACAGGACGGCACTACGTGCCACACTGCCGAAGCTACACTCGATGTTTTGCGCCCTGTTTTTGAAGATCGCATTATCAGCCGCCGAGCTGATGTCGTTTGGCCACCTCGAAGCTGCGATTTGACACCGTTGGACTATTATTTTTGGGGTGTCGTCAAAGATGAGTGTTAAACCAACGAGCCAGAGACAATTGATGCTTAAAAGGACAATATTCGTGAAGCCATTGGTGAAATATAGCTGCACACAATCTATAATGTGCATAAAAATTGGACCGATTGTGTAGGCTACTGCATGGTCAGCCGTGGCAGCCATTTGAATGAGATTATTTTCCATTATTAATCGGAAGGACTGTACTTTCAAATAAAAAATAAATTTAATTTTCAAAAAAAATATATATTTGGCGGACCTTTTATAATATGCACTAAAAATTAAGCAAAGTATACAGTTTTAAAGGGTTTACAAAACCCGCAAAAATATATATAAATGAACTAAGTGACACATTAAGAGTTTAGAGATACAACCATTAAGCTGTTTTTTTTAACATTTGGATTCAATAAATTAAAAAAATTTGGTAAAATGCGGATCAGCATCAGGATCAGAAAAACTCTAAAGCAGGCGGTAGACATCACGACCGCTGGTACAAAATGGGTTAAGCTACCACTTCATATAACTTTTGCAATCAATGCATTCTTTTGAACACTTTTCGTTTGTAACAATATTTTATTGTTGTTTTTATTTATGTTCGTGCTTAACATAATTTTATTTCAATTTATTTATGTTATTTATGTAGAAAACGAAAAACAGCTAACGAAACGAAATACAAAGTGAATTGCTTACCTTTATTTCATATTTTTAGCATTTAATTCCTTCAACTAAAACTCATTGCTGCTATTGCATTTCAAGAAAAAGGGGGCACAGTAATAAAATAATAATAAAAAGAATTCAACATGAAATTAAAACGTTTTTATTTCGTTGAAAATGAAAATCAAGAAAAACGCTGACAATGTTATTTTAGGATAGACGTTATAAAGACAGAACTCAGTAGACAGACCGACAAACTGTGAGTAGACAGACAAACGATTTTTAATGTTTTCAAAAAAGGTAAGAAATAAAATTCATAAATAAATAAAAAAGGAAAAAAAAACAAATGAAAAAAAGGCAAACTTATACAAAATTAATGAGTTAAGTAAAGCTAAAGTATTTGATTACCTTTATTACGACAGTTCAACAAGAAACAATGAACTAAATGCTTAAACTGCTTCAAAATTAAAAGAAAAAGATTAAACTGAATAAACTTTAAGGGTTGCTCGTGTTAAGGCCCTTTTTGGTATCACAGAGTGGGAGCTAAAAGAAGTTCATTAAAAATAAAAAAACAATAAGAAATATTGTTAAGACTAGACAACATTTTATGAAGTGTAAAAATGTTAAAAATTAAATGAAAAAAAAAAAATAAAATAAAAATTAAATGAATGGAATAAAATAGTAAAATGCGTTTAATATTTGTACGCTTTTTAAAGCATAAAATCTAGATGAGAATTTAAAGCTAAATTTATTTAAAATACTTGGTTATGGAATTGCATTTAATGATATATAATACATAGGCTGTATAGTCTCAGGCCTAATAAAGGAAACACTTTCTTGTTTAACATTTGCTTTATTCATCAACGAGCAATGCAATCATCCAATATCACTTTTGTATAAAAATGTTTTTTTTTTCTTAAAATAGGCTACAGTTTCAGCAACAACCTTTCAATTCGTGCGAAATTTCTTACATGCGAGCATTTTTTTTAGATCTGCGAACAGTCAGTAGTCGCTGGGAGCTGTATTATCGGGATTATTTCCCTGTTAGAAGATAGAATTCTGGCCTAGATCCAACATGCCAAGGCATGTACGCCAAATTCATTATAAAACCTTCTTGTAATTGAATCGGTCCATAATATCGATCTGTAACACTGGCCAACTCCAGATGCGTCCCAAGCTTTTCATTGCCACCATCATTTTTCCCAGTTATATAAACATCTTCTGGTTCAAGCGGTTTGTTATTTTTACGCCAAGCCTTCATATGTTAATATGTTCATCATATCCCAACAAGTTACACTTGCTTTCATCCGCAAATAATATCTTTTTCCTTCTTTATTTAAGGTATCTCGTATTCACTGTTATTTGCTAAGGATAATAAAAATGTCTGTTTTCTGTAATTTCTTTCTTTTCCTTTTTTGTCATCTGAAATTTTGGGGTATGTATGAATACTTGAATCCTTGACTGTATGTTTGGCAATAGGGTCCGCCAAATAATTTTTTTTTTCTAAATGCTATAAAAACAACTACTGAATATTTTCTCAAATTTTTTTTTTTTTGTTTGAAAGTACAATCCTTCCGGTTAATAACGGAAAATAATTTCATTCAAATGTCTGCCTCGGCTGGCCATGCAGTAGCCTACATGATCGGTCCAATTTTTAAGCACATTATCGATTGTGTGCAGCTATATTTCACCAATGCCTTCACGAATATTGTCCTTTTAAGCATCAATTGTCTCTGGCTAGTTGGTGTAACACTTATGTTTAACGGCACCCCACAAATAATAGTCCACCAGTGTCAAATAGCAGCTCTGAGGTGCCCAAACGACACCAGCTCTGCGGCTGATAATGCGATCTTCAAAAACAGGGTGCAAAACATCGAGTGTAGCTTCGGCTGTGTGGCACCAAACCAAATATTGCTAATATCCTCCTCTTCAATTTTTGTGAACAAAAATTCGTTCAACATGGCCCGATAACGATCGCCATTAACTTTAACGGCCACTCCTTGCTTATTTTCGAAGAAAAATGACCCAATTATGCCTCTGGACCGAAATCCGCACCAAACAGTGACTCATCTTGGGTGTTTTGGCTTTTCAATGTATGCGTGCGAGTTTTCTGTGCCCCAAATGCGACAATTTTGTCTGTATACATACCCGCCAAGATCAAAATGAGCTTCATCTTTAAAGATTATTTTTTTGGCAAAATCGGCATCTACTGTAAGTCGATCGCAGGCCCAGATTCCCAGCGTTGTTCAAGCGTATACACAAACATATTCGTTCAGAGGAAGTATAAAACTAATTATTTGTCAAATCAGACATGAGCTAAGTGTTACCATTCACGAAATAAGCACTAGTTGAAAAAAAAAACGTTAGATGGCGGATCCTATACTACATGTTTTGTATATCTTGGCAATATGCTACAGCTGTTTATTTTATTTTAGTGTAGCCAACACAGCGAAAATTTTTTTAACCGAAAAATTCGCAAAAATATATCAAAGCTTTAAACGATTAACAAAAGTTTAAAGTTCAATGAGACGTGAGTTAATAGAACGCCATAGCCAAACAGCTTTTTACTATATCATCACTAAGCAAATACAGTGTTGCCTATAAGGTTGATTGCGGTTAGAGCTATGACATTAAGTTACGCTAAGTCTAACTAAACCTTAAAATAATGGGTATGACATGACTTCTGAGTTAACGAAATGGAAGGCGGAAATTGAAAATCGTAAAGCTGCTCAGAATATAAAACATTAAATGGCAATTTTGGACTTACAATATTTGTTTTTTTATAATTTGTACATTTCATATTAATACATAAATTTTTTTTCTTGCGAAGAGTTACGTACCCGTAAGATTCCAATATGAAATAAGATATGTACATATATTTTTGTTATATATTTTTTAATTTGCACATACGCCGTTACAAAATTATGTACTTCTCGTAATGTTTACAAAAGGCCAAAACTACTTCTTGCATTGTGTTTTCAACCATATCTTTTATTAGTTTCAAGCATTTATATTATTCGGTATATTTGTTAAACCCATTATTATTATTTTATATTTGTCTTAAATCTAATAACCAAAAAAGCATCCTTTTTATACATTTCGTTAACTACATATATCTTTTCGCAAATAAGAGTCGTCAAAAATATTTAAAAGTGTGCATCTGTCTTTTTTTTTTAATAAAACCAGCACCCAGGGGATGATGCCTAGGTTGTGGGAAAGGAGGATAGAGGGAGTAGTGTTTATGGACGTTGGATTTAAATTTACTCATGTCGTAAGTGGCAGGCATATTTCCGCTGGGAGATTACTCAACAACCGAAAAGTGCTACCAAAGCACGAATTCTCTCTATAATGCGTTGTGTGATACACTGGACAATCGACTACAAATGGATGCGCTCTACGAAAAATACGAGTACTACGTAACAATATATGGTTTTTAGGAATTAATTCTTTAATTTCGTCAGAACACATTCCTTTATAGTACCGATAGAAGAATGAAACACACGCCACATTGCGACGGTGCTCTAATGAATCGATAGAGCTGGCTACCCTACCGGCATTAATCAGCATCTTCGCCCTATCTACACGCTGTCGAGAAGCTTAAAAGTAAACTTTGAAGCACCGGCCCATACATGAGAGTTGTATTCCATTTTGGGTCGTATATAGATCTTGTAAATATTACGAAGATCAGATGGTGTGAAGTATTTCTTGCACCGTCTTAAAAAACCAATGCACTTGAATGCTCCTTTCGACACTTGAAATATTTGATCATTCCAACGAACGTCACAGTGAATTCTTATGCCCATAACATCAAGAGCTTTTGATTTCTCAATATCCACATTACCCATTGACACTGATGATAACACACCACCACGTCTGTGTGTTAAAAAACAACACTGAGTCTTACGTGCATTAAAATCGACCCTATTCGCACAAACCCACTCGGAGAACTTCACTAGGTCAATAGTGAGTGTGTGAGTGTGTCATTTATATTCATCCTTCTCGCCCTGATGTCCAAAAGGCTTGGTCTACGATCAAAGAAAAGAGGTAGAAAGAAAGAAAGAGTAGATAGGATTAGAAGTGAGAAGAAGAAAGTCGTTAAGAAATATTTAAGAAATATGAGAAATAGAATAGGAGTAAGAACAGAGCCTTGCACTACTTAAATATACCGCTTCATATATAAAATTATTTACTAAGATACTATATCAGATTTCACATTTATCTCCCTAACCGAAGTTTTTTTTTTATTTTATTTCAATTGTTCTATTTCATGTGCTGACAACACCACCTGAAACAGCTGTCATTTGATTTTTTTCCCTCTTACAAAAGTTTTGTAAGTTCAAATAATTATTTGGTAAAAAAAAGGCAAAATATTTTCCCTTTAGTGTTCACATTATGTTCACTTTAGGCAAATATTAGATGGCAGACAAATAATTTTATTTTCTCAAAATCAGCTATTTTGTTGTTTGCCCCTTAGAAATATATATTTTTTTTTTTTGTTCAGACTACGGCAAAGATATAATTGATGCTTTTTATCAAATATTTGACAGGTCTGAACTTACCTTTAGACTGCTCTGTTTGTTTCTTCCAATTAAAATAATTAATATACAATTGATCTTTTACTTTTAAGCTGAATATTTTGTTATTATAATTTAATTTTGTATGATATGTTTTACTTTATCCATTTTCTAATACCTATTTTCTTTATAATTGTATCACAAGCAATTATTTATAATTTTCCAATTAATATTTTATTTTCTGTAATTACTTAACTCTTACAGAAGTTTAAATTTTTAAAATTTTTTTTTTCTAAAATACTTTTATAAATTCCTTTTGAATACTTTTGCCGCCATTAAAAGTTCCTATTTTCTATTTTATTTTATTTTTCTTTTAAATAAAATGTCATTTTAAACATTGTTCTTTTACCAATTCTGTTTTTTTTATTCTTACCGACTTTATTTCTCTTACACTTTTTTCCTACCCTGCTTCGATTCTTAAAACTTTAACTCTTCAATCAACAATTGAACAGAAATTATTGAATTGTTCAATAATGGCTTAAATTGCATTGCATTTTTTTTCTTTTTGTTTAAATTGTTCATTTGTTCGTAGTCTACGACTTACAAATTTCTATTTTTCCCTATATCGCTCTTTCAGATTTTGCTTCATTTGTGTACCATCGACATCTTACCTTCTGGTCAGAGTTGTAAAAAATAGTAAAAGAAAACTTTTGCTTCATTTTTTTTTAAGCATCATTAAAGTTTTGGGTGACACTTTTTCTTCTCTTATACTTTAGCCATTACAAGTCTATGTTCTACTTGTAGAGCACAAGAAATTTGTACCAAGACAATCTGTAAAGCGGGGTTGGACTGTTCTTTTGAGTGTAAGAATAAGAAAAAATACAAAATAATGTTGGACAAAATTCACATAAAAACTTATTAAACTGTAATAAGAATTTTATTTGTAAAGTTTTCTTTTTTCCACAGTATTTCTTAGTTCTATTAAAATAGTTATGATGGCATTTGATAATTAATGCAATTCAATTGGTTTCATTATTTCTTCTTACTTAATGGTCTACTTACTCAGCAATTGTGTAATTATTTGCAATGACCATTACAATTATTATTAGTTTTTCGAGTGCTTTAAAAAAGAGTCATTTGTGGCAATAAGGTTAAGTATTAAGATGGTAATCGAAGTTTTTAATGACATTTCAATCACTGTCAATCATCAGAGATTTTGTTATGGTTACTTAGTGATGCAAAAATGTTTGAATAAAGATTTCAATTTAACTGAGCACTTAAAGTGTGGAATATTGCTAGCAGAGGTTCATAAAACTAGCTTATCAAGTAGGCAATAACTTTTAACGCTTTTGGTTCATCGTTAGTTTTAAAAAATGTACTCAAGTGACTGTAGAGTGTAAAGTGAATACCGTAGAGTGTCTTGGCCTTTGTCCCCAAATAAACACTTAGACTCCAATCTTTTACATCTTATAAATTCCTTTCCTTAGAAAAAATTTTTAGTTTTTTAAAACGATAGAAGCTCACATGTAACCACTTCTCTTATAACAGCAAGGAATCTTCATCAAAAAGAAAAATTCAGTGATAAGTGGAGATATCACCGTCTCCGTTTAGAATATCGACTTGAGCTTTTCTGAGTCTGGCCAGAGAATTAAATCTTCTATCCTACGCACTGACATATTCCAGTATTTTTTGATTTTATGGAGTGATCACTGTCAACTTTTTTGCAAATTGTGACAGAATTTCAGGTCTTGACTTGATATAGAGTTGCCTTAAAACCTATACTCCCACTGATTATAGCATCTCTTAAGCAAGAAAGTTGCATAGTGAAGTTCTCTTTGAGATTTGTAGTGTCCAAGCAAAATCTAATATCACAATCCTTGACCGAGGTAGCTTGGCTTTTCGAGGAAATATTAATAGTCTATGTTTTGAGTGGGGATGGCGTCATGTAGTGGTTAGAGCGCACGCATAACAACACAAACAACCCAGGTTCGAGCCACAGCAGAAAATATGACGAAGAAAAATTTAATTATGGCTTCGTACTTTTAATAAAAAGGATTCAAGTGCCCTCCAGACAACTCCATCTAAAAAAATGCAGAAGAAGCCCACCACGATGATGACAAACATCAGGCGAATGATCAGGAAAACGCGCCACCTACGGCGAAATAATTACAATGCTAAAGTAAAGATCACCACCAATTAGCGAGGATCTTCACCACTACGCAAAATCATATAGAGGAAGCTACAGGGCTTAATCATCTACTTAGATTGAAAAATCAAATTGATCAAAGAAACTGAAACAAAGCAGTGCATGTTTTGTGGAAAGCCAATAGCTCTCTAAAGGAGTGAAGAAAAAAAATTTTGAGTAACGTTTATGATCTCAGCTTGGAATTCAATCAATGATCTTCCTAACGGCAAGTGTCTCGATTGGGTCCATTAACACCAGCACATAAACTTTTGTCCCTTTAAGAGACATCGATATAGCAGATCAGAACAAACTCAGTCCGAATTATACCTCCATTAGAACAACATTGCTGTTCCGGTACCTCAACACTAACTCTGCTGCCAAAGTCTTGACATCTATGTCCGAAAAAAGATTTTTGACCATTTTGAAAAAAGATTTTGCCACCGAATACGCAGCCACCTTTATCATACAGATGTGAAATGGCGTTAAACCAATCAATGCCCATAACGCCGCTGTCATTGCTGCAGTTACACCGAGCCAGACCATTTTTTCACTTTAACTAATTTATTTATGGTGGTAGCTTGATGAATTAATTAAGCAATTATATTAAGATATGAATAAAATCAGACTGAGGTTTAGAAATAGCTTGGAAATTGATGGAGTTATTAAATATTTAGTAAAGCAACTCATACTTTTATTACAAAATTTTAAACTTTTTTAAAAATACAGTTTCAAAGTAATATAAAAAACACACCACTTTGCTGAAAATTGTTTGACTTTTCAAGAGTCGCATTACGAAAACGCTTAATAACTCCGTTAATTTCCAACGGATTTCTAATTCATAATTCCTGAATTAGTTCATCAAGAGTACGGTTCTTATATGAAATAGTGCCAAAAAACGCATCTAGACTTGAAAAATGTGGACAAGATTGGATGAAAAATGTGTTTGCTTAAGAAATACACCCAGATCAATCAAGGCTACTTAAGCGACATATATATCATTTAAAAGTTCAGTTTCTCTTCTTTCCAAATCTGAAGAAACTTAAAATCGGTTAATATTCCACTTAGTTATTAGCTTATAAGTTTATGAAGGTCTTAAAATCCGGTTTTTTACTCGTAACTCGAGATTTTGAAGGTGTTTTGAAAATTCAAGAGACAGATCCCTATTCTACTCGACATCGCCTATCAGGAAAGTAGTATCATATGCCAGGTATTTTATTTTTGTCGCACCGTGTTATCAATCCTTCTATGTATTTCTTATTTAAGCAGGCTTTTAAGTTTCAAAATAAAAAATAAAAATAAAACATAAAATTTAAGTCCTCTAATAATACATTAATCAGTCATCAAAAATCCATAAAAGCTTTTAATAAAATTTTGCTTTAAATGGCAATTATATGCAACATAATCTACGTTAGCTAAAACTGAAATAAATAACGTCGCCTTTGCTCATAAAAAGGGACAAAAGTTTAACTCTGAAAAGCTATAAAAAAAACAACGAGAAAACATCGGGAATCATATTAAGCCTTAAGGGTCAACAAGGAAAAGTAAAACCAAAATTTCTCTAATGCTATAAATTTGTTTACATTTTATTAGAAAAATAATACCATTTTGGTGCAAACTACACACCACATGTTGCAAACTAAACAGAAACAAACTAAAGGCATACGAGTAAATATTAACATTTAAATGGGAATTTTTGTAAATCCAATAAAATTGTTTGGAAACACACAAGAAAATATTTAAGGCTTATGTAAGAGTTTAATGTGAATTTAAAATTCAGAATTTGTTATGGAATACTAACAACGAGAAGACTAATTTCTACCCTTAAAGGGGTAGAGTTAAGGGAGTTAGATATGAAATAAAAAAATTTTAAATGCTCTTATTTCAAACAGCAAGCAAGCAGATAAAACACGTAATAGAACAACAAACAACTTGCAACATAAATGCTGTACATGCTTCAATGCATCGTAAAAAGAAAATACTCTTAAATGATGATGGTGGTGGTGGTTTTAATATAAAAATGGTGGATTGCTACTGTTACTCGCACTATAAGAACTTAAAAACGGTTACTTTTTTGTTTTTTCCTAAATTATAATAGCTATGGAAAATTGGACTATTTATATGATTAGAAGCGAAAGGAGTCTCGTGGTGGTATATGTATTTGAAGGCAAAAGGTAAGTACAAGAATTTCCATTTAGTTTGTAAAAATAAATGCGCAAACAAAAACCAGGTAGAAAATATGCTCATGTACACAATAGTTGCATAAACATTATTTTATCACATCTAAAACCCAAAGAACAAAAACCAAGAAAATTTGCTTGCGTATATGAGATATAAATGTTGGTGTAAGCGTGAGTTGTTGCAAAAATATTTTTGCTTTTTAAGAATTTCCATAAATATTTACGCTTTTTCTAAGCACTTTTACATTTATGGAAAAAGTTTTTATCCGCTTTTGTAATATAAAAGCTTTAAGGCATAGTTTTTATTATAAATCTATAGGAAGATAAAATCAGAAAAAGAAATTTCAAATAAAAAACCACTTACAAGAGTTATATGAAGAAATTTCTATTATTTTTTTAATTATATCTTGATGTTCCAAAAATTTATACTTTAAAAGTACGTCTATATTTGGCAAATATTTTATGGAAAAAAACTTTACTACTATTTTATAGAAACATGGTGTTACGTTTTAACATTTTTAAAAAGTTTAAGTTCTTTTAAACTGCATTAAATAAAATAAACAACACCTCGTTTTTGTTTTATTTTACATTATCTTTATTTCCACACTTTAACTTTATACATTAACTTATTTAACTTCCACTTAATACACTTAATACACAAATTACTCAACGCTTTTACGAACGCCTTAACATTAGTTTGATTTATGATTTTTTCTATCAGTCTCAGCATGTTCCACTAAAGTTTAAAATCTTCTATTTTGTTAATTAATTCAGCAATGTTGTTACCCAAAAGTTGAATCGGTAACACCGTTCAATACGCAATTGGTAACATTGACAGCCTTGACACAAACCAATAGACTAAGATCCCCCCAACAAATTATTAAAATAAATTTTTGAATAAAAATATCAAATATTGTAGAATTACTGCTTTATTGTATGCTTGAACCATGCAACAGCTTATACTTTGTGTACCCTGTTATATACCGAAATAAAATACATATGTATTTGAATTATCATGTTGTATTAAACATTTTTTTGTTTTATCTAATTTTTTTTTTTTTGGAAATTATGTTATAAGATCTTGTAAACTTCTGAAGAATCTTACAAATATCGGGAGAAACATTTTTACATTATATATCAAATTATATTTATTCTTTGCTTTTCTTTGCTAATGGTAAAAAAGTATCCCAAAATTTTCAGAGCAGGCTCATATACTGTATTGCATACTACGCGATTGTACGCTTAAGAAGCCTAAATTGTATAATGTCGAACAACATTTCAATACGTTGAAGCATAAAAAGCAAATGGAAAGACATGAATCCTCTCTAGCACAGTATCCTTTAACGAATTTGTCAACATATTTGAATCCTTATTTTTTTTTTTTTTTTTTGATTTGAGCAACACCTTTTTTAGCAGCAAATATACCACTATATACAATCAACAATCCGGAAAAATACATTAAGAAGCCTTTGCCTAGTGAATGTTTACTATGGTCGAAATATGTGTCAACGATATATTGAATAATATGTTAGGAAACTATTAAAAAAGCGGAAAATAAAGTCATTTGGATATCATTGACTGAAACCACCGACTGCAAAGAGCAAATGTTTGCCAATTTTGTATTTGGTTTGTTAGAAAAAGAAGAAAAAGGAATTTCTCATCTCTTAAATCTTGCTCATATACAAAGAGTTAATGCAAGTTCTGTGGCTGCTTTTTCCACAGATTACTTACAAATATTGTGGACAAATGGTAATTGTTTTTTTTTGCAAATTATTGTAATTTATCTATTGAAATCATTGTTTCAATTAGGTATTAAATGTAACAACATATTGCTAGTGTAACTGATGCAGCAGCATATATAGTTGCTGGAGAACGCTCGCCTAAAATACTCTTTTCAATAATAGATGTTACCTATTACGTGCTTGTCCCATGAGTTATATGTACAAGAGGATTTTATTCGTTAACATTTTAAATATGTAAGTTCACTGATTGCAAATTGTAAAGCAGTGTTTCTTAAAGTAAGTTGAAAAGGTTGTGAAACATCTGAGGAAGCTACATACACAGATCTATATTTTATTATTATTTTATTAATTAAAGGCCCCTTCTCGTAAAAATTTGGTGCAAAACATGTTTCCGCATTTAATTAAAACACTTGAACCATGCGTCACTAGATGGGGAACTTGGATTGTAGCAGCAATATACTATTGTGGAAATTTCGAAGAAATCTGTAAAGTTTTAAATATGCTCATTGGAGATGAAGCAGAATCCATACGAAATGCAAAATTAATAGTGAAAAAACCTAAAATTAAATCTGATTTTCTGTACATAAAAAATTATTTCGGGTATTTATATACAAGCATTACAAAATTGCAAACTAGAGGACTTTCTATAAACGAAAGCTTACAAGTTATCAATAAATTGATAAAGAAATACGGGGTTGCAAACGTTGTCTAAAATAAAAAAAAAAACATTTATAGCAATAAACATGAATCGGATTCTTTAAATGAATTAAATTAGGGAGAACGGACGGTTATTATTCGACCGGTTTTAAGCGGTTTTTTTGGCTTTGTCGAATACGGTTTTTTCAAAATCTTCATTTTTCAAATATCGAGTAAACCGGTTGACTTAACAAAACATAACCGGTTAATTTAAATTAAAATAATTTTTATACGTTTGTATATTTTCTTATTGCAATTATGCTCATCGCTTAACTATTTGTATAAATTTAATTATAATTTTTTTTTTTGTATATGACAACCTGCAACATCTCACAAAAACGTGGAAACCAAGGTAGATCGAAAAAGATATGCACATTTGAACGTCAATAACTCTTTCTCATCTTCCGCATATAAATATTGATTTTTATATATGGAGAATGATCAACTGGACTGATTGAAGCGACCTACAAATGCCGACATATAAGTTAGTGAAGTTTTTTACAGCGTAAATACCCATAAACAGTCGCTAATAACGTTGTGAGGTGATATCACTGTTGAAAATTTTTAGATGATGTGACCTGTAATTGAATCGACGACCTCTTGGTTGGAAGGTGGTTGATTTACCTAAGATACCACAGTGACACACACTATTAAATACGTGGTGCATTAATTTACATAAAGTTCTGTTCAAAACTTAAGCAACTTTTCTTATCGAGGCAATTAAGGACTCGTATATTACTAATAGATTTATTCAAAGTAAAACATTTAATTCGTGTTATCCTAGGTACCTAAATTATAACTTTATTATATATGTAATAACAAAAATTTATGGGTCGCGATTATCGATGGCAACAGAACTTCAGTTGCGCTGTTGAACGGGAACAAGAAATTTGTTGCCATACGTAATGCAATTTTTAGCAACTAGTAACGCAACTAAAGTTCTGTTGCCATCCATAGTCGTCACATTAATTCCATTCTCTACCAAGTAATACAACAACCAAAACAGAATTAGCTCCTTGTGTAGCTGTTCGAAACTTAAGCAACTTTCAGTACTTTGTGTAATAAACTTTGTCTTTTATGGTCGGCGCACAACGTTTTGACATAGTTTTTATGAGATTTGTTAGAATTATTTTAGCATTGATTGCCACTTTATTTTGAATCTCTGCGTCAGCTTCGGCTTATTTTTAAATCGACGTGGTCCAGCTCTGCACTTCAAGAATTAAGAACAATTTATTTTAAATAAATGAACCGGTTAACCGGTTATTGAATAATTATTAACCGAAAACCGGTTTTTTAAATTTCGTTATTGTTTATCCTTAATATTTTTTAGAGATTTGAAAACTAAACAAATTATAATTTTTTTATTTCACTTCAAATTAACTATTTTATAATTTGAAAACTTCACTTTTTTGGGACACTCGAATTAAGTAAAACACGACCGGTTTTGACGCTGTTTACTTTGCAAGTAAGTTCTATATTTTCTTTATTTTAAAAAACAAAACGAAAGAACTGTTTCTATTTACATTTCCAGTGAACCTGTTACATTTTACATTTCAATATTATTATTTTCTAAGGTTCAATGCTATCACCAATATTGGGCGTAAGAATTAATTCATGGTAAGTACAATTAAGGTAAGTATTATAGAAATAAGTATTATTAAGGTAAGTATTATAAATTCATTAGGTGTGTTATTTATTATTATCGTTATTATTATAAAATTCAAATTTGTATTATTATAGCGCAACAGCTATTTTTCGAATTATTCGAAAACCGGTTTTTGAAAAAAGTCGAATAATCGATCTCCCTAAAATTAAATGTATTTATATTTGCTCCAGTAACATCTACCGAAGTCGAACGAATTTTTCATTGTATTCCACTTTTTTATATCACAATAAAAGCTCATTTCATTTTGAAAATAAAAAACACTTGATTGTATTAGGCGATCAAAATACACAATACAACTGTACTAAATCCAAATTTTTCAGTTTTATTTTATGCCTTTTTCGCGCATTTAAAAATTTTTTGGTGCCATTTTGCATAAATTTTTTCTAAAATTTCGTGCCATTTTTAACTTGTCCTGATCATCATAACCAATCTGACATACATAGGTTTCGTATATTTTTTCTTAAGTTGCACTTGAAATTTTTGGTTTGCAAAGACCACTGCTCTGTTTAGTCTGTGTTTCCGTCATAAATTAGGGCCATTCCGAGATATTAAAATTTTTTTATTGATGTTAACCGATATAGAGAAAATCGATCTTTGTCACTTGTACGTCTGCCGTTTTTCGTCAGTGTTTCATTCCACACGTTCAATATTTGTTTAGAATAGATGAAATCCTCGTTACTTAAAGTAATGTCGGCTGCGCATAGAATGCTCCGTGGCAGTCTTACCTGGATGTTTGCTACCAAGTGATAGATTACAATGTTGAATTTTCTTGGAATAAGTGCAGAGCCTTGATGTACGCAAACATTTAACTTTTACGTGAGCCCACATGCTGCACGTTTTTCGTTAGTGCTTCTGTTATATATCTCCAGAATAAATTTGAAGTGTTGCTCAGGAACAAATTGGGCCCTTAGTGATTCTCAAAGTAGCTGTAGAGCACCATGACGAAACCTTCTCCATGATAAGACAATGTGCAAGTCATTTCACTTACAGCAGTATTTCTCTGTTAATACTCGGATAGCTTCTATAGCATCAGTTTACTACTTTCTCTCCTATCATAAGAGTGCGAGAGGTTTAACAAGATGACAGTGGTTGCACTTTTCAAAATCCCCATTGCCCTTGTGAGTTGGTATCAAATATTTATTTTCCCAAGCATTTATCTCTATCTTACTCCCTCCATGACGGAATTTTTTTACACTTCTGCTGATGGGCTTTTATTTAACCCGGCTAAGTCCAAGTGTCAAATTATACGCAAAAGAACTTTAAGTCCTGTTAATCGGACCATGTAAATACCACTGTGTGTAGAACGTATATTAAATTGAGGTCACTTTGACCAACTTTGTATTACGCACCCTCATATGTTAGAAACCTATTTTATTTGCTGAAACTTATCTTGTTTCGAGCTTATTTTATAGCTGTAAACTTTTTGCTATTTGTGACTCAGCTAGCAAATTTTCTTTCCTCCGTTAATACACATTGGCTTTTCCCACAAAGCATCCAATATTTTGTTTCAGTTTCTTCGATCAGTTCGATCTTTCAAGTTAAGTAGATGATTAATCCGCTGTAGCTTCTTCCATATGATTTTGGGTAGTGGTGAATATCCTTGCTAAGTGGTGGTGATCTTTGCTTTAGCAGTGTAATTTCTTTCCAACAGTTGGCGTGTTTTCCTTGATCATTCGTTTGATTTTTGTCATTATCACCACAATTAAATTTTTCTTTGTCATGCCCTCTTCTCTGGAGCTCGAACCTAGGTCGTTTCTGTTGTTATGCGTGTGCTCTAATCACTACACCACGCCACCCCCAACAGCTGGTAAAATAGAACGAAGTAATTTGTCTTTCAAGCTTAATAGTGTTTCGTTCGAAAACTTACTGAAAATTTGAGTTATTTTCAAGCTTATCGATATCTTTTTGGCAGAATAAGATTTGCTAGATCCCTTACAGATAGAAAAATAAAAATTTGAAGTTATCCATTACCTTATATCTGAAATTAGGTATATTTTGTAAATAAATTGATAATTCTAAGTTCGTCTTCTATAATTTCTTCCTAAACCAAACTAGTTTTTTGAGATAAAATCGCTCTCTCTGTTAATGAAACTGTTAGCTTACTTGGTAAAAACTCCTCGATTTGTTTTGACAAACTTTGAATCCCTTTTAATATGATCCTTAACTAGTTTTGATAACACCGATGTGAATAAAACACTCCATTGTGATAAAATTCAAAATAAAAAATTCATGGTATATTATTCAATAATCAATATTTTACTAGACATATCATAGAAATACTCTATCCTTTGTGGTTCGATGTCAAAACGAAAACCTTTTTCCCATATCAATACAAATATTATTCTAATCTTTATTATTATAATGCAGGCATGTCGTTGTCTATTAAACTTCAAACAACAAAAAAAGCTTGTCTAGTGTTTTTCTTTTCTTGTTGTATTTCAAAAACAATGTCATTAACACCCCTCTGACATATGACATGGTACCAAAAAATACGAAAAAATATAAAAAAGGAAATGCTTTTTAGTTGAGCGCTGATGGGGGGATGGTTTAAAGTCAAAAACATATAAAAATATATTTTTAGAGTAATTTAGACGCCCTTTACTGATGCATATTTGGTGTCAATTTTGATTAAACTAGGAGTGGGTGTATGCATAAAGGGGGAGACTATGGTAGTATATTCCTTTATAATGCATATCAACATAAACAATGATATTTTAAATTATATAAACATACATACATACATATGCATTATGTAAGTATATAAATTTGTATTTGTTTGCTTCATTTCATTCATACATTTCTAAACAGGAACACAAAAAAAAACAAAAAAAAAAAACAAAAATAAATGAAAAATAGCACTTAAACTGTCACGTCTCAAGGTTTTTAAGACATTTAGAGTGATATTTACAGCAAAAAAAAAAACTTTAATGTTAAGAAAACATACCGTAAAGAACTTCACTAGACACCCTGCTACTTAGTCTTTTATTTTATATTTTAGAAGAGTGCAATCAATAGACAACAACAAAAAATATTTGATTTTCAAACATAGTTAATAAAAATTTTCAATTTAAGATTAAATGATTTTCAAAATGTTAAAATGACAACAAATGGCAGAAAATGTGTTCTTGAATCAAAATTAACTATTAGGTTAGGATATAAGTACGCAAAGTTTTTTTTATTAAAACTACTTCTACCTCGTGACCGCCAAAAACTGCTGTGTCTTGTATCAAAGAAGTTATTGAGCCAGTTTTTAATTTCCTGTATATTGTCATATGGTTAGACAGGGAACAAGAAAGATGACAATAAGCCGGCTGAATATAGGGAGAATATAGCGAATACTAAAGAATCTACCATTCTTGCTTTTGGAATGCGGCTTTGACAAACTCAGCAAAAACGGTAGGTCCGTTGGCGTGAAGTAGAATATTTTGGCCTTCTCGATAGGGTATATTAAGTCGAGTAGCCTCTTTCACGCAGTAGAGCGCTTCTTTTTGACTACGGCTTTTTTTCATTTTCCAACGCAGCATGCTCTTCCAGTCAAGCCAAATAAATGCAGATCAGGACATTCATTCAGATTTGTTATCAATATTATTTTGATCGTAGCCTGAGAGTTTCAATTTTAATGCGGGCAAAACCCAATGTTGTTTTTTAAACACTAAGAAGTGGTGGTGTGTTGTTATCTGTACCCATGGAAAATGTAGATATTGAGAAATCAGATGCTCTGGAGGTTCTGTTCGTGAGAACTCACCGTGGCGTTTGCTGAAAAGATAACATATTTCATATGTCGATCACTCCATCTGATCTTCGTAATACTTAAAAGACCTATATCCGACCTAAAATGGAATGCAATTCTCGTGTAAGGCCCGGTGCTTCAAAGTCTATTTTAGTTCTTCTCGACCACGTACAAGAGATAGTGAAGAGCTTATAAATGGTGGTAGGGCAGCCAATTCTATTGGTTCAGTAGAGCATCATCACAATGTGGCCTGTGTTTCATTGTTCTATCGGTACCAAATAATAGAATATGAATGAAATGTGTTCTGACGAAATTAAGAAATTAATTCCTAATTATCATATATTCTTACGCATTGCTCGCATATCTCGTAGCACTCACAAGCTATTTTTCTAGTACCTGCACAATGCACTGCGTAAACTTGGTCATCCCCTGACAGCTGGACTCAAACGAAAAAAAAAACAGGTTTCTACTTTCATTGGTGGGGTAGATCTTGTTTTCGCAAATACTTTAAAAAACACTTTACTACCAATTTAAATTATAGCAGCAAAAATCAATTAAAAATCATAACTTGGGTCCTTCCTGGGAAAAATTACAGCCAAAGTTTAGGTTGGGTTGGTAGATGTGCAGCCTGCAGGAGAATAGTTAGTTGCATCAAACTTTGATACGATGTATGTCATTGTGATCATGGTGTAAAAAGAGGAGTAAATATATGATCAGTGGAAAGAATAGGAAGAAATATATATATAGAGAGAGAGAGAGAGAAAGAGAGAGAAAAGTAAGAGGAGTAAGTCAAAATGCGTTCCGGGTTAGGGTAAATTTTCATGCTAAAGCCATTTAAGGCTCTTAGGGAATTAAAGAATTGTGGTAGATTCCATATCCGCAAGTGAAAAAGAAGCTTAAATGTATGCCCACCTTAAAATCTATGAATTCTGTTTAAATGCCTAGGGCAGTAGCACAATAGGTGGTCGGTAGTCTTCACTTACTCCTCATGCGCCACACAATCTACAGAAAGCGGTGTCACTATTCCCTTCTTTACTAGGCTTTGAGTGTATGTTGCAGTGGCTCGTAGTATTTTCCGTATCCAGCCTCAGTTGCGAATTGCTCGTGCAGAGAAGGAAAGAGATTCTTAGTTTAGAGATGACCAGTTGGATAGTCTTTGAAAACCTACATCTCGACTCATTGTCCCAGAGTTGACCGGCTCTATCAGCGAATATCATATTTTGTATTTGCATAGCTATGGGTGTTTTTTTATTTTAATTTTGTAGATAATTCCATGGCATTTATTTTTTAAATATTATTTCCATCAAATATTTGCCTCGGCTACATGGACCATTCTATCACTCTAATTATTAACTACCTTTTCTTATAAATCTGGCCATATGGCGCTTATGTTGGCTTAAATATTGGACTGCAACTCTTCAAGAGTTGCCTATTTGTCAGCATAAGCCATAAAGACTTAACATAGCACCATAAAAAGTAATCCACAGGCTTTAAATTACATAAGCAAGGTGGCTAGTGAACAGGACTTTTTTTGGAAAAGAAGTTGTCACCAAATTGTTTTTGCAATAAATTGATTGTTAAGCGCGCTATATGCCAAGTTAGGCTATCTTATCGTAAGCAAATATCGTTGACGTTTAGCTGATTAATTTTTTGAAACAAAAACTCAGTCAGCATTGCTCAATAGCGCTCAACACCATTTCCCGTAATGGCAGATCTTTGCTCATTTTGAAAGAAATAGAGACCGATGATGCCGCTAGTGTGTAAACCACACAAAACGGTCAATTTTAGTGAATATAATGGTGACTCGCTAACCGTTTGAAGATCGATCTCTTTCAAAATACGACAATTTTGCTTATTGAATTGGCTTCGTCACTAAACACAAACATGAATAAAATAACTCGGGTCACGCTTTTCCCTATTTCATTAAAAAACATTAAAAAAAGAAAATTTTAAATATATGATAGAATTTTTAATTTTTAAATTATTTTATTTTATATTTTCAAACTCTATTTTCTTATATTTTTTATATTACTTTCGAATTTTTATTTTTATTATTCTTTTCTTAAATTTTTTCATTTTAAGTACAACAAATCACTATTTTCCTTTAAAAATAAAACGAAAAGATCTATGCCATGTCACGTACACCTTCATTTAAAGAGTGTGAAAAACTAACGAAACTCGGGAAGGCGTAATCTCTGTTATTTGATTCATGAAACACAAACTTCTCTATCAACTTCGTAAGAAGATTTATTTTTTCCAAGGTAAATTTGAACAATTTGAAAGCGTTTTTCTGGCGTTGCCAAACGTTACCGAAAAGAAATGTTTAAAAAGTTTGACATTCTCAGCTTTGAAATCGAAGTTATCAATAGCGATAGTACTCATGTATCTCAAAAAATACCCTCTATTTCATACTTTTGTCAATTAAATTCATTTTCCTATTTGCCAAACTATATTCCTTTCCATTACTACCACTCTGCCTTCTAAGCTATCATTTCTATTATTTTTATCATATTCACTTTATCTGGTTTACAAATACTTTACTAACTTTTCATTTTTATGTTTTTGTTGTGTGCAAATTGTGTCAAAATGAAATTATTAATTGAGGCTATTTATGGACTCATAACTTTTGATCACCATCATCATCTGGTTTTATATTTGAACAATGAAAATGAAACTCCTTCTTAAGTTGCTGTGTTCTACTCTAATCATATCGTTGCTGTTGTAAAAGTTGTTGGTTTCTGTTGGTTGTTAAATTTAAGTATTCCAGACACGCACTTACTTACTGCCCGACAGGCTTTGTTAATAAAGAAAATAAAACAATTTTTATATAAAAAACACAAAAATATAGAATAAGAAGCAGTTAGAAGAAGAAAAATAACAACGATTTTTGCTTAAATTGTGAGGCTATTACAAGTTTTTAATTACGCGTTAAGCATTTGTTAAAAAAAAAGTATTTCTTCTGCGTAGTATTTCATGTTTCTTTTGGCAATTTGATAACTTAAACGGTTTGATAACGTTGGTGATACCATAACAGTAAAAATATACATGGCTGGGTATAGGGTAAACCGAAAGGAATTTAAGCGCATAAAAGTTTGCTTTGATAAAAGTATTTTAATTTTTGGTTGCTAGTTCATACTTCCCCATTCAGTGTACCACCCTTTATCCACATTAATATATCATTTTTGGTTCACTGATTACTATTATTCATGTTTAACAACCACCACAGCCACCAATAATAAATTATTTTACTTTCATGTTTTTTTCTACCCAGTTTGTGTTTGAGGATGATAGCAATTCACTTGATTTGTAATCGTAAAATCAACGAAATATACTTTAGTTTTTAATGACGTTGTTAAAGTTTTTATTCCGCTTTAGTTTTGAACACTAAACCACCCATTAAAACCGTTGGTGGTTTTGGAAGTGATGACGTTTTTCGTATAATTTTTTTTTATTTTAGTTCAACCATTAACCTTCTTTTTGCTCTTAAATGACTGGTCATTCTTTTAAGGTCATTAATATTTTATATTCCCAGCATCTTGGATTTATATTTATTTTTTTTTGCATGTTGCTGTTGTATAACTTGTTCAAAATTTGTTTTTTTAAGTTCATTTTTTTGCATTTGGTTCAAATTATTGTTTATAACCTATACTATAGTAGGTATATGAGGTGTAAGCTTTAGTTTTGTAGCACCCTATAGAAATTTTCAAGTCTGAACTAAATTTATATCAAATGCTTCATTTTCTTAATCAAAAAAAGCTAGCCCGTCTCTGCATTTGCCTTTTCTGTAATTGAAGTAATACTTTCTCCACTTTCATACTACTCCTTAATAAAAACTAAGCTTAATTTTGTTTTCCTCCGTTACTCCTCTAGGGAGCATATTGGCTTTCCACAAAGCCTTTATTACTTTGTTTCAGTTTCATTAATCAAGTTGATGTTCTAGCTTGCGTAGTGCGATAGCTTTTCCATCTTGCCGGAAGGTCGCCAATACAACGTCAATCCCAAGAAAGATGAAACAAGTAACCCTGAAAACTACCGGCACTTTCCAAAGTTATGTAGAGTATGATTAAACACAACCTTGTTAAATATTTAGAGTCCAACAATTTGCTGAGCGACCGCCAATATGGTTTCAGTCAAGATCACTCTTCTAGTGATCTGCTGGGATTACTCTCCGAAAGATGGAAAAGGTCAACTCATGGATTTGGTGAGGCCCTGGCTCTCATATTCGAACCTAATGCCTTTGGTGTCGGCAGTCACTTCTCTCGATTAATATCGATCATTCTCAGAAATCGCACTACAAGAGTGGTTATAGACGGGATCTTAGCCGACGGGTTTAGGATAAATTCAGGGGTACCGCAAGGCTCTTTTCTTTCTCCAACTCTAATTCTAGTATTTATTAACGACTTTATTTTTCTCATTTCTAATCCTATCTAATGTTTTGCATATGACAGCAACATTCGTCGTTCATATTCTTTTGATCGTAGGCCGAGCCTTTTGGCCGCTTACAAGCGATCTGTCGAAAATCTCTGAGTGAGGTTACGCGAAAAGGGTCGAATTGAACAATCGCAAGACCGAATATTGTTTTCCGACAGACAGACATGTTGATGTGTTGTCAACTGTAGCTATGGGTAATGTATATATTGAGGAATTAGATGCACTAGATGTTCTAGGCATGAGAGTTCACTGTGACGTTTGTTGGAACGATCACATATCTCGAACGTTAAAACAAGCAATCAAGTGCCTCGGTTCAAGGATTACTTCACTCCATCTGATCTCCTTAATATTTAGAAGGCCTACATCTGACACAAATTGGTATATAACTCTCTCTCAAAGTCTACTTTGGAGCTTGTCGACCGCGTACAGGAGACAGCGAAGGATCTTATTAATGACAGTGGGGTAGCCAACTCTATTGATTCATTAGAGCATAGTTGCAATATGGCGTGTAATTCACTGTTCTGTCGGTACTATAACAAGGGCTGGCAACCCACTGAGTAACTCAATTAAACCCACCCGGGTTTTGTTGGGTATTATACTTAAAAAACCACAGTTAGGTTCTATATTTAAATGCTTTTGTTGTTTATTTACAACAAATATAAATACAATTTACATATTGGGAGTACAAATTAATTTGGTCCGTTATTTTTAGCTCAAAAACGATAGTGAAGTAACAAATTAATCAAAATAAAAATTTGTTAAATGACTGTTTACATGCTTTTCCCATCTCTGAGTCAATTTCTGAATCTCGTTTCAGAAAAACTTATCATCTTTTGAGGCGATATATTTTTGAAGCCGATATTACATTTCTTGAAAACAAGTGATTCGGTGAAATGGTAAAAGATATTTTATCTGTAAATAGTCAGAAAAATCAATATGCGGAGAATACGGTGGGCGTTTCTGACAAACCTTTGGCAACTTTTCCGATATGAGGCCGAGCGTTGTCATGCAAAACAATAACTTAATAACGTCTTTGTATTCCGACCGTTTTATCATAATTAATATCAGTAATTTTTCAGTAATTTCAGTCAGCCTTAGCAACCCATAATACCCAACACATCCTTGATCTGACCAAGAGTGTAAATACTAAAACAACGTAATTTTACTAAAAAATGAAAAATATTGACGACTTGAACGAAATTTCGAAGCAGTTATAAACCCCTCCCCCCAAAAAAAAAAAATAAAAAAATGGGTGGCTGGGTTTTTAAGAAAAACCCGGATTTTTAAAAAAACATGAAAAAGGAAGCAAATGAAATCAGAGAAGCAAGCAGAAAATATTTTGTTTGCTTGACAGCTGTTGATGGTGAAAAACCGTTAAAAAAATGGAGTTCACATTAAATTAATAATTCACAGGTTAGTTTAAACTGATTTACAATCCGGGTGATTCGCTATCAAATGTTTGTATGTGAATTTTGTAATACGGCCCATAACTGAGAGTTGAATTATGAATAAGTGACCGAATTACAAAACAGCTTTGTCATGCTAGCATTCGACCTTCGCTATTCACTCTTTTCCTAAAATGCTTATCAAATATCTGATATAATTTAATTAATTGAAAGTTATTTTTATTTTTTACAGACCACTTAGCCCTAAAGAATATTAAATTAGTTGTAAGGATTCTCTCTTCCAATTCATTGATACCCACGAAGGATTATGGTGGATTCGGGCTATTAATTTTTCTATCAGAGATGAGATAAGATGAGATAATGTAAGCAATATTTAAAGTTGTCGACTGTATCCATCTTTTTAGTAAACATCGAATCCTAAAGTATACTACATCTTTCAATAGCAAACCCTTCTACCCCGAAACAATCAGTTCCTCAATAAATGTGTAGGATTGTTGTAGATTCGGACAATTTACCTGTTGTGAAAGTAGTAAATAGTAATCAACAGATAAATTCAGATGTTGATCGACCAGTTACCAGTTTAACACAAAATTAGCTATTACTGTCAAATAGTTCTCAATGCATCTGACATCGTCAGTATAGAGTATGCTTGCACCTTATTCATCTAGAAAAACAGAGTAGTACTTCATAGATTTTTCTTAATGTAATACAATTTATTTCCTTAATATACTCGTATGTATATTGTGTTTTACAGTTAGTTTTCTTATTCGTGGTTGACCTTTTATATTTCCTATCTGTATACTTTTTTTCTTGTAGATATTGCAGAATAAAAATATTTATGATTCACAATTCTTATTTAATATTCATTTTGTTCAATAAATACATTTAACGATTTCATATAATCCATCAGAGTTTATTTCGTGGTATTTTTTTAAATATTCATTTCAATTGCGCTGTTCTTCGAAATCTTCCTTGAATTGCCTTCTTTGTTGTAAAATTTATTTCATCCTTTTTTATGAGATTTTCTCAGCATATTTTTTCTTTTAATAACTGCTTTGGTATTCATTTTAAAAATGTCTTAATTTTTATTTTATTGAAATTTTTTTATGGAAGCGTGTTTAATTGAATTTAAGTGGGATCAGCTTAACACAAGTGTAATACTCATAAATTTTGTAATTGCTATCAAATGCGAAAAACAGAAATTATTACTGTAATGAACAAAAAAAAGTACAGTTTCAGTGGGTCATAAGTGGATCATAATGAAAATTATTTTGAATTACTTTCATACAAATGTATGAAAGCACCGTCCTATTAAAGCGAGTCTATTAGTGGCTTTGTTCGTTGTTAACAATGCAAGTGCAGTTTAATAATTTCGAGATTTCTTTGATAAAAGTTATTATATTTCTATTGGGTATACATGTTAATAATGTTAATTTTTTGCTTGAAAAATGCATTTATTGTAACGAATTGGTACATTATTCAAAGTATTTTTCATTGTTAGCTACTACTTTTTCCCATCTTTCTGGTAGCATATGGGTTCCGCGCCAAAAGAACTTCTTCGGTTTTAAGTTAAAGAATGAATGAAGCGAAGCGTATTCCAGTAAGGGCGTTATGCATCGATCGAAACAAATGGTAGTCGGAAAAAGTAAGGTCTCGGCTATAAGGCGGCTGAGCCAAAACTTTCCTTCCACTGTTTTCAAATAGTTTGTGACCAACATGTGGCGGAGCCTTGTTATAATAGAAGGATATGTGTTTGGTTGAATAATAAAATCGTATTTCGTTGATTGCTCTCTTCAAATACATCAATTGTATGCGGAACAGATTCGCTTTGATTGTCTTACTCCATTTCAACAGCTTATAATACAAACCACACCAAATATCAATCATTACCTCGGCGTTATGAACATTCGGCTTCGGCTTTGATTTGGCTGGGTTATCGTAATGGATCCATTTTTTATTACATTACAACGCAAAAGTCACTTCTTTTTGTAGCGTTCAAGCGTCATTTCCGACATGCAAAATCGCATTTCAACGTCTCTCGGCTTCAATTCATATGGGACCCAATTAGCTTGCTTTTGAATGAATGCCAATGCTTTTAAGCATAGGGAAATGATAACAATAATCATAAGTTCTTTTTGCGTTTGATAGCAATCTTTGTCAACTAATGCTTCTAATTCGTCATTTTCGAAATTTTTCGGTTGACCAGGACTCTACTAGTCTTCTGAGTCTAAATTGCCACTTTTCACAAGTTTTTTGAGTTGTTGCAGGTTAAGCGTAAGCATATATCAATAATTGATAACTTTCAGCAGCTGTGTTCTTCAAATGAAAAAAGGCTATCAGGCGTCTCCGCAAAACATTTTTTCAGGTACAAAATTTGGCATTATTAGATCGATTGTAAAAAATGTGTGTTTACACTTTGGCGTCTATCGAACTCTGCGTTATAATGAAAGATGCTTAGCCTCCAAAATCCCATATTTATTATTATTGACACATACCATATACTGCCCAAATCGACATTATTAAATTGTAAGCCCAATACAAAAAAAAGAAAACATATTTTTAAAACCTATACAAGAAAAAAGGAATATTTAACGCCGAAGGTCTTACGTAGACAGTTTAAGAAGGCCGGACATCCATATAGTAATGGCGGAGGAAACAGTAAGAAGCTGTGTATAATGGAAATTTTCTTTCGTCATATGAACACATGTTACATTTTATTTAGATCTGTCAATACAATAGAAGAATTAGAAATTCGTGGTTTGATTAAATATTTACATACGAAAGGTTTACTGGAACAAGAAATTCATAATAAAATTGTGAATGAAAATTCTGAGAATGTTTCTTCATATGCAGATGCATAAAATTGGTTTACTGGACTTAAACGTGATCGTACAAGTACAAGCATTGAAGGTGAACCACAGAGTGGACGTCAAAAACTCCATCAACGCCAGAAATCATTAATAAAGTCTATGATATGGTATTAGACGGTCTACGAGTAAAAGCGCGTGAAATAGGTAATTCCACAGGCATTTTTAACAATTGAGGGCATTTTATTTTGTTTCAAAAAATACAGAAGAGAAATAATTCTGCAAGATGGATTGCCGCATTTGTTAACAGTTAACCAAAAACACATTCGATGAAAATTTATCAAGTTTGTTTGGATCGATTTAAACATTTCATTTCATGGATTACAACGGTGTAGTGCATCATGAATTTTTACCAGAAGATCAGACAGTAAACAAACAGTATTATTTAGGCATTATGAGATGTGTGCGTGAAGAAATTCGCCGAAAGAGATCATAATTGTGGGCAGAAAACTCGTGGATTTTGCACCGTGATAACGCACCGCCGCACAGTGGCTGAAAATTTGATTTCACTGGCCAAAAGTCCATGTTTTTTTGTCACCGTTTCATAAAATTTTAACGCCATTTGCTAGCTAACATATCCAAATTAAGGTAGCAAAAAAATTAGGTCAAACTATTGTTAACTGTGGGAGTGGAAAGCTGCTAAACACAAATGTTTTTATATTAAACAAAAAAATAATTTTTTCGTTAAAAAAAAAGAAGAAATGGTTACAACTCGTAAGCTATCATCGATAATGGTTATTTTTAAATAATTGTAAGTCGCTATAGCCATAGCATTAATATTAGGTGTGTTCTAAGATATATGTTAAGCCCCCATATTTTTTCAAAATGCAACTTTAGTGGAACAGAACTTATAGGGAACAAAAGGGAACAAGAAAGGTAAGGCACCCAGGGATAGGCGAAAGTGTCTGCTTTGTCCATACATATACTCTTGCTGCCGTATTTTGCCGTTTGTAGAACACTTTTTTATTTTAATGAATTACTTCAGAAAAATTTAACGATGCGCAAAATTGTTTCTACTGCCAGTAATGATATTTAAAAGCTTATAAGAAAGTGACATTTGAATACAAATTTAATTGTTAAAATATACTTCAGCTATAGCAGTCGCAAAAAAAAATATTTATTTACAAAATGACTTAAATTATAGAATTGGCCAAAGAATATTTTAGAAATAAAAATAAGGAAGACGTTCCTAATTACATGAAAATAAAATTAAACTTAAATTGTAGCACAGAGATACAAGTGCAATTATCCAATATCGTCAAATTTTTTAAAAAACGATGCAAAGAAGTGAAATGTAGAAACAAAATTTTATTTAAGTAATGCAAACTGGTTAGAAGGCCAACTTACTGTCGCTTCATGGACAACAAACAAAAATACGTCTGGAGAAAAGAAATAAGGATTGCAGATTTTATAGAGAGCACAATACCCGAAAAATTTCAAGAAATCTCGCAGAAAAAAAGATCTATTTAATATATTATTGGCAACGTCAGATCCGTTCATCTTTAGTATTCGACATCAATGGAAAGTGGAACTTCAGGACTTAGATCAACAAGTCAACGAACTACAACGGGACAGAAATAATTTCGAACAGAATTTGGAATATTTGCTACCAATATTCTTATCAAATGATAATAATTATAGATGCGAATATATTATCTGTTTATAAAAAAAATATATAAATATGTTTTAATCGGTTCAACATACGAGTACATATGTATGTATATTAGAGAAATATAGGAGAATATACAAGTTTCATATATGTCTTATCATATCTCCGACATTTAATGGGTTACACCGACAAACGGTGTGCGAAATGAAAGCTCATTCGATTGTGTAAAAGAGATCATATATGACGGAAATTTGATTTACCTGCTAGCTTCTGAGATAATAACAATTTTGTGAAAAAAAAAATATCCACGCAAAAAATTACTTTTTTTGTTCCTGGTCCAAAGTGGGTGAATGGATCCAAACTTTTTATTTACTAAATTAAAGGCCTTCGCTATAACTTTTATTTGCTAACCATATTGACATGTTTACTGATCAAAATTCTGGGATATATAAAAGTAAAATGTTGGAATTAATAGGCCTATATCTCGAAAACCAAATCTTCGCTGCTCAAAAAATTCTTTATAGCTGATCTTAGAATAACTTATTTATATTTAGAACAACTTATCTACAGGGTGTCCGCCGGGAAGCTATACTACTTTGTTTTGCTGCCATTTTGGTAAACATTTGTCTTGTCAGTTCTTATTTGGCAGTCTTGAAGTAGAGACGTGGAAAATTTATCAGAGAAAAATATGCAGCAAACCAACGTTTTTTAGTCGCTAAAACAGCTCGCCCATGACAACCAAATTTTCGTGAAAAAATCATAATAAGTGACGAGAATAGTCGGTTCTGGGCAATAGAAAACCCTCAAACTATTCATCGGTCACCTCTGCATCCATTAAAAGTGACAGTCTGGTATGAAATTTGGTCAGGAGGAATTATTGAACTTTAATTCTTTGAAACTGAAAACGGCGTAACGGTAACTGTCAATGAGGAGCGATATCGCGATATGGTTGAAAACTTTTTAACGCCATAACTGCATGCTTTGTGCTTGACTAACATGTGGTTTCAACAAGACGGCACCACATCGCATATATCCAGGATTACAATGGAATTACTGCGAGACCTCTTTCTACAACAAATTATTTCAAGGAATAGTGATGTTGATTGGCCACCACGGTCGCCTGATTTGATTGCTCCGGACTTCTTTTTGTGGGGATGATGAAATGAATGAAATACCGCGTGAAATGTGTGTGAATATAATGAAAAGTGTGCTCATAAGGGGTCGCACTTGTGAGGCTAACAGAGGCGGGTATTTATCTGATATTGTACATATAATTTCCGCCATTAAATAAAACATAGATCAATATAAGATCCATTCTTTTTCATATAATCGAAAATTATTAAGAAACAAAATAGTATGCCTTCCCGACGGACATCCTGTATATTTAAACCAAATCAAATGTTCAATTTTAACCTTGAATTACTGAATAAGTACTGAATTAATATTAATGAAATTAAAACGAAGTAAAGCTCCACTTGTTATCTGTCCATTGAAAAGAGATTTACTAAAATATCTTCATCATTTCAAAAGTTACAGAATTTTGGCTAATGAAAAACGATTATCAGTCACTGTGCATTGTTTCATCACTATACACCAGAGGCAAAAGAATTATCGAAATAATGGACACGATTCTATGGGAAGAGCACCAAAAATGTAAAACCAGTTCAATTTGCTGGTAAGGTTATGGCAACAATTTTCAGGGATTACAAAGGTATTTTATTGAGTGACTGTATACAAAAAGGTGAAACAATAACGTCAGAGTATTACTGTAACCTTTTGGATCAATTGAATTTGAAAATTCGAGAAAAACTACGTGATTACAACAAAAAAATAAATTGTTCATCAAGACAATCCCATAAGTGTTTTAACAATGGCAAAATTTAAATACGAATTGCGAATCACACATCTTATTATCCTGATTTAGCCCCTTCTGATTTCTACCTGTTCCCAAATCTACAAAAATCCTTTGCTGGCAAGCATTTTACTCTAAATGAGGATTCAGGTAGCTGTAAACGACTATTTGGAGGAGCTTCAGGATAATTATTTCAATCAAGGGATAGAATTGATAGAAAAATGTTGGACCAAGTGCACTCAAGTCTCAGGAGATTATATTGAACAGTAAAATAATAGTTGTCGAAAAATCGATCAGCTTCATCACGCACCAGATTTAGCGCCTTCGAATTTCTTATTTATTTATTTTTTTTTTGTCGTGCCTTAAAATGACTTGATAGTAAAAAATTTGTTAACAATGAAAAGATCAAGTCTACGTTTCGTGGCTATTTTATGAAGCTTAACAGCTCTTACTAAAAACAGGGTATGAACGCTATTGAATAGTGCTGGCAAAAAGAGTATAACCCAAAAACGATATATACCGAACATTTTTATGTCAAATATGTTGAGTTTCAGACCGCTCACATGCCTGTTAAACTTTAAAAAATTCTTCTGACTGTGTACGAAATAATATATTACAATATTTACGCTGCTTCCTTTAATAAAAAATATAATTTAAATCGTGTTAAAATATGTTTCGTCTTTGCCACGTTTTAATCATTAATTTCGGCAATAAAACACTCAATTAAGATAAAAAAGAACATTTTCTTTTACCACTTAAATTATCATGTTAAAATAAACACTTAATAACCATACTAGAGCAATAAAAAATATTTAAGTAAAAATATTTTTTTTTAAGGACCTCGCCTACGAAATAGTATTTAAATACAATTATTTTTTCCTTTATCACAATAAAAAAAAAATATTATAAATTAAGTAAAATTTTTTTCATTCATATTTTTTAAAATAAAAAAATTTCTTTGCTTATCTAATAATTGCGAGGCCTTGCCATAAAACCCTTTTAATGAATACATAACAGCCTGCAATAAACATACACATCAAGAGGGGTAAAGAAGGCCTAAGAGAAGCTAAGAAATAAAAACCTTTTTGCTCAGAGTTCAGAAAGAAAAAAATAAAAAAGGAAAATGCAAAAGGCCACTTCTCAAAATTCTTGTTAAAAGAAACCAAAAAATAAAGAAAAATTGTAAATGAATACAAATCTTATAAAATAAATATGTTGATAAGAGAAGGATTTTCAGTCTTAGAAATTTGTATTAACCCTAACCTACTGATAGCATTTATCCCCGGGTATCCATGTGGGCTTGCAGCTGATATTGCTTTTTTAAATGTGAAACTTAAGGCGTTTTTTTGGAATTTCACTGATCATGAGTATAAATGGTAACAGAGATTATTATTATTATTAGAAAGCACCGTTAAGTTGGTAATCATTTAACGCATACACGTTCTGATAATGCTTTTACAAAATCAGCACCTAAAGAAACAAAAAAAGCGATTCAATCACCGATATTTCAAATCTACAAGCTAGTATCCAGATAAAATGTGACACATTGGATGAACAGCTATTTCCATTTAAAGGTCGAAACTCTTTTGTCTGTCCAAAGAAGAAGATGAAGAATGTGTACTTTCTATCGACAATCTATTATACTCAAGGGAAGCTAGTTTTTAATAATGTAAAGGAAATAAAAGAAAAGGCAAAGTAAGTGTTATGGACCGGATGGTGCTCATATATAGTAAAATACGCCAAAAAAATAGATGACCATTGGCATTGACGTGGCTGCATTGGACGCATTATTTCTCTAGATGAAAAACTCACTGTAGCTCCCTCCATCTGATGGTGTTTACTTAAACATTATAATTTTTTCCTAGTAGGTGACGTGTTTTCCTGACCATTCGTCTGATGTTTGTCATCATCTCCAGAGGTAAGCTGGAAGGTCAGGGGGTTTTTTTTATTTTTTAGATAAAGTTGTCTGGAGGAAAGTTGAAGTCCTCTGCTGGGACTCGCACCTCGGTTGGTTGTGTTGTGCTTGCACTATGAACACTACACCACGCATTTTGTGTATACTGTGGTCTAATCGCAAGCTCCTAACAACAAAAGGTCTATAATCATATCGAGAATTTATGATATCACTTGGGATGGTGTTGGCAGCTAAAATAATAAGCAAAAGATTCAATGAAAACCGAATAACACGATACCCTAGAGCTTACGACAAACAAGACCATCCCCATAGAAGTTTTCCAGTATGCTACACGCCTATCTAATACTTCTACACGGAATAAAACTGGTCAGTAATGGCTGTAATCAGCCATGATGCATCACGGATAGAAAAATAATTGCTACTCCACAAAATACTTGTATCCTTTTTTCATACAAAATATAGAATGTTTATTACTTTTATCTGGGTACCCTTATCAGGAGAATAGGAACTACTTGACTTTAGGGAGCTAAACAGCCAACCCAAACAAATCAGGAAAGCTAAGGATGACAAGAAACTGAAAAAAATGCTTAACTGCAGGAGCTAGCGGAACCTTGAATCTGTATTTTGTTTTGTTTAAGAAAAAATTGACTTAAAAGAACGTTGGGGTGCCGGGGTACCCGTGTCAGAAAGATTAGGGTTCAAAAATCAACATGTCGAAATACGTTAAATACCTGATTTTAAATAATCTTTTTGATCTTTGAACTAAACTTTGTGGCTTTAACGGTTACAGTTATGGCTTAATTCTATTTTAAGCAATAGCCAAGGTCGACTGCTAGAATTCCTTAACCAATGACCTATGCCATGTTCACACGACAAAGATTGTTCGTATTCGCTCTTCGATTCGTAAACACACAACGATGAAACGAATTTCATAATGTCCTATACAAAATTTTAATAGAAAATCACCAAATCAATTATAAGTAATTCAGTTTCAATTATACTGTGGATCACTTCAAAATCAATGTGATCTCTAATATTTATTGGATTTTTGCGTTTTCAAAATTTCTAAAACCCAGTTTACTGGTAAATAACAAGCCAATAAAATAATAAATAAATAAATAAAACTAGCAAGAAGGAGAAGAAGAACTATCAAAACATATTAAAAAAGTGTCATGTGAACAGGGTGATTGGTAAAAATAATTCAAATAACGAACGAAATGATTCAAAACATCGTGTAAACCTGATATCAGTCTACGTAAAAAACTAGAGTAAAATAATGAAAGTCTTGTTTGAAAGAAAAAATACTTAAATTATTTGAAATTTCAATTTGAATAGAGTCTAACACAACAACAAACAGAAAAGAAAAATGGTAAACTTCAGGTCTATTTATCTTACCATCTGATAAATACACATTGGCCTTTGCATTTATCAAAGGTTTCATGCGTTTTAAGAAAAAAAATGAAAAACTTCCTTCAACTAATTTCCTGTTTTTTTTTTTTTCTATTTATTTTTCTAACGAAGACAAATGATTTTTGTTGCATGTTGTTTATATTGTGGTACGAACAAACACCATCACCACCACCGCCACCATCATCATATTTTTTAAACGCTTCCACAAACTGTTACACTTTAATTTTCATTTTGCTTTCTTTACTTTGGTAATTTTTTGTTCCTTCTTTTGTTTTTTATGTTGTCGGTTCAATTTCTCATTTTCGTTTCATTTGTTTTTTTTTTAATATTTTCTAATGATTGTGGTGGTGTTTTTTGGCATTTGAAACATGAAATTAACCCATTAGTTGGCATGCTTGAAGCAATTGCTTTACAAACATGCATAACAACTTTAGCTGAAATGTCTTATTAATGAGTTTATGACAATTAGACAAATGGAAAGTAGAAGGGGGTAACTGAAGCAGAGGAAAGAGATAAAAAAAATTTTAATAGATATTAATTTTAATTACAGAGAAGTCTCTGAAAAATTTTTCTTATGAGCGATTCTTTTGTAACAAAAAATATTTCCATAAAAACGCAAATTTATGTTAACTTAGAAAAAAAGTACGCAGTAAAGCCTAAGCCATAAAGATAGGCTGATACCTTAAAGGCCACATAATGTCCAACTTTGATTAATTATTTAGATATAGACCTTAAGACCTTTTTAGTTATTTCACGGTTACAGGCCGAATCTACTACCATATTGGTATACGTAACAATGTAAACGGCAGTACATCTGACAAATGGTGTGGTCTTGTCAAATCGAGGTTCTTTGGACTCAACTGGAACCAAAACAATCGAACCTTCAGATATGAATCTAGAGGCTTAACGTGAGTACCTATATAAATATAAGCTCTTCTCACACTGCTCAAAGACATATCATATATACATCATAATTGGGTTTTCGAGTGTTAAATAAAGAGACCTCAACCTCCCTGCAGACAAACCCATCTAGAATGAGCTCCTGACCTTCAACCTTGTTTCTGACGATGATGATAGACATCAAACGAATGAACGTGCCACCATGTGGCAAAAATTTTCACCACACTATACAATCATATGAAGGCAAGCTACAGCAAGTTAATCATCTACTTGATTAATGAAACTGAAATAAAACAATGGATACTTTGTGGAAAAGCAATATTATCTCTAGAGGCATGACGAAAAAAATTTTAATATCAAATTTCAGGACCAAGAGCTTTGATTTTGGGATTAACTTACTTTCATTCTTAGAGTTCCAACCTTAAACTTAAATAAAACTTTACACTATAGTTTTGTCATAAATCACAACTTAAATGTAGTTCTCTAAAGGAACACGCTAAGAAACCAAAGTTCGTGGGACTTACCCATTGTAAGTCATGTAAATTAAAGTCAGTTTAAGCTAAAAATGTCTAAAGAAAAGATACACCAAAATTAGTCCATTTGGAGCAATAAAATTTTATTGTGGAATTTTAGTCCATTGGTTTGTGACAAGACTGTCAGTGACGTAATTATTTAACAATGTTACCAATTGCATATTGAACGGTGTTAGCAATTTAACTTTTAGGTAACACGGAGCTGAATTGATTAACCGAACAGAAGGTTTTAGATTTTACTAGAACATTCGAAATTGAAGGCAAACCGTGCTATGCCTACGTAAGTTCAGTTGTAATCTAACAGTCATAAAGTGAAGTCGTGTTAAGGCCTTTGTAAAAGTGTTAAGTAATTTGTGTAAAAGGCGCGAGTTAAATAAGTTACTGTATAAAGTCTATGTATGGAAATAAAAAGACTGTAAAATAAAAAAGCTAAGTGTTATTTACTTTATAACTCAAACGTTTTAAAAAGGTTAATACGTACATTCATATATTCTTTACAAGCTTTATTTTTAAGTTAAATTTACGTCATTATGTATGGATAAGCATGTTAGACATCATATTATCGTTTCAATCATTCTGAACAACTAAAATCGTAAATAATTTCCATTTTTCTATCTATAACATTTTTGAATATATATAACTTGGAGCTTAATTGTCTGCCAAATGATTAACACTCGCCCTAATACGACCAATTATCATATGTTCCCTTTGCAGATCAGACAAATATGTAGATAATGTCACGTTACCGAAATTGATCCCGGACTAGATTTCACTACCGATATAAGAGATACATCATACTATACAAAAAATGGTCTTCTGAAGATGATGATCTGATATACAACCAGTGTCGTCATATTGTAAGTTTTTTTCACGAATTTTTATATTAAAAAAAGAATTAAATTTTTTTCCCAAAAAAGTTTTTTAAGATTCATGTGGTAGCTTATAGAAATATATTTATTTGCTTAAAGTAAAAACGTAATTTCAAAATATTTAGAAGTTTTTTTTAGTAATAAGCCCCGTGCTACAAAAAAGTGATATTATTTTCTGATCGAGTGCAACAAGTATTTGTAATCGAAACACTGCTTTATCTACATGTATAAAACCAGTTTTTGATACTTTCATGGAATTATAAGCTAATAACTTAAGCACTAAACACATAACCGATAGCAAGCAGCTAGAAGTATGAAGCAGCCTCTGCCAAAATCTGACATTAAAAAGAAATATTCTAAAAAAAAACTTATCCATATAATCTGAAATGCTAATGATTTTTTAAGTTTGGCGACCATAGCGCAACAAAAAAATATAGTGGTTATCCAAGTTTTAAAGATATATTTTCATTATTTTTTTATTTTTGAGTAACTTTTTAAAAAATCGATTTCATTTTTCTATGACAAATATTTTTACAACAAATAAAACAAATGACAATGAAACCTCATCTTATTGCTGTTGCTGCAGCACTTGTCTCTAACGGCGCCCCATAGAAAATAGTCCAACGGTGTCAAATCGCTGCTTCTTGGCGGCCAACTGACATCACCATTACAGCTAATCAAACGTTTGACGCAATAAGTCTATTGTGGAATGAGATGTGTGGCAAGTTGCACTATCCTGTTGGAACCAAACAACGCTCACATCAATACCATGAAGAACGGGCACAACAAAATCAGTTATCATGGTGCAATAGGTGCCTCCGTTACCCGTAAGTGTTGCGCCGACCTCATTTTCAAAGAAATATGGGCCACTAGCCGCAGTTAACAGTCACTCGTAATGAGTGCATTAGCTTCTGTAAGACCACGTTTGGTTTTTCTGAGCCTCAAATATGACAATTTTGCTTATTAATGTGCCCACCGAGATGATAATGAGTTTCATCAAAAGGATGAATTTTTTTGGCAAAGTCGACATCATCGTGAAATTTCTCGTTTGCCCATGTAGCGAAACGAAAACGAAGTGGATGATCATGCAGCATCAATTGAACTTTTGGCAAAATTTGACATAAATTGATGCGTGAAATGTTCAATTCTTGAGGATGATGACGAGTTGATATTGATGGTTTCTCACGCCCACTCTTAGCCTCAGCTTCTATATTTTCGGGTGTATGTACTACGAGCACGTTTACGTCTTGGTTCATCAACAATGAAACCAGTTTCATTAACTTTAGCAATAAACTGATGGTCCTTCTCTGCACCCAAATTTTGTACGACGTTTTCATATAATTTCCGACCAATAGTCTTTGTTTTGAAAATAAATTTCCAACAAATCCCACAATTACTCAAGCGTGAATTGATTAATTTCACTCAGTGGAGATAATATACTGAATTTTGTGACAGAATAGAGTGACATAAGTATTGCCAGATTCAAGATAACCGTTGGTTCAAATTTAAACCGACATATGCACCGTACGAAGAGTAGAATTGATTTTAAAATCATTTTAATTAACATTTCTTAGCAATTTTTAGACAAACGAATGTGTAGGTCATAATCAAAGTATTTTTTGTTTTTTCTAATTTTTTAAAGCATATTTTCAAATCCTTGATTTCCTGTTTTCTAATTAAAAATTTCATTAACGTTATCTTCTTGCCAAAATAAAGTACAGCTTTCATCTGATATTTGACGCGTTGCTTTGTTTGTTCATTGTTCAAAACGGTATTAACCTTTCACTGGTTTTCAGGCAATATTAGCTACCAAACAAGTACTTCAGCAGTACCGCTAACAATGTTCTATTTATTCATCATGCAGCAACAGTCAACTATAAAAACAAAACAACAAAAAATAAAAAAATCGAAATATAGGACAGTGTTGTTGTTGCACTCAGTATGACGCTTAAGTGGCTATAACAACGGGAGTTTGACAACAATACTCTCAAGCAGTAGCATCAGCTTATAACTGAAAAATGGGTAGATGGTTACCTGTTGGAACAAACTTTGCATTAAAAAAAAACAACTATAATAACAACAAATTACAAATGCAACAATACAAACAAAGGCCTGTTGCAAACAATCCCGTTTTTTTCGTGTTAAATTTCCAACTAAAGGTGTTGTATTTTCATTAAAAATACAACAACGACGGTAGCAATAACAACTGCAATAACAATAGAAAAAAAGTTTTAGCTATTGTTCTTATGTATAGCGCGTATTTCCCAAAGCATCTCTACAATTCCTCTCACTCTATGAGATTTTCATTCCTTCTTTTCATTTTGTTTTGTTACGTTGAAAGAAGAAAAAAAAAAAAAAAGATGGAGAAATATGCAGTTGCCACTTCTTGTTATTTGAGTGCATTTACGAACTTCAATGCAAATGAAGTTCAGTTCACTCCAATAGCTCTTTAACTTTGTTTGTTTTACGGCATGTGGGCGAAAGCCCTGCTTGACTAAGTGTGGGCATGCTTTAGCTTTGCTGCTTGGCACGACAGTTTGCCTGGATATTTTGGTGTTCCTTCCGTTGGTGCATTTGCACTGAGGTTTCTGTTATTGTGATCTTAGCCGCTGTTGCCGTTGTTTCTGTTTTGTTTTTTTTTTGTTTTTTCAGTGTTCGGTGAATACAAAAGGTGTTCGACAGTTTATGAGTGTTGGTACTTGTTTTCAGGTTATTTAGCTTATTTTCCTTGTATTTTTTAAGGCCTTCAGCTCGAAATCAGTGGGGGAATAGCGTGATTCTGTAGGTGAACACACAAAAACTTGGTTATTAAAACGAGTCTCAAGTTGTCATGGTGTTATTACAGCAAGAGGGTATTAAACAAAGAAAATTGGTTTAAAACAAATCAGAGAAGAAATAAACCAAGCAAGGAAGGAAACCCACAAATAGAAATAAATTAAATTGAAATTTGGAATTTTAAATTATTTGCTGCATAAGTAATAAATTTACGACTTGTATCGTACAGCCCTCGCATTTCATATAAAGTTTGTATAGCAATCTATATTAAAAAAAAAAAATTGCGAAACAAAATTTTATTGTTTCTTTTTTTTTGCAATTAATCTTATTTCACAAACTTTAATATGAAAGAATAGAAAATTCCTTTATATTACTCAATTTAATTAGAATAAAAGTGTTATAAAAAATATAAAATTAAAAATATAAAATTAAAATTTTAATTAAAATAGATTAATTTTTTATCTTATGTTTCAACACAATGTTATCTTTAGCAAATCCGCTTATAATTCATGCTCACAAGGCTTATTAATATTCGTTTATTAATTCTTCTAAATTTCAATTTCATTGTTCTCCACCTCTTTGCTTTTATTTGATAATTAAAAGAAATTTTATTTATTCCCCTTCTACTGCTTATACTTTTTTTTAAGTTTCCACGAAATTTAATTCCGTATAATACCACTTCTGTTGTAATCTTTAGAGAAAAATTGTGGCTTTAAAAATGAGTTATAGGCTGATTATTTTAGACAAATGAAGTTGCATTTTTTAAAGGTAAATTATTAATATTGTTACAAAAATTCCCTGTCGCTTATTACATTATTAAAAAGAATAAACAAAAGCCGCAAAAGCAACTATACATGATATTTACAAATAACCAAATCGACAACGACAAATATTAGCATAAATAAAGTAAACAAAAATAAACCGGTAACAACAAAAACAGGCAGAAAAGTAAACAAGCAACATACCATAACAAACAACAACTATCCACAAGAGCTGAAAGTAGTAGATGTTTATTTCCGCATAGCTACACTAGAACTAAAGAGATTGCGAAGAAAAGAAATGAAATCTACCTGAAATATCGAGAGGTTCGAGAGCTTGTGTTGCGTTGTTTACTCAGCTAAGGAGTGCTTCAAAATAATAAGGTCACCTTAATATTTGCTAAATTCATCCAAACTATAAAATGTTATGTATGGCCAACTTATTCAAACAAATTCTACGTTCAAGCAAGTGAGTAATAAGCCGCATTTGCTCTTAGAGATGTACTGTTATATTACCTTTATTTAAATTTATCTAAATAAGTGCAAAATTAAATGCGTCAAAATGATAAGGTCAGTGATTAATAAGCAATTAATCTAATCCGAAAGTATCACAATTGTTATTTTTTTTTATTAATTTATAATTTAAATAATATCTGCGCGGTTGGGGCGCGGGAAACCTTTGTCGCCTTATGAACAAGGACAAATTGTGGCATTGTGGATTGCGTATGCTTGGAATGGCGAAAAAGCTGGGACGATCTTTCTCAAAAACTGGAATTATGGAAAATTAAAAAGCATTGATCGTCCAAAGGTCCTATCTGTCCGTGAAACTCGGCTACTTTCACGAATGGCCTCGAATTCCTTGCGGTTCAAAAAGCACAATTCTAAACGCTATTAAAGCCCAGCCAAACAACAAAAATTGAGCAATTGACTAAGCGTAAGGAGTTTGCGAAAAACAACATGGCAACTAATTGGCATCAGGTAAACATATTTTTAAAAAGGTTATAAGATATTCCATACATTTTTTCTCATCAGAAAAAATTACCTACAAAAATGGTCCAGATAGTTTCAATTGCTATTGGCGAGATTTAAGGAAGAAACCCTTGTTTTTTTCCAAACGGAATTTCGGCGGTGGCAGTTTGATGGTTTGGGCTGGCTTTAGCTCACATGGTACCCTGGAACACTACTTTTCTTCCACTCGAAGGGATAGCTTAGAGTACCAGGGCATTCTGTCTGAACGTTTGCTGCTTTATTTGGTCCAAAATGCTAACAAAACTTTCACCATTCAGCAAGATAACGCAACAATTCATGTCAACAAGTCGACCAAACAATGGCTTGAGGAGCACAATATTAAAGTACTTGATTGGTCAGCACGTTCCCCCGACAAAGCAGTACCGTACAAAAGATGAATTAAAACTATCAATCTGCAACAGCTGGCGCGAAATCCGCTCCAATGTTCTGGACAATTTAGTAAATGGGGTGCCATCCTGTATTTTTAAGACAATAGAAGGAAATGGATGAATTGAGCAAATATTAACGTGACCTTATCATTTTGAAGCACACCTTATATTAAAAGCACATCGATGCGGACAGCAGTTAGTTTATTTAGTGTAAATTCAGCGAACAAGTTTATGTGTGGTAAACTCAGCGTGAAGAGAGCTTATTGGTTTGAAATCGTTGTAAGAGATTTTATAAGAGCGTCATAAAAAGGGTATTTGAGAAAAAAGGGTCAAAAAAGGGTATTCTATATATATAGGGTCAAGTTTTTTGAAATTATAAAAAGAATTCACAGATACATTAAAATATTAGTCATATCAAACAGAAAGAAGTTACTTTTACAAAAACTTTTGATAATGTTTATCACTTTTTAGAAATACCTATTCTATATTTTGTAATAAATTCTTTATTGGAGTCCATTTTTCCAGCCACGATTATAGCAAAACGAGAGAGGAAAGCATTTATTCAAGAGTTTTTATTTTAAGTTTGTTTTTAAGTTAGTTTCGAATTAGTGATAGTTTTGAAAAATTATATTAGCAGAAGCACTACTAGGCGACGAGGTAAATATATACATATGTATGTAACGAATTCATATAAATTTGAGTACACAGTCGTACAGGAAAGTATACATATAACCTCGAAAACTGGATTTACATAGAACTATAAGGTTTGGACTTTCAAAAACCATATAATGTAAATCTACGCGAAAAATAAAAGAAAAGTATATAAGTTTTGCTTAACATATCCTTTAAGCTTAAAAAAAAAATAATAAATGAAATTTTCTGCACACAAAAAAGTATACATGCTCTGCAGTACTAGGTAACTAATTATCCCCAAAACTTATAAAAATTTTTTTTAACATAGTTTCACTTGAATTATTGCGATATTCTTTAGGAAGAGCAGTCTTACAGCCTTATTTGTTTTTAATTGCACTTTTAATTGCACAGGTTACCTAATTTATCAAATAAATTGTCTGTAGGACTTATGTCAGGTGACTAATAAGTAGAATGAAGCTGTCAAGTCAAGGAAACTTCAAGTTTTGCTAACTTTTTGTTTTCGTCACACTTAAATATAATACTCCTACTCCTAAAATGTTAATACCAGCGATTATAATGGGTCCGCCATCTAACAATTAGCTCATGTCTGATTTGACAGATAATTAGTTTTGTCCTTTTTTCGCTTCGCTAAGTGGGCCTGCGATCGACTTACAGAAGATGCCGATTTTGCCAAAAAAAATCATCTTTTCAGATGAAGCTCATTTTGATCTTGGCGGGTATGTAAACAAGCAAAATTGTCGCACTTGGGGGACAGAAAACTCGCACGCATACATAGAAAAGCCAGAGAAAAGGTCCAGAGGCATAATTGGGCCATTTTTCTTCGAAAATGAGCAAGGAGTGGCCGTTACAGTCAATGACGATCGTTATCGGGCTATGTTGAACAAGTTTTTGTTCACAAAAATTGAAGAGGAGTATGCGGAGCTGCGATTTGACACCGTTGGACTATTATTTATGGGGTGCCGTCAAAGATAAGTGTTACGCCAACAAGCCAGAGACAATTGCCGCTTTAAAGGACAATATTCGTGCAGCCATTGGTGAATACAGCTGTACACAATCGATAATGTGCTTAAAAATTGGACCGATCGTGTAGGCTACTGCATGGCTAGCCGAGGCAGCCATTTGAATGAAATTATTTTCCATTATTAACCGGAAGGATTGTACTTTCAAATAAAAAAAGAAATTTGAGAAAATATTCGATAGTTTTTTTTTATATTTTCAAAAAAAAAAAAAAATTATTTGGCGGACCCTTTATATATGTTCACAGAACTCATGCATGTTATGTATATATATCACATACACATACAAAAGCTAAGTGCACTGAGAATTTTGGTAAGGAATTTTTAAACTTTACTCATTTTCTAAAAGGGTCAAAAAGGGATACATTAAAAAAAGGGTCATTAAAAGTGTCATTGGCATGAAAAAGGGTCAAAAGTGATACTTTAGTGTCACAGCGGTGATGAGTAAATAAGTAAAGCCGTGCAGTAAAAACCAGTTTAGTTGCAGCTAACTCAGTAAAGAGAGTAAAGTGTGAATAACCTCTGGTTGAAGAGGTTGTGATCGAACCGAAGATATAAGAACTATCATATTTGATCAAAGATTTTTAGGTAGAAAGAACTGCCGAGTAGTTTTTATTGTTTACAAAGCTGTAAACATAAAGAGTAATTAAGAATCAGTGTTGCCACTATTATTAAAATTCTACCAAAATAGCTAAATATTTCTCGTTGGTAGGCCAAATAGAATTATGGTAGATTTTAACAGAAGTTTAAAAATTGAAATTTATTAATTGCTTGCAATCATATTTGTTTTCTATAAAGGCTCGTGTAGAAGGCAAAGACATCAACAAAGCCCTAATGATATGAAAAAGACTTACGGGGATCTAAATGTTAAAATGCAATAATGCTGCACTGAATATTTATCATGATAATAAAAGTGAATGGGCAAGTCTGGAGGTTACATAATCATTTAAGAGACATAACATACAAGTACGGGTCAAAGACCAAAAGAGGTAAAAGAGCGGTGGTACTTTTGAGTACTTAGTCCTATGAAATTGACTGGAAGTTAATCCGCAACTGTCTATGTAAATTTAATCTCTTTAGTAGGGAAACTTCTTTCGCGTCAGCCTCTGTTCTGTTTCATGTAGGAATTTGGAGAAGTATACAGATGAGCTGGCCGAAAATAGAGCTTATATTCCTCTAATGTAGACAAAACCTTTCTGTGGAGTGGAAAAAAGGGTTTGCCGAGGTCTTCGTTGAGGAATGGAGTATAAGAAGCGGTGTATACTCTTCTTAACTCAAACAGGTTTGCGAGAGTTCACACATTTGCTAGGCAATTGTGATAGGAGACAATCTCATTATAGGCTGTGAAAGATAACTGGTCCCATGGCCGGGCATTGAACCCATAGAATAGAATTGAAGTGGTTTCAAATTCAATGTGCAAATGCTGTGAAGAGAAAACTGAATTATGAAGAACAAATTTGATGCTTGTAAGCTATTGTTGCATTTTAGAAAAAAACTGCTAGACGCCAGTTAAGTTCTGTATAAGAGCTAACTCTACTGGCACCGTCCTGCTATTGGTCATGCGATAAAGTTGGGATAGATATCAACAGGAAACACTACTCTAGTCGAGGGCTGTACAACAGATCAGAAAAACTAAATACTCTCAAATACCTCATTATGGTAATAATAAATTGTCCAAAATTAACATAAGTGCGGAGAAATATATAATTTATGAAACAAATTTTGAATATTCAAAATCTGAAGTGAACCCGAAATCTGAAGCGAATTAAGATGTAAAATAAAAAACATAACTTAACATAACTTCATAAAATATAAAAAAAGAAAATCCAAAATAGCAATTCTTCTATTTCCAGTTTTAATAAAACCAAATTTCTAATTTGTTTCATTTCTCGATAAGGCGATGGTAATTTGCATTTGAAATCAGTACTTATGATACCTTAAAACTACTTTATTCTTGTCTATTTTTATAGAAGAGGATGAATTTGATTGGAGGACCATATCAAATGCTATTCTAAAAAATCTTTCATTCACGGATATATAGTCAGTCGTTCGGTTCGACTATTGATATTTAGAAATTTGGTTTTTTTAGTTCATTGTCCCAAGAATTGTCTCCCAAATCAAACCAAACTTTTTGTGCATGCAATGGTTGCTCTAAGATAACTCTTGGGTTCTCCTCACCCCAAATGGGGCAATTATGCTTGCTGGCATAGCCATTAAGCTGAAAATGGGCTTTGTCGGTGGCGATTATTTTGTTAAAAAAATTCTCATTTTCTCCTTGTTTTTCGATGGCCCAATAAACGAGTTGCCGACATAATGTGAGGTCAGCTGGTTTTAATTCTTGGTTCAGCTGGATCTCAAACGCCTTTAAATGGAGATCACGATGCAAAATGTTGAATAATGTGGATCGTTTGATGTTTAATTGCTGGAAAACATAACGAATGGATGTTTTTGGTTCTTCTTCAACACTTCTGCTCACAGCTAATAATTTCTCGGTTGAACAACCACTACGCTGATAAATTCTGGTTCTGTCATCACAAACGGATCCAGATTCTTCAAATTTCTCAAACATCAGCTTGATGGTTTGTTCTCAATTTCCTAATAACACCTTGAAAACTGTTGCCATTTTCAAAAAATGTTTTAATAACAAAAAAATGTTTTTTATTTAGAAAATGGAATTAAAAATTTGGTATAAAAAATACAAGTGGAAAAAAATGGCAGCAGAATTAAAAATATACCTCAATTTTGGACACCCTTTAGGTGTTATGTAACTATTTTGAATATTTGAAATCCTAAGCTAACTTGAAGCGTGAAGCGAATTAAGGTGTAAAATAAAAACACAACTGCGTGCTCCGTGGCATTCGAAATTAAAAAAAAAATTTCATAATAAAGTGACTCTTCTATCTCCAGACGATGGTAATTTCCCTTTGAAATCATTATTTCTGATATCTTAGTATTACTTTATTCGGGGTAGCAGAGGCAAAATTTGATGTGAATATAGGTCTTATGATTGACGTTGCGTAAGCTAGTGCAGATGCTATTCTGAAAAAAAATTTCATTTACTAACCGACTATTGATACATAGAAATTTCAATGTTTTTCTTTAAGTTCATTGTCATAAGAGAGTACTTTGAACTCTTTGTCCAATATATGTCGTCGAAAATTTAAATTATAATTCCATTTTTAAATTAATTTTTTTTGCTTTTTCTCTTGTTTTCTCAATTTTTTCGGAAATTTTTATTGCCGTGAATCGCACACAACAAAATAAGTTTTTCTTGTTTTGTTTTATTTTCAATTAATGTTTCACACAATAGTTATTATGCTGACAGTAGTATATGCATTTGTGAAGAGTGGCTTCCCTGGTACAACAATCTTGTTTAAGTTGCACTGACATTTTACCATTTTTCTGGTATATTCTCTTGATCAAAACTAACATTTTTTTTTCTTTTTTTTTTAAAGCAATTTTGTGTTTAGTTTTCAATGCAATTTGGCCCTTGTTTTAAAGTCCAACTTGTGTGTCATCTTTACCTGCTGTTGCTGGTTGGTTATTTTCCTTTTCATTTAATTTCTTTCTTATCTTTCTCTCCTTTTTTTCTTCTCGTACTCGTTGTGCATGTCACCTGCCATTGAAAATTTTATCGAGTGTGAAATGGTTTTCCTAAAGAAACTTGATTTTATTTTTACATTCTTTTTTCATTACTTTTCCATCGTGTGTTACATTTTTTTAATTTTTCTCATTTTTGTAATATTTGCTACTACTGCTTCTGTTTCAGTTTCTGTGTTTTTTTTCTCCTATTGGTGTACCATGTACATATTTGTGACATGCAATAAATGTTGTGACCTCGGTTTTATGGACATTGAGGGTGAAGATGATGCGATGGTAAGATTCTGTTCGTTGACAATAAATGAATTTGAAATTTTATCATTTGTTGAAAAGATTTAAGTTTTTTAATGGAATATTATATATTGGTCGTTAAAGTAGTAGAAAAACGTTGCACTTGCCATTAAGCATGAAATAAAAAATAAAGTGAATTTTTTCAATCATTTTAGTTCTGTTTCATTCAAAAACTTTAAAAATTGCACTGAGAAGACATATTTTTTTTGTAGTTAGGAGAGGTTGACAACCTTCTAAAAAACCACAAAATTTATTTAAATATTAAAATAATATGATATTATTTTACTTTGAGGGCAAGGTTAACATCACGTTATCTCTAAAAGAAATACAGTGCAAGGATGCATAGATAAGCCAAGTAGAGAAAAATCTACTCTATACAATTTAGAGAACCTGTATAATTTTAAGAATTCGTAAAGGTAGGATCACATGAATGTCGTAATGCACCAATAATTTTGCACATATAATTTTTTATATGCCAATCGTGTGATTATACAATTTATTGCCTCATACGGCAACTCACAATATTATTGTGTTTATTCACCCCAATCAAATGCAACCCTGGTACGGCAATCGTGTGAAAGTTTTATCGGCAATCATGCACCAGTAAAAATTCCAAAACTACAACAATATTAATTGTATACTGGTGTGGCAATTGAAGAAGACAATAATCACCGATTTTTATTCTTTTTTTTTTTGTAATTGATTTTTTCTTAAAAAACATGTGTTTATACGGTATTTATAATTATCCTCTCTTAAAATACGAATTTTTTAAATTATTTAAATGGAAATTGCACCACAAACTACAACCTTTTCTTTTTCTCATTATTTTTATTTTTTTTACCAAGCGGACACCTGATAATCAAAGCCGATGCAATTTTTTAGAGAATAAATCATCTTTACATTAGAGAATTAAATATAATTCGTAATTATATTCCAATTAAAATAAATAAATATTTTAGTGAATTAATTTTCTTTAATTTATTGAAATGTTTTCTCATATGACCATCAATGGCTCTTCTTATGATCCAATCCCTGACCCATACACTTCTTTTCTTTTTTTGAATTTCTTTTTTTTATTTGTTCTCTAAATGACCTCAATATACGTAAATAAAGATGACGCTATTTTCTTATTTTTTAAAGAATGAACTATTTTGAACACAAACAAGAAATAATTTAATTTACCACAAAAGCTGGTTGACAGAGTTGTCGTAAACTAGAACAATCGTGTGACAGCGGTGGGGCAATTATTGTCAATACATCGTTTCGCGCCATCTTGTGACAATAAATTTTGTATAAAATAAGACAACTGTGTGAATACAGAATTTTTAATTGGGACTATTTTATTATTGTGCGCTAAGTTGTCACAATAAATTCGTATTAGATTGGTGTATTTTAGTCAATCGCTTTGCAAATGACATCATATGTACAGAACAGCCAGAAGAGGTAGCACAGTACATTTTCCCATGAACGAAAATCAAAAAATTACTTATCACGGATTTTGATAAGATATATATTTTTTGAAAGCTAATAATTCGCTGAATAAAGTACTAAACGTGTTTTTCAGCTACTCAAACAATTTGTAATAAAAAAAAATAATCTAAAAAAATGTAATTTAGGTGCTTCAGTAAATAGCTGCTAAAACTCTACTTGATGAAGAAATTTGTATAATTTGGTGTTTTAATTACTTTAAAACAAAACAGAAAAAAAAGTTTTAAATTGTGTTTATTGTTTTTATTTATTTTTTATTTGTTTTGCACTTTGAAAAACGCACTTATTTCAGCAAAGAGTTTAAATTTACCAAACTTTGAAGGAGTATTAAAAACTATTTATTACTTATTTATTTGTGTATTTATTATAATTAAAATTGCAATAAATCTTAATAATGTGTTTAAGGCTATCGGCTTATGTTTATAAGGAGAATATTTTACTTAAAGATTAAGTAGTTAAAAACATAAGTACTTAGATAAATAGTTAAATGTGTGAAAAAATATAAAAATAAATAATCTTCATTATGTAGGTTGATGCGCTGTAGAAACTCATATAAGGGGTCCGCAAAATAAATTTTTTTTTTGAAAATGCTATACAAAAAAACTACTGAATATTTTCTCAAATTCCTTTTTTTGCTTGAAAGTACAATCCTCGCGGTTAATAATCGAAAATAATTTCATTCAAATGGCTGTCTCGGCTGGCCATGCAGTAGTCTACACGATCGGTCCAATTTTTATGCACATTATCGATTGTGTGCAGCTGTATTTCACCAATGGCTTCACGAATATTGTCCTTTCAAGCGTTAATTGTCTCTGGCTTGTTAGCGTAACACTTATCTTTGACGGCACCCCACAAATAACAGTCCAACGGTGTCAAATCGCAGCTCCGAGGTGGCCAAACGACATCAAGTCTGCGGCTGATAATGCGATCTTCAAAAACTGGGCGCAAGACATCGATAGTAGCTTCGGCTGTGTGGCACGTAGCGCCGTCCTGTTGAAACCAAATGTTGCTAATATTCTCCTCCTATATTTTTGTGAACAAAAATTCGTTCAACATGGCCCGATAACGATCGCCATTGACTGTAACGGCCACTCCTTGCTGATTTTCGAAGAAAAATGGCCAATTATGCCTCTGGACCAAAATCCGCACCAAACAGTGACTCGTCTTGGATGCATCGGCTTTTCAATGTATGCGTGCGGGTTTTTTGTGTCCAAAATGCGACAATTTTGCTTGTTTACATAACCGCCAAGATCAAAATCAGCTTCATCTGAAAAGATGATTTTTTTGGCAAAATCGGCATCTTCTGTAAGTCGATCGATCAAAGTAATGTCGCAATATTTTCCAGCTAACTCAAGCAGTTTAACTTTTCGGTCATTTAAACTGATTTCGTGGATTTTTTAAATGTTTTCTGGTGTTACCGTATCATTTGGTATCTCTAAGACCAAGTTTGGAGTCAACAAAGCAACGTTTTATTGTTTTTTCTAATGAAGCAGAGTCCCCATAACACTTTACAAGCCATTACTTCATTTGTACGATATTTTTTCCCCTAAAGAAACAGTATAGAGTTAAACCACAAAATTTTTTTGATTCATTGAATATCATGTATTTTTAGCAGCTGTCTTTTAAAGGTTGGCATTAACTAAGTTGAATGCAATAAAACTAGCGTCACCTGTGTGTCTATATATCTTCTTTGAGAACGCTGTATACACTGTGTTCAACGTTTCTCAAATTTTGTCATTCCTTCCAAATAATATCAAGGTAATCAAATCTCATCCCCCTAGATATCTCTTCAGGTTTAGGAACAAGAAATAGTCACTCGATGTTTAACAGGAAGAATAGGATGCATAGTAGTGTAGCCTTTTTTCATGAATTTTTACAATAGAAACTACACATGTGTACACCCTTGCACTACGTTGGCAGAATATTCGTATTGTTTTTTTGATGTTGTTTATACCGTGATGTTGTTATAGCGTGTATCCCAAAAACAGTCGCAATTACTATATTGGGGGACAATTTCAACTTAACCTTCTTTTGCGCCGTTTCACTCCGAAAAACCTACCGTTTTGATTCGTGTGTCTCTAGTGTAACACGATTGCGTCGATTGCAAGCAAACTCATCATTCAAAACTGAGCCATGTGAGATGCCTAAAATTTTTAAAATTTTTCGCACTTCCTATCACCGATTCAATATTCAATATTTTCAACTGTTTCGGGTGTATAAGGGCACGGGTGGACTGAGGCACGTTCTCATTGCACACGTTACTATCCTACAGAAAATGGGCGGCCCAATTGGACAATATAGGGTCAGGATACCTTCTAGGAGTGAGTGAGCTGCTGGATCTGTTCTTCTAGTTAACAATCGCGGTCTATACCGATGGCTCGAAAGCGGAAATGGGTACAGGGTCGGGTTTTTACTCTTGTGATCTGGACCTCAGGGTCACTCTCGGTCTACCTGTTTTTTCTACGCTATAGAAAGGATAGCGCGTATCTGGGAATTAAATCACGAGGCCTCAATTCATTTTAAGATCTCTGTAGACATTTTCGCAGTAATTAATGCTCTCTACTCGTATATGCTTAGATCGATATGTCTCTTCAGCTACATTCGCTCACTAGCCAAGCAGGAACGATATCGTGTCAAATTGATATGGGTTCCGAGTCATTCGGGCATCCGAGGAAAGAAAATTGCTGATGAGTGCGATACCATAGAGCACTCTTTGACGCTCGTATAGGTCGACGTGCATGCCCGTCTACGTTCGTCGTCGATTTTTTTGGATAAATTGGCACTGAGCGGGATGGAACACAGGTGGACCAATATCACCACTTGTAGAATATCTAGAGTGCTTTGGCCTTCTCTTTCTATGGAGAGGACTAGGTTTGGAAGGGGGTCAATTGGGCTACTTTTGGGCATAATTACCGGTGATTGTATGATAGGACGCATGTCGGAGTGCATGGGATGACTTGGTCATGGATGCTGTAGGAGCTGTCAGGATGAAGAGGGGAAGGAATCGGTGAAACAATTTCACTGCAACTGTTCCGCTCTATGGTTAGCTTAGACTTAAGCACTTATGTGTATATCGTTTCTATGATCTGGACTGTCTTAGAGATGTGACATATCCGCATTTGATTAACTTCGTCAAGGGTACCATTTGGCTCAAATGAGGAAACTGATATTTTTGGGTGGGGATCTTTTTTCTGAAACTTTACAATTCGCCATAGGGCCTCCGAGTGAACTCGCGAAATGCGAGCAACCCATTTAACATAACCTAACCTTCAGGTGTATAGACCTTAGCTGGGCGTCCGGACTGTTTGGCATCTTCTGTGTTTGTACGGCCAAAAAGAAATTCTGCAAACCACTTGTATTCCATTGAAATTGATGGGACAGAGTTTACATAGTATTTATTAAGCTTAGTCTCGGTTTGACTGATGATTTTTTTCGCAAAAAATAATGCTTAGTAATCGCAGAAATACACTTTTTTTCCATTTTCTCTTATAGCCATGCGATAGTCCGCTGTCAATTGCTGTCAATTGCTGTCAAATACAAAAAAAGGGGCAGTTTCTTAAAACAGTAGCCAACTGCCAGATGCTTGTTGAAAGGATCTGTAATGCGCATTCAGTAAGGAGGCGGACTTATTGATCCGCCTTCGTCTTCACAAATAACGAAAGACTTTATCGGGTGATTTTTTTGCAACTTTCTTCTTGGTAACACTGTTTTTGGCAGCTCAGCTGTTTTCGTGTAACATATTACTGTCGAACATGTTATGTTTGGTGTATTATTTAACTATGGATCGTTTTACAAACAAGCAACGCTTGCAGTTTATTAAATTTTAAATATACTGCATCATTGGATCGTACCTTTACAAAGACAACATATGTAGGAACGTTACTGTGAATGGCGAGCGCTACTGTGCGAGGATTACAAATTTTTTTCTGCCCAAAATTGTGGTTCTAACAAGACAGTGCCACGTGCCACACAGCATGCGAAACAATGGCCCAATTGAGAGGCGAAATCGGTGAACCATTTATTTGACGTTTGGGGCTGGTCAATTGGCCACCTAGATCGTGCGATTTAACACCTTTAGACTATTTTTTGTGGGGCTGTGTTAAGGTTTTTTATAAGAGCAAACTCACAATGGTTGATGCATTGGAATCCAATATGTAAGAATTTATTCGTGAGATGCCGGCCAATATGTTGGAGAAAGTATGCCAAAATTGAACCCAGCATATGAATCATTTGAGGCGTAGCCGAGGTTATCATTTACATGAAATCATCTTTAAAGATTGAATTATATGCATCGTTCTATCGACTTAATTAAGGATTTAATACAATTCTCTAAATTTTAGGTATTTTTTTAAATCAAATCAGAAAGCAAAAAAAACCATATCAGTATAAGAAAAAAGTGCTCTTTGGTAGACAAAGCATGGGTGTACACGTCTGTAGATACTGTCAAAAATCTATGAACTGTGCCATGAAGGGGGTAACAAAAATTACCAGCTAAGAAGAAGTTTTGTTGAAAGAAGCAAACAAACGTTCATTCTGAAGGCGTTAAAAATGTTATTATTTGAAGAAAACAAAATGGCTAAAATCGCCTTAGCTTTAGGCAGTTTTCATAAAAAAATAATATATTTAAATAACAAATTTCATCCAAGAAGTCATTAAATTACCAAACTAACCTAGTAAGATAAGCACATTTCAAAATTATTTAGTACGAACATGTACAAATTTAATTAAGTAATTTTAAGCGTCGATAATATGTTTTAAAAGTAATCATTATACGTATTTAACACCCCTTTTAAAAGTTCAATTAAATTTCGTTCAACACCAACAATAACTTAATACTTTTCAGTCCTTTCTACCACCACTGGCAGACGACTTTATAAAATTCCAGACACAGTCCAACTAACAATACTTCTGCTCATACACGACTTAACATCGAAACTCAATTGCGTGTAGTTAATTGTAACAATTTGTTATTGTAGATACAAAATTCACTTAAACTGGTCATCAGGCTCTGTAGTGTTTTGGCCATGTTCACAGCGGTGTTACGCTTAATGTAGGTATCAGGTGCTAAATTTACCACATTCAAAACTATTTATTAACTTATAAAACTACCTTATACATGGTGTGAGTAAAGGAATGGTAAGAAGTGATGGCAGGCAATATGGGGTTAAACTCTGTTGATAAATTTAAAATTATGATTATCGTTGTTTATAGGTTATTTGGTATCATCGACGATATTGTCGATATAAACGGTATTATTGAAATTCATAAATATTATTATTGTTTTTGTTGTTACTTATTAAAAGTATTGAACGGCATAATGGATGTATACTATACAGTAATAAGTAGTGCTTATTCCCACATTAAATATACAGTTCAACGCATTTAAACTCTTGTGATAAATTATAAACACAATTCATAGTTATTTAGAAGGCAACTAAAGTGTTTTCAATACTTTGTGAAATATTAGCAGACGTTTAAAGGAATTATTTAATTTTAAGAACAAAATAAATTTGTATAATAACGTTTTAGCTTCATATTTATTGAACACTGCCTACACTTGTTTAACAAATAGACTTAGAACTAATGTTGGACTCCAATCGAATAATGTTTTCGTGAACCGAAGAATGTGGTAAACTTTTATTCATGGAAAGATACATTGGATTAAAACTGATTTCGAAATGAAAAGGTAATAAATTTCTTTTATTTTTTGTTTTTTTGAGCATTTTTTTTGTGTTACATATACAGAGTGTCCGCCGGGAAGGTATACTACTTTGTTTTGCCGCCATTTTAGTAAAGATTAGTCCTGACAGTTCATATTTGGCAGTCGTGAAGTAGAGATGTGGCAAATTTATTATGGAAAAAAAATTCAGTAAACCAAAGTGTTATAATTGTTAAAACATTTTATCAAAATCAATCATCAATTACTGTGACGATGAGAAAGTTATGTAAAATTTTTGGGAGAAACAGCGTGCCAACAAGAAGCACTATTTATCGTGTAGTGTACGGTAGGGGGACTGTACCTGATAGACCCCAGCATGGACCACAACGTACTGCAAGATCGGCTGAAAATATTACTGCTATTCAAAAAAGTGTTCAAAACCATCCATCAACCCCAATTCGACACCGTGCTCAGGAGCTTGGTTTCCAAAGAACAACTTTGGTCACAATCCAGAAAACCATTTACGCCACCGTACATATGTAAATAGGATGTAACAGCTCGCCCATGACAACCCCGATTTTCATCAAAAAATCATAATGAGTGAATCATAAAAAGCATAGTCGGTTCTGGGCAATGGAAAACCTTCAAATTACTCATCAGTCACCTTTGCGTACATTAAAAGTGACAATCTGGTGGTCATTGGACTTTACTTCTTTGAAACTGAAAACGGCGTTACGGTAACTGTCAATGGGGAGCGATAACGCGATAGGTTTGAAAACTTTTTAACACCACAACTTCATGTTTTGGGCTCGACTAACATGTGTTTTCAACTGGACGGTGCCACATCGCATACAGCCAGGATTACATTAGACTTACTGCGCGACCTCTTTCCACAACAAATTATTTCAAGTAATGGTGATATTGATTTGCCTCCACGGTCGCTTGATTTGACTGCTACGGACTTTCTTCTTGGGATTACATTAGACTTACTGCGAGACCTCTTTCCACAACAAATTATTTCAAGTAATGGTGATATTGATTGGCCTCCACGGTCGCCTGATATGACTGCTACGGACTTTCTTCTTGGGAATATCTGAAAAGCAATGTTTATGCAAATAAACCTGAAACGCTGGAGCAACTCAAACAAAATATTCGTGATGAAATTAATGAAATACCGCGTGAAATCTGTGAGAATGTAATGAAAAATGTGCTCAAAAGGGCTTATATTTGTGAGGCTAACAGAGGCGGGCATTTTACTGATATTGTATTCCATATATAATTTCCGATATTAAATAGAACATATATCAATATAAGATCCATTCTCTCTTATATAATCAAAAATTACAAACAAACAAAGTAGTATACCTTCCCGGCGACACTCTGTATTTTACTCTATGTTTTTCAATTTAAAGCTGGTATGAGATTACTAAAAATAAGTGGCTTTGCTTACAAGGTAATGAAGAGCCCTTCAAAAGGGCAAAATTTTCCTTCAAGTTTGGTTACAAAAATTTGGGTTTTTTTCTTTTTTACAGAGGTTTATTGACAGTCATGATCTTATCTTTTTCATTTCGCAAAAATAGTGTGGTGTAAGAACTTACTTGGGGTAAAGGAGTAGATCCCGACCGATGCACTGTATATATATACCCTATTTTACCAAATTAATTTTTAAATAATGTGAAATATCTTGGTACCATTCTCGATAAGACTCTCACATGGCAGAAGCTCTTGTGCAATGCTATCAAGAGGGAGGCACATAATGTTTGACTGTGCCTTTATGGTAAAACGTGTGGTTTTAAACACTAAATAAGCTTTTGTTGTTTATAACATGGTGCTTTAGCGTGCTGATCTAAAAAGAGCAGTACTATACGCTAGCTGTACTCGTCTACTATCGCCTAAGCTGTGTTGCGTTTACAGGCAGAATGGTATAACAGTTTTCAAAGATTCAAGACTGCATTATTTGTGAGGGCGTTGCAACTCTCCTTCAGTTCTCTGGTGTAAAGAGCTAGTACACGTACCATTTTCTTGATCTAGGCCTCTACACACAGGAGATGAAAAGACTAAAAAACTGCTAGTAGGGCCTCGCTAGATGTGATATCACCTCCTACTCTAACAGCAGCTTTTCTATGGCTGTCATAAAGTGAGGAAACTGCAGTTTCTTCCGTAGGAGAGCACAGAACAGGTGGAGTTCCATCTTCTGCTGTGTTATGTCGCGAAGGCGTGTTATGGTGGCGTCGATATTACAATGGCAGAGTTGACTAAGGACTGAGACAGCGTTGACTGAGGGCTAAAGGCCAAGGTACAAACAGTCAATCATACGTCATACGTGGCCTTTTTCAACTTACGTAAACACAAAGACGGAGCGTCTTGACACAATCAGTAATTTTGGACGAATATTTAATCAGTTTTTTCTTTTTATCGCATTTTGTTTTTTGCAAGAAAATTTAACGAAAGCATACATTTTTTCTTTTGAGTGGTTTATTTCCTGCAGTCTTGATTTGGTTTCAAAACGTCACTTTGTTGCGAATTGTAGTTGATTACGTTTTGAGTTAACTAGTCAACTATTCTTGGTGGCGGAATATCGCGGAGCAGAATTGGTTCTACGATAGATCACTGGAGGCAAAACTGACGTCAGTGTGGACCAAAAGTTACTCCATCTTCACTTGTGTTAAAGAGTGTAAGAGAAGAAAGTAGAAGAATTTGAGTATTTATGTGATGTCAGGCAGTCTGACAGTTTAAAGCATTGCGAGATAAAGTCGAATGTTGTTTTGGACTATCTTACATCTCTCAACGAAAGGTTGTTATGTACTGCCTTACATCTATCAATATACTTTGTGTACACAATATGATTACACTACCACACTGGAAACGAAAGAGCTGAGTTACGGCGAACAGTGGAGCTTGGCGAGTTTTCGTTAAGCCTTAACCGTTCGTCGGTGTTACTGAGTGATACCCCAGAACTCCTCAGCTGAGAGGAAGTTTTCTCGTTTATGGGAGAATGTATTAAGATATATTGTGACTGATCAGCATAGACTCTGTACAATTTATAAAGTAACTAGAAAAAGGGCATTTCTCCTATCGAATAGGATAAATGGTTTTGTTCATACAATCAATTCGATAATTTCTGTCTGTCTAATTTCAGCCTTATGCTGTCAAATGCTTGGAAATAATAAAGAAACTACCTAGTAAAATTTTTGTCGTTCCTTAAATTTGTCCTTTGGCCATCCATGATCTTTCTGGTCACGTAACAGAAGGGTTCGCTTATCAATATTTATATGCTGTGAGGTGCAGTTTCTGTGACGTAACCTGATACATATATAATGTTGAACTTTCTTTTAAAAGCTTAGGTCATATTTGAAAAATATTTAACGAAAGAAACGTAACCACTATTTTATTGAAACATTTTACGGGCCCATTTTCTTCTATGCTAAAATTTCTTAAAAAATTATTCAAAAGCAAAAGTAAGCATGGTATCTTAAACAAGATCGATTAATTTGTTTCAGTTTCAGTAATCAAAATGATTTGTAAGCTAAGTAGATGATTAATCTATTGTAGCTTGCCTCCATATGAATACATTTCAAAATTGCTTAGTAATTTAATTTGAAAAAACTCATAATATTGTTCCAAAAATTATGTTGGGCACCCCTGCATTTAATACACCGCTAAAATAGAAAACAAAAGCGCAAGAACAACTATACGTGCTGTTTAAAAATAACCAAATCGACAACAACAAGCATTAACAGAGAGAAAGTAAACAAAAATAGAAAGGCATCAACAATATTAAGCAGCATAGAAAACAGTAACAGGCAACAACAAGCAATAACAAACACTAAGACCTGAAAGAAATAGATGTTTAGATTCGTATGGCTACATAAGAACTAAATATAAAGTAAAAGAAAGAAATGGAATCTATATCGAGAGGTTCGAAAGTTTTCGATGTGTTGTTTACTCAGCCATATAAAAAGCACATCGATGCGAACAATAATCAGTTAATTTGGTTTAAACACAAGTTTGGTTTAAATACAAGTTTTTAAAAAGGTAAAAACGTAACAATGTGAATTAACTTTAATTACTTCATTGACAATACTGCGTAAAGGAGGTTGTAGAGACCGTGACCAAATAATGAACTTGAAAAATAATATACTACCGTACATGACAGAGCTGTAATACTTGATATTGAAGCAATAATTAATTATGCATTTAACCAGAATCCGTAAATTTTCAGATGGATTTTCTGTTGTCACATATAATCGTAATAATTTAGCGGCCTTGGTGAGCCAGCGATAATGTACAACTTTCCCTGGGCTGATGATACCCAGATCTACCGAAACCACGTCGCTAGAAATTGCATGGGCAATGTCGTAGAAGTACTTCGAATCAGTAGAAAATTAAATTTTTTCTGGAGCAGGGAGCATATTCTTCAAAGCAATTTTCTCAAAGCCATCCCCACCTGAAAATTATAAAATAAAGTAATTAAGTAATTAAAAACGGCTAACAATTATAATAAATGAGTGATAACAATTACTTACCGCAAGAATTTCTTAAATTTCAATTGGATTGCTCAGTTTTCCGACTACCGATCTTGATCCAGTGTTGGTTGATTTATCCACCGCTGAAATGGAAGTTCGTTGAAGTGTAGAAGGCAAAAGAACCAATGCAATGGTATTTTTAACAGCAATTCAATTCGGCGTGTAATTCTACCATGTGGCCCAGTGTTTCTTGGCTCACCGTCAGTGTATATACCAATTAATGCATCCAGTGATCTATTTTTATCGTTGAAAAAAATCATTTAATTTGGTTGTTTTGTATTCAGCCGTTTCATGTTCCAGTCTTACGTAACCAATTAATTGAATAACTTGGTACTCTCAAAATAAAAAGATGCGGTTCTTTTACCATCCTAGTATGATACTCACCATCAATTTTATCGTTACAGTGTCATCTTTTCTACCATTGAATGGAAACGCTAACAAATTTGTAACGTCTAACCGTTTGCGAAGCTCTTCTCGTCTGCATTTGTATTTTTTTGTGTACTTTCGATTTATCCATGATGAGATGTTCGCTATAACGATCTTTCATTTCGTAACCTTGGAAAAGAACGGTTCCCAATGCTAATGTTACTCTATTAGGCACATCAAATCTGTCACACATCAAGGCAAAGTTAAAACAATCGTATCTCTCTGTATATTGTGAACGATTTCTTCTATCCATATCTTCTTCTTCTTATACATTGTTGGCATTGATGACATAACCGTTGCTCCTTGCTCTTCATTTTCCATCACTAACAGTCGTACATAAACTCTTTGAGGCGTTCTGGAACCAATCCGCATATACGTATTTCATCTAAAATGCCAAAAATGGCGATTTTTTGAAATTGTGTGCTATTAGCATGGGTGGGTGTCGGTCATACATTTAGATGGGTCAAATTGGGATTTCTCAAAATTCGTTATTTTGGGTCAAAGTAAAGAACATCAGAATTCATTTTAGAGATATGGTTCCTTGGGCAAAGTTTCTTATTTTGATCCATATAATACGCTTTTCCTTGATACTTTGACAATTTTGTAGCATACCTACAAGTCGCCCTTATATATATTTCTTTATATTTAATGAATTCATTTCTTTAAACCACAAAAATAATTTATTTTGTACCTGATACCATCCACAAACTATTGTAGTGGTTAATTGAAGGTGTTAAAGGTCATTTATTTTGTTATGAACCAGTATTATATGAATGTAATAACTGACTGACTAACTGTGGGCTATGCAAGGCTGTTGTTATAAATGAATGGATAAATAGACGAATAACAGGAAGCACTTCAGAAAAAAAGGGTTGTTTTATACAGTATATATTGTAGGGCTGTGGGGTCATTTCCTATCAATTATCTCACCAAACAACAACAACCCCATTCTGTTTTAGGTGCAAACAGAGACTTTTTTCCAGAGACTAAATTCTCTTTTTGTATGTGTGCTCATGATTTGAGTATATAATCGTTGAGTACGTATGAAAATAATTAATAATGAAATATGAATAAAAAACAAAAGAAAGAGAAGAAAATTATTATAAATTATTTATTATGTTCGTGTTGAGTTTTAATAACACTATCTGGGTAAACGATAGTTCAAATAAAATAATTTATGCATAAATAGTAATTAAAGTATCGTCGAACTAACTTGTATCTACAATACTACATAATATTTATTATTAAATTTTATTTTAATATGAATATAAATGATTAATTACATATAATAAATTTTGTTTCAAGTTTCCCGGTTTTTTATTTTTAATTGAGCTTAATAGGAGTAAATATTGTAAATATTTTTGAAGAAAAAAAAGTAATGCAATTTAAATAACGATTCAACTGAATTAATACTTTAATTGATCCCTTAATGTTTGGGGTAATTTCTTGAAATATTACTTTGTCAACTTCGAAAAGAATGTGAAGCATGTCTTATAAGAGTTTTAGATCATTTAAGTTAAATTAATTGCAATTTGAGTAATTCGCTCCTAAAATTATGTATGGGGAATTATGTAATTCGACTTATTTGAATTATGAAAAAAACACTGAATTACAAATAAAAAGTTTTAAAATTTTTGATTAATACAATCATACATAGAGTATGTTAGAGCAGTTATTATTCACATATTAAATCTTATTCCCACTCTCTTTTCGAATGCTGATACCATATCGATGCTTATCCCTTGAGATTAGCCTAGAGTAGGTCAACTGATAAACCTACTTGCGATGAACGAGCAATATTTAGTTACGCTAGGATAGATTTATAAATTCGTAACTTTTAGGTTTTCTTTAGGTCAGAGGATGTGCATAATCTGGTGGTAATTGTTATGAGACAGATTTCAGTGATCACCGATTTTTCAAAGCTTTTTCTCAAAACACTGATGGATGGTTTGTTGAGTCGTTCACGTAGTCCTACGCAGCTATCGGGTGGGCCATGTATCAACTTAAATGTGAGCCAGTGGTTATTTCGAATCTGGCAATACTTATGTCATTCTATTCTGTCACAAAATTTAGTATATTATCTCCACTGAACGAAATTAATCGATTTCAGCTTGAGCAACGTTGGGATTTATTGGAAATTTATTTACAAAACAAACACAATTGGTCGGAAGTTGCAAAAACATTACAAAAAATTTCAAAAATCATCTTTTCGGATGAATCTCATTTTCATCTTGGTGGGTACGTTTATAAGCAAAACTGCCGTATTTGGAGCTCAGAAAACCCAAACGTTGTCTTACAGAAGATGCACTCATTACGAATGACTGTTTGGTGCGGTTTGTGGAGCGGCCCATATTTGTTTGAACATGAGGACGGCTCAACCATTATTTGTGCCCGCTCTTCATGGTATTGATGTGAACGATGTCTGGTTTCAACAGGATGGTGCAACATCTAATGCCACAATCGATTTATTGTATTGATGGCCATTTAATTTGCCGAAATGGTGATGTCAGTTGGCCGGCAAGAAGCTAAGATTCGAGAAGAGTTATGCCGACAAGCCAGAGTTATGCCAAAAACAAGACAATTGAGCATTCGCCAACATTCGTGATGCCATTGCCGGTATATGACCAAATATACTCGAAATATTTCTCGAAATTTGGTCCGATTGAATTGGGTACTGTGAGGCCAGCCGCGGCAGCCATACGAGTGAAATAATATTTCATTTCTAACCGGAACACAACTTCACAACAAAAAATTAAATTTGGCAAAATTTCAAATTGTTTTTGTTTTATTGTATTTTTAATTTTAAACTTAACTTTTTAACTTTATATTTAACTTAGAAGTTAAAAATAGCTCTCCTCAGCGATCCTATGGGCGATGCCACCTATGTAGGTCAGCAATCATCCACTGGGTAGCAATCCCGCGGGAGGCAACTAGTTTGTGCATTTATTTCAAGTCACCGTGACCCGTACCCCAAAGAAGGGTCGGCTCAGAAGTTAGAATTAGGGTATTTTGTGAGTCCCTGCCTACCTCATTATTCGAGAGGTGGTAGTATGTGATCCAAATGCTTGGACAGCCACTCGTCTTGACTCAAATTGCAAGAAATTCCAGTAATTTCTTATTTTTTAAAACACTTTTTGTACAGCAAAAAATTCAGTTAAAGATGTTTGTTCTCTATTTTAGCGTTGTAATCTGTGGGTCTATTTTAAAAGCTTTGATTCTTGAAGTCCTTAAGATGTACAGTAACAGGGTGTATCAAAAAAATAATTAAATAAATAAACATGTTAAAAAAACTGTATATTATCTATAATCTGCCATAAGATTCTTCTTTGAAATTTTCTAAGCACCCTCAAAACCTTGATTTTTGGGTTTTTCGTAACTTCATGAACTATTAAGGTCTAATACTAACCGATTTTTAGTTTCTTATTCGATTTTACTGGTATTTGGATATTTTGCCAGTTTCACAGATAAATTTTATTTAAGATTTTATTTCCGAAACAGGGCTGGTTTTATTAGACTGAGTTACTGCTTTTAACACCCAAAACTAAAAGCGTCCTTGTCGAGATAGAAATGTATTTTTGATTTATCCTCTATTAAGAGAACAATTATGACGGAAAAAAATAAAGATTTAACCAAGTTTTAATGCATGTTTTCAACGTATGTATAAACCTTTACAAGACATTCCCAACACAAATTGAATTTTATTTATTTAACGTTTTTGTGTAGTTTTAGTACCTGCTGTGTTTGTTTAGTGGAAAATTTTGTACTTTTTCGAAAGCATTTCATGTCAATGACAACAAACAATGACATTAACAGAACCTAAAAAATAAACAAAGAGAAACTAAACGAATAATGGAAAATGACGGGAGAACATTTGCAAACAAACGTAACGAAACACTCATTTTTTTGTTACACTAAGAAAATAAAAGCAAATGAAATAAATATTTACTTTGCGCATGTAAACACCTTTATATTTATGTAAGTGATTGTGTATATTCTTAAGAACAAAACCAAAAATGTATTGACATGTATGTCTCAGCTGTCACTGTCACTGACATGTTAATAAATAAACCAACACACAAACACACATGCCACACTTAAGAAAATAGAAGATTAATACACATTAAGAAGGAATTCTTAAAAAAAGAAAATATTTTTTTTACGTTTTCGTGTCGATTGTTCACATACATATATAAGTGTATGAAAGTACACATACATATATAAGTATGTATGTGTGTATTTCTTTTTTATAAAAATTTATTACAATTTTGTTGTACAGAAAGAATTTTTTCATATTTTGTTCTTTATTTAATTTAAATTTTCTGTAATAACGTTTTGCATGGCACTTGTGAAGAAAGCCATAAAATATGCAATAATTTTTCCATTATTTTTCAAGTCCATTTCTCTAATACCGATTTCGGCAAAAAGCTGCTCTTCCCTCATATTTCCACACGTACGTAATCACAAGCATAGTTAAAAGCAAACAAAAAATAAACAAAGGCAAGTAAAGAAAAAACTGAGTTAAAAACTCTTAATTAGTACGACAATTGTAAAATGCATTAATATTAGTTTGCCGAACGCTGCTCTAAATACACTTACTACGAGCATATGCGCTGGTGTACATGTTTGCTCGTGAGTGTTGTTGTCATTTCTTACATTTTTGTTTTGTCTTTTATAATAGTAACGAGTATAATCAAGACCTTTTACAACAATACATGATGTTTATGGCTTAATCTTAAAATGCCTGGAATTAAACATATTTTTGTGATTTTTCCAATATGAGAATTTTCTAAACAGCAAAGGCTTTTTTCTGCAATAACTTTAACGGCCCGTTTCAATCCGTCTTCCAAGGCTTAAAAGATAATTCCTTACACAATATTTGAAAACGTCGAGAAGTCAACAAATTGTGAATATATTCAATACTGCAGCTCGCTGCTGCAATGTTGACACATATTGGCATATAACGTACGGAGCCAGTCGAATAAAGCTAATTTTTTACAGCGGTCTTAGAAAAACCATATTTTTTTCTTAAGTGGATATATTTATATTACAACCCGCTAATCTTTAATCTGAATTATAATAGACTTCTAAGCTTTCGATTCTTATCAGCTTTGCAGGCATGCAAAACTTAAAAGTTGCATTAAACACTTTTACACTAATCGGACTATCAAAAGCGACGAATATGTGACATGTGTCAATTTGATTTTCTTGAGTCTTTTCCAGGATTTAGAGTTCAGTAAAAAATGGTATGGAACAATTATATCATTTCCACGCATACAAAATCCCTACTCATAAAACGCCACAATTTGTCCTTGTTCATAAGGTGACAAAGGTTTCCCACGACCCATACCGCGCAGATATTATTTAAATTATAAATTATTACAAAAAAAAAAAAACAACAATTGTGATACCTTCAGCTTAAATGAATTGCTTATTAACCACTGACCTTATCATTTGACGCATTGCATTTTGCATTTATTTACATAAATTTTAATTAAACATAATATAATGGTACATCTCTAAAAGCAAGACCGGCTTATTATTCACTTATTTGAATCGGCTTATTTGAACGTAGATGACCATACATAACATTTTATAGTTTGGATGAATTGAGAAAATATTAAGGTGACCTTATCATTTTGAAGCACGCCTTACAATATCAGAAAAATGCCCGCCTCTGTTAGCCATTTTGAGCATATTTTTCATTACATTCTCACACATTTCACGCGATATTTCGTTAATTTCATCACGAATATTATTTGCGTTTCTGGTTTGTTTGCATAAATCTTGCTTTCCAGATATCCCCACATAAATAAGTCCGGAGCAGTCAAATCAGGCGATCGTGGAGGCCAATCAACATCACCATTCGTTGAAATAATTTGTTGTGGAAAGAGGTCTCGCAATAATTCCATTGTAATCCTGGCTGTCTGCAATGTGGCCCACATGTTAGTCAAGCCCAAAGCATGCAGTTGTGGCGTTAAAAAGTTTTAAATCATAGCATTATATTGCTCCCCATTGATAGTTACCTTTACGCCCTTTTCAGTTTCAAAGAAGTAAGGTCCAATGATTCCTCCTGACTAAATTGCACAACAGAATGTCTCTTTCAATGGATGCAAAGGTGACTGATGAATAATTTGTGGGTTTTCCATTGCCCCGAACCGACAATTCTGTTTATGCACATAACCATTCAAATGAAAATGTATCTCGTCACTAATTATGATTTTTTCATGATAATCGTGGTTGATTTTGATAAAATATTTTAACGACTAAAACATATTGGTTTACTGAATATATATTCTGAATATACTTTCCCGGCGGACACCCTGTACATATGCACTACATATGTGTGCAGTTTTTGAAATTTTTTTTTTTACATTTGTAAAATCAATGATCAGTTAAATTATGATGTGGAACGGTTGTGGCCACGTTGTGATTTGCGTTCAAATGCTGTCGAAAGTTTTACTTGCGCAGTATAGACTATTAAAAAAATAATCCAAGGATATTATTGAACTATAGCTTATTGCACAAAACATGCTGCAAAACACATCAAAAATTAATATAAAGGGTCTGCCAAATAATTTTTTTTTTTTGAAAATGCTATAAAAAAAATCTACTGAATATTTTCTCAAATTTCTTTTTTTATTTGAAAGTACAATCCTTCCAGTTACACACGATCGGTCCAATTTTTAAGCACATTATCGCTTGTGTGCAGCTGTATTTCACCAATGGCTTCACGAATATTGTCCTTTAAAGGGTCAATTGTCTCTGGCTTGTTGGCGTAATACTTATCTTTGACGGCACTCCACAAATATTAGTCCAACGGTGTCAAATCACAGCTACGAGGTGGCCAAACGACATCAGCTATGCGGCTGATAATGCGATCTTCAAAAACAGGGCGCAAAACATCGAGTGTAGCTTCGGCTGTGTGGAACGTAGCGCCGTCCTGTTGAAACCAAATGTTGCTAATATCCTCCTCTTCAATTTTTGTGAACACAAATTCGTTTAACATGACCCGATAATGATCGCCATTAACTTTAACAGCCACTCCTTGCTTATTTTCGAAGAAAAATGACCCAATTATGCCTCTGGACCAAAATCGCACCAAACAGTGACTCGTCTTAGGTGTGTCGGCTTTTCTATATATGCATGCGGGTTTTCTGTGCCCCAAATGCGACAATTTTGCTTGTTTACATACCCGTCAAGATCAAAATGAGCTTCATCTGAAGAGATGATTTTTTTGGCAAAATCGGCAAAGTAATGTCGCAATATTCCCTAGCGTTGTTCAAACGTATACACAACCATATTCGTTCAGCGAAAGGATAAAATTAATTATCTGTCAAACCAGACATGAGCTATGTGTTACCATTCACGAAATAAGCAATAGTTGAAAAAAAAACGTTAGATGGCGGGCCCTATATTTATTATTATGTCCAGAAAGCCAAATATTTGAAAATTAAAATTTTCAAAAAATTATAATAATAAATGTGAAATTAACTGCACTACTGAACTAAGTGAACGATCTAGCTCATTTGAATGAGCTGAACTAAAAAGAGTGATCACTGAAAAAAACTGAGCCGCCAATACGGCAATTTTGCTTATTAACGTACCCACCAAGATGAAAAAAGCTTCATCCGAAAAGATGATTTCTCACTTTGCAATATCCGACCAATTATTTTTAATTTGGAACTAAATTTTCAATAAATCCCAACGTTGCTCAAGCGTAAATCGATTCATTTCGTTCAGTGGAGAGTATATACTAAATTTTGTGACAGAATAGAATGACATAAATATTGCCAGATTCGAAATAAGCGCTGGTTCAACTTTAAACCAATATATGGCCCATCCGATAATTAGCAAAAAGTGTTAAATTTGTATCATGCAGTGTACGTATAAATTTTAGTCGCTTGTACGACTTGAATTCATTATATAATTAAGCTTTAAATAAAGAAACTTAATATAAACAACCTCAACTGGCTGTAAATTTCTTATATACGTATTAGCAATCATGCTGTTAACCATACAAGTAACATGAAGTCATTACGACCCAACTACAAATATATGTATATTTTTCTCTTTTTGTTTTAAAGATCCATTCAGTACCACAGAAATTCTTTACAATTTTAAAGCATATATATGTATATGGACAGTTATGGACGATCGAAAATATTGCGACATATACATGCATATACATAAGTAATTCAATTAATCATTTCAATAAAAATTCAATTTTTTCCTGCATTATATTATAAGATATGATGGCAATAAGAAAAATAAATCAAAAAAAGTGGAAAAGAAAAACTAAATTTTCGTTCGTCATTTTATTTTTTCTTTACTTTCCTTAAAGCCAAACTGTACAAATTTATTACTTGCCCTCGCGAAATGCTCGAAAAACGCTAAAGTGAAATGTTTTATATTTTACTGTTGCAGCTTTTCCTTGTTTCTTTTTGCGTTTTTTAAAGCAAAACACTGCAACAACAACAATAACAAACATCATACAGTTTTTCTGTTTCGCCTCTCGTTTGCTGTTGTATTGAAATGTTGAAGGCAAAAGGCAAAACTCATTCACATTCACATATAAATGAGTGTAAAAGTATTCACTTCCGTTTGTCATTTTCGCTGCAATTTTTTGCTTTTTTGTGTACAAGACTCGCTCCTACTCAAAATTCAAATTTGCGAAATGAATATGAGAAATGTTTTTTTTATTATGTTTTTTTTAAGAAACAATTTTAAGGCAATATTTTAAGTGCAGTAACAGAATTTGCTTTTTCGTGAATATAAAGGAATGAATTGACAAAATGTAGATATCTTATGATATTTAATTATAAAATATATTAAAAAATAATTAATAATAAATTAAAGTTAAAAAAAGTAAAATCGAATACATATGGGACTAAGTGTTGCCGCCGTGTCTAATTACACATATTGTGTGTAATTTTTCATTGTGTGTGTATTCTGTGTGTAATTAGCTGCATGTGTTATTTTATTTTCTGTTCTACGGTTTTCTTTAACACGTTGACTGTCATGTCTACCACCGATGTATCAAATTTTGTTAAGGTATTTTGTTTGTTGATCATATATTTTTCAGTTTATTGATGAAATATCAAATTTTCCTGCAATGGCACCTTTCTAGAGATACGTTCTTCTTATTGAACACAATTTTTCAAGTCTTTGCTGAAAGAAGACGAACTTTAATATTGATTTTAGTTTGTTTTTTTATATGGCAGTTAATGTGTTAATCGCTATATTTCGAATTTTTGTATATGAAATTTGACATACGATATTTCGTGATTTGAAAACAAGCCGATTTTAGTCACAAAAATACAGAAACTACTGTTAAGCATGGAGGATAATTTGGGACTGTATCTTGAATGCTGGTGATGATAATTCACATTGTTCGATGGTAAAGCGGACAAATTTGTTTGTCTTAATATTCGAACATAAAATATGAAAGAAAGAGCAGAGAAAGGGTGTATTACAAGCAGTTCATCATTCTAATAAGACAACGATCCGGAACAAACAGCGGGTAATGCAAAGATTTGCTTGATCCGTACCTGACTAAAGCTTACCGAAACTTCTGCTTAGAGCCCAGAACTTAATATAAATGAACATTTTTATTAGGAATTGTCTAGAGGAGTTATGCGAAATAGTTTAACACACTGGTTTAGCTTAATCTGACATTATCAAAAGTATAAAACTCTACAGAGGGGCAAGAAAGCCCAAATTTTTTTTAAATCAATTCCCAAGCGCTTTTTGACTGTTCTGAATTACCAAAAATATGTAAACTATCACTAATCGTTCGATTATTTCATTATTCATACTTTGATTTGACTGATTATGCGTTGAGATAAAAAATTAGTTTTTTGTGTTTCTGATGCAACTTGCAGTTGTTATTGAATAAAAAGCTGGTCTTGTAGATAGAATTTTGTGTATCAATTTAGAAGGGAATGGAAATTTAGAAGGGAATGGTACATCAATAGAAGAGAATTAGGTATATTGGAAAATTGTGGGGTTTGGGGTGTGGCTTGGGTACATTGACGAATATACCATACATACATACATACATGAAAAAATGTTGAAAATTAAATATATGATTTTTATGCATTTATGGATAGATTGTGTGCTAAAAATGACTATGAACACTTAACATCATGGTTCTTACGGCATTTTTAGTGGAAAAAATTGACAAAATATGTGTAATTTTGGTGCCGGTTGTGTGCAATGCTGATAATGGCAACACTGATTGCAAATTTTTCACTGATAAAAACAACGTATGAGTTATATTTAATACCAGCTTTTATTACTTATACGTTAAATAGTTTTCAAAATGCTTGACGAGTTCAATTTTCTTTTTCTTTTTTATTTCTTACATTTTAGAGGTTGGTAATGGTAATGGTATGGTTTTGAAGTAAAATTTTTAAAATTTATTTATTATGTTCAAAATAACATGATCGACGAACTTATGAAACTCTTCTAGAATATAAGTTATGGAGCTACTTAATGGCGAAAACAATTCTATATAAGTACACCTAATTCTCTTTTTACGCGAAATTTTTCTACACGAATTTGTAAAAACTAATACTCGTTTTTAGACGATTTTTTTTACTAACATGATTTTTATATTATAAAGGGTGGTGCCAACAAAACGCACGATGTTAATTGTAAATAAAACAAAAAGTTTTCAGAGAATTACCTTAATATTTTGACAGTTATTTGTGAAGCATAAAATCGGATAAATGATAGCTACGGCTTCATGCCATACCTCTAACCGTCGGTCCATATTTTTACTGACTCTGAGTCATAATAGAAGTTAATGTGCTGAACTATTTCATCATTTAGCTCTTGAATTGTTATTGGCTTATTGATGTACACTCTTTCTTTTAAGAAGTCTAACGATGTTTAATTACACGATCTTGCTGGCCAATTAATACCGCCATGACATGAGATAACACGGCCATTGAATTTCTCGCGCAAAGGAGCCATTGTTTCGTTGGCTGTGTGTCAAGCGGCACCATACTGTTGCAACTACATATCGTCCAGGTCCATATTCTCAATTTCTGGCCACAAGAAGTCCGTTATCATCTCGCGATAATAGACACCATATATGGTAACTGCTTGGTCGACCTCATTTTTAAAAAAGTACAGCCCGATGACGCTGTCAGCCCATAAAACGCACCAAACAGTCACTCTTTGTAAATGCATCGGCTTTTCAATAATCACTCGAAGATCCTCATTTGACAAATACAGCAATTCTGCTTGTTAACGAGTCCACTGATGTAAAAGTGTGCCTCGTCACTGAAGATTATTTTCTTTGCAAGGTCATCATTCACTTCTGTCCGTTCAACTTACCATTAGGCGTATTGACGGCGCTTGAAATGGTCAATAAGCTTCAGATCTTAATTCAATTGAACCTTATAAGCGTTTAAATTCAAGTCTTTATTCAAAATTCTTTTCAGTAATGTTCGTGAGATGTTCAATTGTTGGGCACAACTACGATTCGAAGTTGACGTCTCTTCTGCCACACTATCGCGGACAACAGCAATGCTTGCCGCAGAAGGAAGTGGGCGATCACGCGCAAGTGTTTCCATATTTCCTTCCGTCCCCATTTGCTGAAATTTACTCACAATTCTTTCGACTGTTGACACATTTGGTTGATTATGCTGACCAAAAAATCACACCCATTCTCGTATAAGGCTTCAACATTCTTAACGCGCTGCTCAATTCTTTACCTCGCCATGATTGAATTTGTCAACCACTGATACAAAGAAATATTAAATTAAGTTGGGCAAAAATCTTGACGTTTAGGTGTGACTCACAGTTAACATTGTGCATTATGGATGGACCATCCTTTACATTCCATACATTTTTCCCGCCGTGTACGATCTTATAATGGGTCCGCCAAATAAACTTTTTATTTGAAAACAGGGCACTAATCATCGAGTGTAGCTTCGGCTGTGTGGCATGTAGCGCCGTCCTGTTGAAACCAAATGTTGCTAATATCCTCCTCTTCAATTTTTGTGAACAAACATAGCCCGATAACGATCGCCATTGACTGTAACGGCCACTTCTTGCTCATTTTCGAAAAAAAATGGCCAATTATGCCTCTGGACACAAATCCGCACTTTTCTTGGCTGTATCGGCTTTTCAATATACACGTGCGGGTTTTCTGTGCCCCAAATGTGACAATTTTGCTTGTTTACATACCCGTCAAGATCAAAATGACCTTTATCTGAAAAGATGATTTTCTTTTGGCAAAATATGCATCTTCTGTAAGTCGATCGCAGTCCCACTTAGCGAAGCGAAAAAAGCATATACACAACCATATTCGTTCAGCGGAAGGATAAAGCTAATTATCTGTCAAATCAGACATGAGCTAAGTCTTACCATTCACTTCCATTCATTCCCATACAGCCCCTCTATTTTCCATTTCATTTAAATTTCATGTAAGAGAGATCACACGTAATGACTCTCACACGAAATTATAATGCAATAGAAGATAGGGAGGCTGTGGTAATGTGGGTTGTGGGATGATAGATGAGATAAAGCTACGTCTCTCTTCGACTCAAAGCACTCCAGTGGAATCTTCAGGGGAGTGTTTGCCAGTGTTCATATGCAATGTGGAAAAGTGTTCGGCAATGTTGAGGTGCACTTCCAAAGAGCTTACGTATGGATGGAATGTGGATACACTGATAGGGACAATAAAAGACATTCAAAGCTATAAGAAATCAGCGCTATATTCTAGAGTATTTTCGCCAAAGAAGGCAAATGTGTGTCCGCAATAATACCATAGCCATAGTTTTATTGAATGTTTGAGATTCCATTCATATTTCTTACTATGAAAAGAGTAATGATTTGGAACAAAACACAAAAAACATCGTGTTATAGCGAACAAAACAGTGCTGTTCCTGCACAGCAATAAGCATAATACTTATCCAGTATGCTTTCTAGAATTGGTGACAATTTCCTGCTTTCAAATTTGAAAAAATATCTCCCTGTCAAGGTATTTTTGGAAGTTTCCTTAAAACAAATGTCTATTTTTTAAGCCTTAACAAAATTTAATATTTAGATAAAAACCCAGGACCAAATGCAACAAGCAGCACTCAGTTGATTAGCTTAACTCATGCATAATCATTATTTCTTCTTACTTAAACCATTTAGACAGATTTAAAAGTGATCTTTATCCAGGCTTTTCCACTATCGTTTTTTTAAAACATCCATCTGATGTGATTTACAAATTAATACTTTTAAATGCTTATCCCTGTTAACTTTACAACTTCAGTGACAGACAGTTGTGGGTGCTGGTAGGCCAGAAAAATAGTTTGAAGCAATGCTGCATTGTCTGGTAGCTCATAGTACTACAGCACAAAAAAAGAAAATTACTTATGAAAAAATCTGCAAAAGAAGAAGAAATTATAACGCTATTTCCTAACCAATTTCAACATTACTATGAACTTTATGCGAAGTAAATGGAAGAAGAAATTTAGAAAAAAAAATATGAAATGAAAATTGAAAATGAGAAATTTTTTTTCGAAAGTCTTGGTAAAGCAAAAGTTACGACTGCTTAATTTAAGCGATTTATTTTTGTTAGTCTTCTTTTATTATTTATTTTAAATTTTGCATTTTTTTTTTTTTTTTTTTGCTTTTCGTTGTTCGTTTTTTTTTTTTTCTTTTTGAGAAATGGTAACAGTTGTCATATATAAGAAAGAGAATAGCAAACGATAATACAGTAAGCGCCATAGCCGCGATGACGATGATGATGATGACAATAATCATAATTGCAGATTCAGCTATTTTGAGGCGCTAAAAATTCGAAAAGAAAAAGTTAAAAATATTACTTGCAAAAATTTAGAGCAATATAACGTGGGTCATAGAAAAAATTATTGTCTAGTAATAAATAAAATGTTAACAGAAAGAAAAATGTTGTCGAAATATTAGGTATGTATGTAACTTGGAAATGCGAATTTCACAACATATGGCATATCATTTACATATGGTTTGTGTTTTCAATAACTTAAATAATCCCGGTAAAAATGCCAATGTAGGCATATCTTATCGTCCTATTGCCTTACTTCCTACAACGGGGAAACAATTTGAACAACTTTTGTATAAAAGATTGAAGGAAATAATTTTACGAAAGCAACTGATACCTTTACATCAATTCAGTTTTAGAGAAGAACATTCTTTGATTGATCAAGTTCATCGAATAACACATACAATAGAGGAAGCCTTTGAACAAAGAAAAGTATGCTCAGCTGTATTTTTAGATGTTGCGCAAGCCTTTGATAAGGTATGGCACAAAGATCTTATTTACAAGTTAAAAACACTGCTACCTGTACAATATACTCAGTTGTTAGAATCCTAAATAGAAGATCGTTATTTTAGAGTTAAACAGATAAATGACTACTCCGATATGAGAACAATTTGTGCAGGTGTACCACAAGGCAGTTTACTCGGTCTTCTCTTGTATCTGTTGCATACAGCAGACATACCAACCTTAGAAAACAACAACAAAATGGCAACGTTTGCTGATGATATTTGTATTCTATCAGTCGGCGATAACGAAATAGAATCATGTACAAGGCTGCAATCATCCATAGATAAGTTAGCAGAATGGATAAAAAAAAATGGAAAATTAAATTAAATGGAAGTAAGTCAGTCCATGTTGACTTCACCTATAAATCTATACAATATAGGCCCATTAGAGTATCAAACTCTACAGTTCCTTATGCCAACCACGCTAAATACCTTAGTATAACGCTAGATGCGAAGCACACTAAAATGAAAGTAAACGAACTAAACCTAAAATATAAGAGACTAAAATGGATACTTGGCAAAATATCTCCCATTTCAACTGAAAATAAACTTCTTATTTACAGTCGAATTCTGAAACCAGTATGGGCTTATGGGACACAAATATGGAGTTGTGCTGCGAGGAACTAAGTTGAGAATATTCAAGATTCTAAAAATAGAATACTAAGGAAAATGGTGAATGCGCCCTATTATATCAGGAATAAGGATTTACACAAAGGCCTTGGTGTCACGAAGGTCACAGAAGTTATACAACTATTGGCATCAAAAAAAAAAAAAAAACGCTGTAAGAATTGAAGACATAGACCGATCAGATCAGTTAAACTTTAGAGAAAATTAATCAGATAACCACATATTTTGGCCATATAAGTAATAAGAGAACTTCTTATTCTATTAAGTAAAGTTAAATAGTATCGGTCGTAAGCATAACTCATGTCTACACAAGATACTTTTACGTTTTTACCTTTTAAAAAAGTTTATTTATGAGTTCGTAGATTACATTTAAAATAAAATAAATTTTGTGTTTTGCTTTATTAACACAGCTTTGTGTTCCACTGCTTGTAAGCTTTTCACGAACAAAAACAATTTCTATTCTTAATTACACTCTCTGTTTATAAAGATCTTCTACCTAAAGAAAGTCCAATCCGATTATTTTTACAGCTAAGGTTCAATCACAACATCTTCAACCAGAGTTTCTTCACACTAAACATTCTGTACTGAATTCAAACCAATAAATCGTTTACTGATTTAACACCAAATAAACTAATTGCTGTCCACATCGATGTGTTTTTTATATGGCTGAGCAAACAATACTCAGAAAGCTCTCAAGCCTCTCGATATGAAAGGCAGATTCTATTTCTTTCCTTTACTTTCTTTTTAGTTCTTATAAAGCCATGCCCATGTAAAGAACTACTTCTTTCAGTTCTTGTTGTTTGTTACTTGTTTTCATTTCTGCCTGTTTTCGTTGTTGCCGTTTATTTTTTATTTACTTCATTTCCGTCAATGTTGTTTTTGTCGATTTGGTTATTTGTAAACAGCACGTATAGTTGTTGATGCGGTTTTTTTTATTCTTGTTAGACAGGGGGTGCCAATCTGAATTTTGTAAGAATACGTTAATAGATAATCATAAGAATGATCCTTGAACTTATCAGATTGACATCGGATCTTTAACAGTTTCACCATTTTCCGCAACCTTTTAAGGTATGATCGTTTACATCCTATATAGAACATGCAGACAAGGGAAGAGAGAGAAAGAGAGAGAGATTAATTAAAGGCATTTCTCCATGAATCTGCAGCCACTTAAGCTGTAATATCAAAATGTTTACAAACAGCAGAAGCAAGGAAATCGCGAACTATAAGAGTTGAAGATAAAAAACGTTGATAGATGATTTTCTACTTTTGAAATACTGCTTAGACACCATAGCGGAAGTCATTTTCTCATCATTGTCCTTATTGGCTATTAAAAATTGATCCATTCTAACCATTCTAACCTTTCGAATCAATACTCATTACGCCAAGATATTATTCTGTATCTGGTAAGCTCTGATTGGTTTCTGTCTAATATACATTTACTTCCATTCTTCTGAAATCGAGCTGTATCATCACAGAGACTTGTGTAATATACAATTCACTCCGTTGAGGAGACAAGATAACATTCTGTATTTGGTAAGGCTAGAACGGTCTGAACACCGCCTGGAAGATGCAAACAGACACAAAGCCGTAATATTTTATCATGGCTACGTTTGGCCACATGATACAAGACCAGTTAAAAACTGTATAAAAAAAATTAGAAAATTTTGCGTAAACTATCTTTTTGTTGTTATTTTACTCCATTAGTCTACTACTTACACTTCAGATCCTAAGACGGAATGGCATCAAAAAAGTTGCAATTCCATTGCCACGGAAACATTACTAAGGATGGATAAGCCTCTGTTTAGTCACAGGTCATAAAGGAATTCGAGAGAATGAACACCCAAGTGAGTCGAACACCCATCTAGTCGGGAGAAGTATTATACCAGGTGTACCGGTATGAAATGAGCGATTTTTTTAATGGAAAAGTAAAAAAACATTTTATTATGTATTGACCATTGCTGGCTACACATTTTTCCCATCTCTCAAACAATTTGTGTATTCCATGCCAATAAAACTGTCTGTGTTTTGAAGCAAACCAATTAGTCACCCAATTTTCGACGTTGTCGTAGTAATCGCAGTGCTGCTCAGCCACTGCGTGTCACATTAATTAAACAAAATAGTAGTCGGAAGCAGCCAAGTCTGGTGAATATGGCGGATGATTAGCAGCTATAAGCCTAATGCTTTGATTGTATCCTGAACCGGTTTTGCTTTGTGTGCAGGTGCATTATCATATCGTAAAATTACCTTGCCGTGTCTTGTGGCCCATTCTGGTCGGTTTTCAATCAGTGTATTGTTCAGATTGATCATTTGTTGTCGGCTTGATCTGTATTAACGGTTTCACCAGGTTTTAAGAGCTCATCTTTCTGGTCACACCAGGCATACAGCATTGTCTTCATGCCGAATCGATCTGGTTTTGCAGCCGAATTTGATGGTTGTCCTAGATTAACCCATGATTTTTTCTGCTTATAGTAGAGCATAATCGCAATATGCCTCGACACGCATGCGATGCAACTCTGCAGCACTTTTTATCCAATGAAAACAAAAACTTAATGCTTTCCGCAAATCATGATTTTCTGGTACAAAATTCACCATCTTTAACACGATGGAAAAATATGATGTTGCTTGTATACTGATTTGATGTATACTGAATATGTTTGACAGATGTCATTGCCAACACAAAAAAATGGTCACGAAAAGTGTTCCCTGGAGACATTTGCATCTTGGCGCTAACTTTATACCGCTACAACTGGTATACCAAAAGTATTTTTATATCTTTTTACATATAAATAATTAAAAAATGCATATTTTAAGGGACGACAATTATAAACACTGTATAAATACGTATTTTTTTCAGAAAGAAATCAATTTAATAAGAAAAATCGGTGACTATTGTCATCTGCAATTGCCACACAAGAATATAATAAATATTGGTGTACTTTTGGAATTTACATTGGTGCATGATTACCAATAAATCTTTTATACGATTTTCGCACCAAGGTTGTATTTGATTGGGATAAATAAGCACAATAATATTGCGAGTTGACGTATGAGTCAATAAATTGTTTAATCACACGATTGGCATATAAAATACCCTTATTATTGGTGCATTACGATAATCGTGTGATGCTACCTCAACACCAGATTGCTTGCAATATCGCATTATAATAAAAGAGCTTACAGTTCAAGCTAAGCACCGTCTTTCTATTAATTAGCCTATTTAATTATACAGGCCCTGTTGTCATTTGGATTAACTTAGCATTTATGTGGCCTCTCCATGTTAGCCGGCGGTCCCAAATACTCCACTTCAGTAGTCCGATTCAGTAAATTTTTTTACGATAATCGTGTTGTTTTTAACAGTAAACGACAGATAATCGATTTTGCTATTCAGCAACTTTTATTACAATATTCGATATAGGTTAGTCGCAAGCTAACGACAAAAATTTTTGTGTTTTGTAATTCTGCGAAAAATCGTAAAATTTGTCGTAAAGTTGAATTTTTTCTAGGCTGCGGCGCTGATTTTTTATGAAGCATAGAAATTGTAGACACAAATAAATTAAAAAATTAGCATTTTATTCAATATATCTTATGCACAATTGCTAAAACATGCTTCTGTACCTAAAAAATATTATTATTTTTAATTCTTTTTTGTATTTTCGTTTTTTCGACAGAGTTGGCAGTCGAAAAAGAGAGTTTTCGACTATCGCTGAAGTATACGTATAATCGTTACTGCAAGCGACAAAAAATATCAACATCTTTTGCGATAGTCGTATCATTAAAAGTTACTACAGAACTCTATGGCATAATTTGGTCGTTTGTTTAAATAAACGATTAGCACCCCTTGCACAAAGTGAATGTTACGTGTGTAAATTTTTTGCTCATTTTATCATCCATTACTTTAACTTGGTCTTGATATTCTCAGGTTCGATTACGCCTTTTTTGACCTTAAACTTTCGTTCAGTTAGGTGTCTCTGTAATAATAATTATAGTAACAATAGTAACCATGAACAATACTTTGACTTTATTGATGTACGAACCTTTTACATTTTCACATATTTAAGTTAAACACCCAATAAAAAATGTGAGTTGTTTTAACACACCTCGTAAATAAGTTGTAAATTATTTTATTTCGATTTGTTGTATATAAGTTTGCTTCGCTTTGTGTAGTGGTGGTAAGAGGAGGGTATTAAAAATGTTTTCTTTTTTATTACTTTCATTTCGTTTTCGCTAAATTTCACTTTTCTAACTTTAACTTCTCCTATAATCTTCATACTCCTACGATCAACGAACTGTTTTTAAGCTGTAACTTTCATGCATATTTTAAAACTTCATTTTTTTCTTCTGCCAAAAAAAATTTTATTTTACTCCTGCTGGAGTATGTCCCTTTTTCTTCCTTAACATATTTATATGAAGAGAAGAGAAATAATTTTTTTGACTCCATTTTTAGCAAATGAAAACTCATTTGTCAGTTGTCACATTTTAGTTGATGATGCAATTGTATTGTGAATGCGTCTCGGTCTGTCTGTTGCCGTTTCAATTCTTTTTTTCCGGATTGTGTTTTTTTTTATTATCGTTGTACTCTCCTGTAAACTTTTTTCAAATTATTTTTTTCTATTTATACTTTTTGTAAATATATTTGTGTTTTTTTTTTCTAGTTTACATGCTGATTTATTGCGGTTAAAGTTACTTAAATTGTGAATACTTTTGCTGAATTGCTTTTTAGAGTGCCAACTCGGAAATTGTTGATGTTTAGAGTTTTAAGTAGAGATTTATAGTTAATTTAGTTAAGGTAAGTTGCGGTATTGAAATAAAAAAAAAACATATACATTTTTATCAGTTATACATTTAACGAACTTAATTAAAACCAATTTAATAGAAAGTTTTAATATCTGATAATCCTTGTAAGATACTCAAGAATTTGTAGAATTGATAAGTGGAGAGGTATGTGCAAACTATTTATCCAATACTACCATTTAGCTTCTTGACCGATATACCACCTTGATCAAAAAGTTGCCGGAATTTATTTAGTATATATAAAATACAAGTTTATTCATCTACATCTATTCAAGGTAATCCTCATCGACTGCAGCACACTTATGCCAGCCCTTGATCCAATCCTCGAACCAGTTTTTATATTCGGTTTACCATATTTACATTATTTCCTCTCGGCTCCTGAAATTCGATTAACTCGATTGAACAGAAAGAAGTCACAGGGAGCTAAACCAGGTGAATTCGGTGGCTGTTGAATGGCATTTGCTGTATTATCATGAAAAAATTTGAATATTGATGGCACTGTGCGACCGTGCGTTATCATGGTGTTTTCTGCCCGCAATTCTGAAAATCGCCAATAAACCTAGAAGTAGATGTACTCTACTCTGGCTACGTAGCTTTTGCAAGTGTCAAGTTATGACGCTAAGATTTAGGGGGTTGAGATTCTCCCCGATGTACCAACTTGACAAAAAAAAATCTAAATCCCGGAACGATGGGACCGCTACACGAGGGTTATTCCGGGAATTTTTTGATCAAGGTGGTATGCCAAAATCTCTTTGTTACAACTTAAGTCTTCTTTTCATTCCAACTGCTCCAGCATGCATAGCGTTTATAACTGCTGGAACATATTTTCTTCTTTGTGTTGCTAATATTTGTTTGGGATTCTAAATACATATATCCCGAGTCTAATAGTCGCTGGATGTAAAAACAAAAAAACAGTGGCTGTTAATATATTGTTGTTACGTTTTTACCTCTTGAAATATGATAATTAATGAGTTCCTAGATTGCAGCTAAAATAAAAATACATTTCTGTTTGTTTTCAATTCAATAATCCTCTATTGGGACAGGTTTGTGTTAAACTGCTTGTAACCTTTTCACAAGCAACAACACTTTATCTATTCTTAGTTAATCTCTCTGTTTACAACTCTATGAACAACAACAATTCCTACACAGATCTTTCTTCCTAAAGACCTTCCAATCCTATCACTGTTACAGCTTAGGTTCACGACCTTTTCAACCAGAGTTTGTCTACATTAAACTCTATTCACCCCGAGTTTACTCCAATTACATGTTACTATGAGTTTTTTTTTCTTTTCTCCATAACTCCTTTAGGAAGCATATTGGTCTTCCCCAAAGCGTCCATTGCGTTGTTCCAGTTTTTTTAATCAATTTGATTTTGCAATCAAAGTAGATGATTAATCAATGTAGCATCTTCCATATGATATTTGCGTAGTGGTTAAGATCGTTGCTAATTGGTGGTGATCTTTGCTTTAGTGTTGAAATTTTTTCCTAGTGATGTTTGTTATCATAGCCAGAGGTATGCGGGAAGGTCAGTGGAGCTTCTTCGTGCTGATGTATATGGCTAGTAAACAATACTTTGAAATCTCTTGAACCTCTCGATATTTCAGGTAGATTCCAGTTCTTTAGATTTCTTTTTTTTTAATTCTTCTACCGCGATCTGTTCGTAAAAATCTTGTTTGTGTCAGTGCTTATTGATTCTCATTTGTTTCGTTACCTGATTGCTTTGTTTTTGTAGTTTATTTTTATGTGTGAACAAGCACGTACTCGTAGTTGTTTTTGTGATCTTTGTTTAGTTTTTGGTACTGTAACAAACGACAGTGGTTCTTAAGCTTGATTTCTTTCAAAGAAATTCAGCGAGGTGTGTGTCTGTTAGATTCATCTCAGATGAATTATATATGTATATAGCGTGTACATATAAGATCGAATTCTATCTTAGGTGTATGATTGCATTTTAAGGTCTTTTTACTTCAACATATCTACCTGTCTAATCGTATATCCAATAGTTTCATTGTCTCAATGACACTGTGCTTTCTTCTTAACTAAATGAGATCAATTTTGCTTCCAATCGATGTTAAATCTGTTCGAGGTATGTCTTTGATAGAAATATATACCATAATCCGCCTTGGTAACACACAGACCTATTTATCCTTTTTTTGTGTACGTTTACTTTAGAAAAACTCTGTTTTAATTTTTCTTCCTGTGTTGGATCCATATTTAGTAAGTGGTTACAAACTGGATTTACACCTAAGCATTGCTAAACATTCCATAAAGTAGTTGCAAAGCTGCAAGTCTCACAACTTCAGCTATCTACTACATATCCCTATATCGTTGTGTGTCAATTTATGAATTTTATCTCCTACTTGTGGGGAGACGACTTCGTTCAAGCGACATTAATGTTTGCAATATTTTAAGGTATCGCAGTCTTTTTCTTAGAGAACTATTAATTGATTTAAGATAAGCGATTTCCAACCCAGAGAATCGTTTGTTCAGCTCTACACGTTAAACAAACCAAAAGGAGGCTACAAACAAAGTTAGTTGTCCTATTCGGTGCCAAAATATGTGCCCGCTTTGGTGTTATTATGGTTCTCCCGGGAACCTCATTCTGAGAGCTTTGATAGCAATGCACTCGTTAAGTACATTAAGCATAACTTACAATGATTATTAACAATAGTCATTAAGATGTTCTGATCGAATTTGATACCAAAATGTTCAGTAAATATTAAGAAGCTTACGACATCTGCATGCAGACAGGGAGACAAATCTTTTTGCTTATCTAATTTCAAACTAGGAGTTAATCCTCCTTCTGGGGTATCTGACAGGAAATCAAGGAACGGTTCGGGACCAATGTAAACTAGATGAACTCCTCTTTTTACCAGTCAGCCATTTCGCTCATATGGCGGCCCTATGGCTCGGCATCCAACATAACGTAGCAGTGTTCCTTCAGAAACTTAAAGCGAACCAGGACAAACCACGACCTTAGCTTGCAAGATGGCAATGCTATTAACTACTCAAACACCTTCATTATCTCTTCAGAGACGTCTTTACGTAAAAGAAATTGGCATAGATTTTAGCCTGGAATATCAAATAGTATTTGCCCTTAGGCAAAGACCTGAGGGACCAACCACACCAGCGCCATTTGCGCTCCCAGTTTGCCTTAATATATCGGTAAACTAATCCCGATCGCTAATATTTCGCAATGTTTTCCAAAGAGGGGTTTAATATCCTCAAATTTACCATACCATCAATCATCAAACTGGAAATATTCATTACTATAAAATCACTTTTGCTTTGATACAATACAAGCGGCCAAAGTTCCCAAAATTCGAAATTTAATTTCGATTTCCAGTGCTTAATAAAGAGACTTCAATCTCTCTTCTTCCAGTTTACCTCTGATGATGCTGATAAACATCAGACGGATGATCGCGCAAAACGCCACCTACTGGGAAAAAATTATAATGTTAAGTAAGGACAACACCACCGCCACTTAGCACCACTACCATACACAATCTTATGGAGGCAATATACAGTTGATTTGTCATCTACTTGGTTAGAAAATCAACTTAATTACTGAAACTGAAACAAGGTAATGAGTGAAAAAACAACGCTCCTTTGAGATTTGATCAGTTTTACAGGCGTTCTTCACCACCGAAATATTTAGCGGAGAAATATACAGAATAGCCCCAAGGGCAAGTCTGAGACAGCTCTTCATTGCGATCTTAGTCGAAAAATTAAAGAAAAATGTATAAATAAATCGAATTTTCTTGAAAGGCAATAATTTGTTTCCTGTTTACAAATACATATTTAATGAAAACATTTTTATACAAACCTCGTAGAATAAATCCAAACACAAAATTTTAAAAAATCATTTATAACCCATGATATCATAATGTGAGACTTGATTGCGTTATTAACTTTATAAAAATTTCCGGTATAAATTCATATCAATCTGTTAAGAGTAAACATGTTTTCCTATTTATTTTTTTATTTTTATATCCTAAAACTTAATAAAAAATTTATTTGAAAAATCATAAAACTTTTGTATGCAAAAACACAACTATTCTGTGGAAATATGTTCGGAATAGAGAATATATTGAAAGAAAAAGTTTTAGTTCTTCAATTACTCTGAGAAAAAAAACTCATAAATACAGAGAATATCTATGGAAAAACATACATACTCACTTACTAACTGAGGAAAACATTTCAATTGTAAGCCAGTCAGTCAGTCGTTAAAATTTCCCTTCGCACACACACACACACACAAACAAATAGATATTTAAATGACCCAACAATACATTGATAACTGAATGTCTGTGTGTATGTGTAGAAAAGAACAACAAAACGCTTTTAAGGTTGTCATCATTTATTTAACAAAATAGTACCATTTACAGGAAAAAAACGTAACATAAATGTACCAACTACTTTAAAATTATTTCTCTTTCCTCGTACCCTCTCTCTGTATCTCCCTCAGCACGAGTTTTACATAAAAGTGTTCCATCAATTTTATACTTCCTTTCATACTTTTTTTATGAGTGTATCTCTGCGTATTTCATAGAAATTTGTTCGCACAAGAAGAGAGTAACGAGCAACGTATTTGAAAACATTTATTTCATAAACTTTTCCATGTAAAAATGAATTTCTATGAATTTTCAATTGAATAATAAAATAAGGAAGTAAATGTAAAATGCTGGCTAGAAGACGATGGTAATGTTATAAACAAAAATATTTTAACAACAACAATGGCAATTCCATTTTTAGAATCACAACGAACGCAACTACGTACATATATGATAATATTAAAAAAAACTTATAAATGTTACTCGCGGGTCGCATTTTGATTAAAGAAAGCATACGAAGGCCGTTTAATAATTATTTAATTTTTTGTATTTCTAGCATAGTAGCACTGCTTTCGTTAATTACTACTACTGTGCTATTATCGAATTCTGAACAAGCTCCGTCTATCTGTTTAACTTTGAAATCAACTGAAAGTAGACTAATAAGTCCATTTTAACCCGAGTAGGAAGTGTGCTTAAATTGAATTCCTTCGTAAAGAACGATTCTTTTGAGAACCGAATCTTAAAAGAATACACAATACAACTTTTGAGAAGAATCAAAAACAAAAGAAATTAAAAATAAAATTCAGAACTCAAACCGAGTCAAAAAACATAAAAACGAGTTGAAAACGAGAAATTCTTGTTAGTAAATGTTGTTTGTGTAATATAAAACATGTATGTGTGTGATACCCATTGGTCGCTGCACACAAAATATGCATCCATATACACATACGGATGCATGATATCCCGCTTGACTCAGGATTCGAAATAAGAGGTTGTTCGCTATTACCGAAGAATTTTCGAAACGAAAATATTTGTTTTTGTCTAACAATAATTCTTAACAGAGCACAAAACATTGCTCTTCATTTCATAAGACTTTTGATCTTTCACAGTACACATGTATTCTTATGCCCTTGCTTTTAGATAAACACACGCACCGGTTATATGCTCATTTTCTGTTTTTTGTTTTTAATTTTTAATTGCTTTTTATTTAAGGAAACAAGCAAAAGCAAAAGCTGTATAAAGCAAAGAAAAGTTATTCGCTGTAGATATTGCTAAAAGTTTGCTGTTGATGGTCACAGGCAAACTTTCGAGATTGAAGCATTTGCTCCCACAATCCGAGCGAAGGTTGAACTCTATGAGTTATTTTTCGTTTCGCTTCCAATAGTCGTTTTCAAATGTTATGTTATTATGTTATGGCGATGTTATTATCGAGTGTCGTTGTCAATCCGGATCAAGCGTTTTATCTGACACAGACAACATGCATTTGAAGTATAAAACTGGTGCTCACGTGTTAAAGAACAAAACTGGTAAGTACAAATTTTAAAAATTTTAACTTTGTGCTCACGAGTCGAGGAAAATATTCTCAGCATAAAATATGATTCGTGCTCACGAATTAAAAATAAAACTCACTGGCACGAGTCATAAAACGAGCCAACCAAAGAAAATTCTACATACGTTTTTACGTACTATGGTTTTAACCATAATGGAAAAGAGCTCAGCAAAGTGTGATAGTCATCAACGATTTCTAGAACTAATGAGAAATCGATATCGACACTGTATGGATGCAAATCATGGTGTTTATGAATAGGTTACTTCAAAGTGCAGGTACCAATAAGTAAAGAAATCCGATAGCGAAAGTGGAATTGGATTGGACATATCACAAGAAAAAACAATCAAATATTGTTTGAAATGTTATTGATGGTAACCAGCAGTCCAGAACAGCCAGATCACACATAAGAAATGCAAATCCTAATCTAGGTCAAGAAAATGCAAAAAATTAGGGGTGAAGTCGAGATATTGCGCCGGATAGATCGGAATAAAAAAATTTGTAGTGGCCCTATGCTCCTTATAGGAACGATGAGATTATAATAATAGGTGTTCGAAAAAGTTCGGTTACAAATTTGACCAAACTAAACACCTCTCTAACGCCTTTGGTAAATTTCAGTGCACTTGGCAACACCATAGCATTTCTGAAAGGTGGCATAGAAGATATTTAAAGTTATCTTCGTTCAAAAAGGATTAATTTGTGGAACATTACCGTCCTTTTTTTTCTGTATTTTCTGTATATTATACAAAAATTAAGAATGTATCACAGGCTTCAGAAAAGATTAATGAAGTTTACGAAGTTCAATGTTAAATATGCACATCGCTGCTGACGATAAATAACTAAAGAAGTTAATGAAAAGGAATGAAGGAATTGAGAAAGACCAGCACATAATCAGCGTTGCCGTTTATTCACGTTTACACTAAGCATTCCCCTCGAAACAGCTCTTCCCATTCTAAAGAAACGTTTTGGCCATTGAGACGCGTGGAACCTCCCGTCTTGGTAAGCTTATCAGCCTGTTTTATTTTTCTAATTCATAAGAAGAAAAGGTAGGTAGGTAGGAAGGTCTGAAAGGCGGTACCGAAGTACTTCACCCAGAAACCACAGAGGCCCATTGTGGAAAGTCTTTTTCCTGAAATGACAATACGAAGAGAGAGTAGAAAGGAAAAAACGCTAGACTTATCAGGTTATGATGCCTCGTCTACTATACTATAATACGAGTATAGTAATTGTGGCACCCATGTTAACCACTATGTCTAACGTCCCTGATTCTGGCAAAGAACTGTTATCCCATATAACTAAATCTACGAACTTAGCCACTTGTGACTATTTCTCGTTTCCATGCTTAAACAAATTTCTGGATGGCAAATATTTCATTGAAGCAAATAAGTCGCAATTGAAATGCACGCTTTATTTTAGGGCCTTCATAATTTTTATTATGTGTGGAAAACCAAAAATATTCTGTTGCAAAATTAAAAGGAATTGTTCAACTGACTTCGTGCAAAGGTGTTGTGTTTAATATAGTACAGTGGTAGCAAAAAGTAAGTTAATGATATGAGTTTAATTCGAAATAGGTCAGTTTATTATTTATCAGACACAATTACTTATTAAATAATATTAACATTTATATCGTTTACTTACAGATTTATTATGGAGGCAAAGAAATGTAGTATAGGCTATCAGTAAAACTTTTTGCCTCTACAAACTAGACTTGGGTAGTTCGCGAACGACCTAGTTCAATTGAACTACTCACACAAGTCAGCTAAGGCAGTCGGTCATTACAATGAGTTTTTTAACTCCATAGTTCGTTCAGTCGTTCGTTCTTTCTTGTTTCTTTTTCGTGCATGTTTCTTTTTCGTTCATGATTCTCTTTAGTTCGTGTGTCTTTTCGTTCATGATATATGAAAAGGACAGACCCTGAAAATAACATATACAATCAGCGTTGCCAGACAGTAAATTCTGTTGGCTCCGTGGTTCATGTTTCTTTTCGTCTACGTTTCTTCTTCGTTCATATTTGTTTCGTTAATATGTTTGGCACTTAATTTGGAAAATAGTCAATTAATTTGCAAATAATATATATAGGATCCGCCATCTAACGTTTTTTTTTTTTCAACTAGTACTTATTTCGTGAATGGTAACACTTACCTCATGTCTGATTTGACAGATAAATAGTTTTATTCTTCCGCTGAACGAATGTGGTTGTGTATACGCTTTTTTCGCTTTGCTAAGTGGGCCTGCCATCGACTTACAGAAGATCCGATTTTGCCAAAAAAAATCATTTTTCAGATGAAGCTCATTTTGATCTTTGCGAGTAAGTAAACAAGCAAAATTGTCGCATTTGGGGCACAGAAAACCCGCACACATATATTGAAAAGACGATGCACCCAAGACGAGTCACTGTTTGGTGCGGATTTTGGTCCAGAGGCATAATTGGCTATTTTTCTTAGAAAATGGGCAATGAGTGGCCGTTACAGTCAATGGCGATCGTTATCGGGCCATGTTAAATGCATTTTTGTTCAAAAAAAAAATTGAAGAGGAGGATATTAGCAACATTTGGTTTCAACAGGACGGCGCTACGTGCCACACAGCCGAAGCTACATTCGATGTTTTGGGCCCTGTTTTCAACAAAAAAAAAATTTTTTCGCGGACCCTTTATAAGCAATGTTGTAACAATCTGAATATGTAAATTAAGCAAAATAAATATTAATATATTATGTTAAAAAATATATTATCTATTTTTTATTTTTATATGTAAATACAGGTAAACCTCCTACAACGCGATTTCCTATAACGCGTTTTCGCTACAACACGGTTTCCAAAATGCGAACATTTTCTTACAACGCGGTTGCCTATAACTTGTTTTCGCTATGTATTTTAATTTGAAAAAGGGTTTCTTCCCCAAATGTAGTCAACGACAAAATTAAAAAAGGGGCTTCCCCGCAGTTCTAACATCACACAACGATTTATGCTTCTTTCATTTGATGTAATAATTTTTTTGTTAGTTTGTTGTCGGCATTGCAAATAAAAACATCAATCTAAAGCGTGTACAAAATTGCGAAAAAATATTCAGTCAAATTTCTGTTAAATTTTAAAAAATTGTGAAATAGTTGTTGTTTTTTTTTTTTCGTAAAATAGTTTTGATAAAATTATTTTAAGGTGAATAAGTAAGTTTCTTTTAAACCTTATTTATATGTGTATGTTCATATGTAACTTTATTTACATAAATGCAAATAAATTTTTCAATTTAACCACAAAAATGCCGAATAAAAAAAAAACGCCGTTAAAACGAAATTTTTGTCCATTAAATTAAAAATACAAATTTTGGATCGACTTCAAAATCAAGAGAGGAGAAGTGATGTTGCCAGACATTTTAACTTAAATGAGTCAACAATAAGAAGTATCAAACAAAACGAAGAAAAAATAAGAAGTTCGGTAGCATCTGGATCCTCTGTAGTCGCGAAAGTAACTGCTCGTCCTAGAACGCAGATAATGGAGTAATCGCTTATGGTGTGGACGGAAGATATGACAAAAAAAACGATTGCCCTTAGATGGGAATGTAATTAAGCATAAAGCACTAAAAATATTTAATTATTTAAAGGAAACAGGACAATTGTCCATCGATGAAGGCAATCATCAATTCGTAGCTAGTAATGGATGGTTTGGAAAATTCAAAAAAAGACATGCACTTCACAATTTAAAAATACAGGAAGAAAGTGCATCCGCAGATGCAGATGCAGCAAAAAAATATCCAGCAGAGTTCGAAAAAATTATTAAAGAAAATGGTTACTTACTTGAACAAGTAGTCAACGCAGATAAGACAGGCTTGTGGTGGAAAAAAAATGCCTTCAACAAATTTTATTTCGAAAACCGAAAAAAGAGCTCCTGGCTTTAAAGTTTCGAAAGATCGAATAACATTATTGCTGTGCAGTAATGCGTCTGGTGATTTTATGACCAAACCAATGTTTATTAACCGACCATTAAATTCAAGATGTATGAAACAATGCAACAAACACAACCTTCCAGTGTGTTGGAGAGCCAACAAAAAATCATGGATGACTGCCAGTTTATTTAATAATTGGTTTTATCATTGCTTTGTTCTTAACGCAGAAAATTATCGAAAAAAAAGAACTTAGCATTTAAAGTTTTACTACTTTTTCATTCCATTCGACTGATTTAATCATCATAATGTTCAAATCGAATTTTTACCGCCCAATACCACATCAGTATTACAACCTTTAGATCAGAGCATAATAGCAGCATTCGGAAATCCTTTGAGATAATATTAGAGAAGACGGAGTCAGCAAATATTACGGTTAAAGAAGTCTGGAAGCAATTTACAATTTTAAAGTCCTTTGAAATTGTTGATACGTCACTTAAAGAAATTCGTCCTTCAACACTAAAAGCTTGCTGGAAAGCACTAATACCGGAAATAGACCTTCAGGGCGCTGTTTCTACACCAATAGAGGATGAATATAGGAAAATAGTGAGATTGGCAAATATAGCAGAAAGTGATGGATTCGATGAAATAACAATGGCTGATATTCACCAATTAATTGCGGACGACGAAATAAACGAAGCAGATTTAGTGGCAATGACAAATGAAGAATCAGTTGTAGTCGTAGCTCTGACGATTTTTCCGATGTTAAAATAAAAACTTTTCCCTAAAAAATGTCGAGAAAGTATTAAATATGGCAAATTATTTGGAAGAATACATTTTCAAGAACGACCCTTTAAGTAACAGAGCAGAAATATTTAAACGAAATCTTCAAAACAATTTAGCTCCCTATCAAGAAATTTATAAAGATTTGCGAAGTAAGAGCAAACAAACTTCAATGCACAATTTTTTCAAACCAATAGTCGTCGAAAGGATGACTGAATCTGATAGTGGAGCTCAGATTTTGAACTAGTACGAACAAAACGTTCGAAACAAATCATCCTAAGTGATGAGGAGTAGAAAGTTATCGTTCCATTTTAGCTTTAATTTATTAAATCTTTCAACTTGAATATTTCACGTAGAATTGAAATTTTATTTTGTTTTTGTTTAAATAAATGGAGTGTTATTAAATTACATAATATGTATGTTCTTATGACTCAGCAAATAAATACACAAAATTATATTAAGCTCATATTTTTACTATACAAATTCCATTATTTTATTGAAATTTTTTGTAATTTGGAACCAAACCCCTTTTTTGTATTGAGTTCATATCTCCCATAACGCGATTTCTTATAACGCGGGATTTTCTAGGAACCCAACAACCGCGTTGTAGGAGGTTTACCTGTAATTGAAAACTCTTATGATTTTGCTCTGTTTTCCCTTTTTTCATTTAAAATATTTCTTGTCTCGCTGACTTTAATTTTTCAAAAGAATATAAAAATGGAAAATCGAATTCCTACAGAGAATAACATCACATTAATTTAGAGCTTCAGATAAAGAAATAACTAATTCAATGACATTTATGTAAAATCAGCTCCGACAATAATACAATAAAAACTGCTTGAAATGCTAGTGTATATTTGTAAATTTTGTGACAAAAAAAAAACTTTTATAATGTACATACCTGCAGCAATATGTTATTACAAATACTCAATTACTAAAATTAGCAAAAACCCTTTTAAAAGCAACCACAACAAAATGTTATTTTAAAAACTATCTGCAAAAATACTATTATATCCATATGCACTATATGTGTTCAATTTTTGAAATTTTGAAGTAGGTTGTGACAACGGTAAAATTGCATAAGGTGAAGTTGCTTGTCCGGCTGACAAATTTTTTTGTGTTCACATGCTGTCAAAAGTTTTTCTTGCGCAGCAAAGAGCTATTAAAAAGAATAATTCAAGGATATCGTTAAATTATACCAATCTTATTGCAAAAAACATGCTTAAGAATGCATTAAAAAAAAATATATTTATAATTATGTCTAAATACTCAATGTTTATAGTTGAAAAACGTCCAAAAAGCGAAATATTTAAAAATTAAAATTTTCAGCAAAATAATAATAATTTACGTACGAAAAGAGCTAAACAACTCAAGTCTACTCCAAACACCGTAGCCAGATAACAAATTTACTGAAAAACCCTAATTAAATTGCCAAAATTGATTGATATATACTATATAACTGTTGTTATTAATTTATGAAATGGTTATGCGTTTTCTACTATTTTCATATAAGATAAGAAGGCTTTTTTATATAATTCTTCTTTATTTTGTTATATTCTAAACACTTTCTAAATACATCATTATTTACAACTTTAAAACATGCATACATTTACTTCTACCACACACTGTAGCTATGGACTCATCTATCTTTCTATCTTTCTCACTTAGAAGAACAAAAAGTAAAATAAATCAACGTTATCATCATCATCAGCATAATCATTCTTTGGTGGCTTCTGTCAGAGCACAAGTTTATAAAGATTTTTCTTAAGCTTAAAGCAACCATCTTAACATTACAGCCGTGCAAATGGGAAGCAGTCCTTAACTAAATAATAAATGAAATTTACATGCAGCAGTTTAACAGTTTAAGGAGAAGTCTTTCTCTGCATGTCAAAAAACCTTTTAAAAAATTCATAATATCACCTCGAAGCTCTTAATGTTTTCTTGTTTCATTTTAGTTTTTTTGTTCTGTGTTGTTATTTTGGTAATGTATCAATACTGTCATGGGAATTTGGAATTTTCTATTTTTGACGAAATTTATTTTGGTACTTATATAGGGTGCGCCATATATCAGTTTAAATTTGAACCAACCATTATTTCGAATCAAGCAATGCTTATATCATTATGTCATTCTATTCTGTTATAAAAATCGGTATATTATCTCCACTAAACGATATTAATAGAATAACGCTTGACCAGCGTTGGGATTTATTTTAAATTTATTTCCAAAACAAAAACAATTGGTTGAAAATTATGTATAAAAAAAGCATCTTTTCGGCTGAAGCTCATTTTCATCTTGGTGGGTACATTAATAAGCAAAATTGCCGTATTTTAGGCTCAGAGAACGCCCACGTGGTCTTACAGAAGCCAATGCACCCATTAAGAGTGACTGTTGGGTGCAGCTTGTGGAGCAGATCTATCAGTGGCCAATATTTCTTTGAAAATGAGAATGGTGCAATAATTACGGTCAGTGGAGACATCTATCGCATTATGGTAACTGATTTTTTTGGTGCATGCTCTTCATGGTATTGATGTGAACGAGCATCTATCTACACATCACATCCCACAATCGATTTATTGCGTCAAACGTTTTTAAAAGCAATAACAATTTTTATTCTTAATTACTCATTGTGTTTACAACTTTGTAGACAACAACAATTACTCGACAGATCTTTCTAAAGGGTCCGCCAAATAAATTTTTTTTTTCAAAATGCTATAAAAAAACTACTGAATATTTTCTCAAATTTCTTTTTTTATTTGAAAGTATAATCCTTCCGGTTAATAATGGAAAATAACTTCATTCAAATGGCTGCCTCGACTGGCCATGCCGTAACCTACACGATCGGTTCAATTTTTAAACACATTATCGATTGCGTGCAGCTGTATTTCACCAATGGCTTCACGAATATTGTCCTTTAAAGCGTCAATTGTCTCTGGCTTTTTGGCGTAACACTTATCTTCGACGGCACCCTACAGATAATAGTCCAACGGTGTCAAATCGCATGTCCGAGGTAACCAAATGACATCAGCTCTACGACTGATAATGCGATCTTCAAAAACAGGGCGCAAAACATCGAACTTCGGCTGTGTGGCACGTAGCGCCATCCTGTTGAAACCAAGTGTTGCTAATATCCTCCTCTTCAATTTTTTTGAACAAAAATTCGTTCGACATGGCCCGATAACGATCACCATTGACTGTAACGGCCAATCGTTGCTCATTTTCGAAGAAAAATAGCCCAATTATGCCTCTGGACCAAAATTCGCACCAAACAGTGACTCGTCTTTTGTGTATCAGCTTTTCAATGTATGCGTGCGGATTTTCTGTGCCCCAAATGCGACAATTTTGCTTGTTTACATACCCTCTAAGATCAAAATGAGCTTCATCTGAAAAGATGATTTTTTTGGCAAAATCGGCATCTTCTGTAAGTCGATCGATCAAAGTAATGTCGCAATATTTTCCAGCGTTGCTCAAGCGTATACACAACCATATTCGTTCAGCGGAAGGATAAAATTAATTATCCGTCAAATCAGACATCAGAGTGTTACCATTCAAGAAATAAGCACTAGTTGAAGAAAAAACGTTAGATGGCGGACCCGTTAGTTAAAGATCTTCAAACCCGATCGTAGTTATAACTTAGGTTCGATCACAACCTTTTCAACCAGAGGTTATCCACACTTAACTCTCCTTACTGAGTTAGCTCCAACTAAACCGATTTTTAAATTCACGATTCACTTCACGAGTTTACTCCTTATAAACTCTCTTCACACAGAGTTCAAACCAACAAGCTCTCTTCACACAAACTGTACTCGCTGAGCTTACTACAAATAAACTCTACTCGCTGAGTTTACACCAAATAAACTGATTGTTGTTCACACCGATGTGTTTTTTATATGGAATCTCTCGAACCTTTCGATAATTCAGGTAGATTCCATTTCGATCATTTACTTTCCTTTTAGTTCTTATGTAGCCATGCGAATGTAAAAATCTACTTCTTTCAGCTCTTAGTATTTGTTGTTGCTTGTTTATAGTCTGTTACAGGTTTAGGTTGCTGTTAGTTTTTGTTGTTGCCGCTTTATCTTTAATTACTTTATCTCTACTAATGTTTGCTGTTGTCGATTTGGTTATTTGTAAGCAGCACTTATAGTTGTTTTTGCGGCTGTTGTTTATTTTATTTTAGCGATGTAATAAACGCGGGGGTGCCCAACTTTATTTTCGTAATAATATATTTAAAAAAACTTCACAATTTTGTGTTTAATAAGTGCACTCGGAAACTACTGAACCGATCGTAACCATTCTTTTTTGTTGGAAAGATTATCAGGTGTAGATGGTTTGTAAAAAAATTTACGCTACAGCAAAAAGTGAGGGTGGCGAATCGGTAAAATTGAATATTAATGACATATTTATCGCAGGCAAATTAAATTTCAAGAGATGCCTATAACTCGAACAATACCCAAGATATAGTAATGAAATTTGCTGTAATAGTATAGAGTACTATAAACAACATTTACGCCCAAAATTGATGCTCTACTCGCATGTATAGGAAGCTGAGTAGAAGGAAATCTGTTGGTAATTCGCGCCGGTGAAGAATAATTAGTAGATGTCTATACGATGGCTTATAGCTACAAATATATAACATGTATGTTGGTTAGTTTTTGTTTTGGAGCGCATACAACAACTACAATTTCGGCAGTGCTACCCATGAGTCGGATCTCTTATTGTTACTCTTTGACCGTGCTTCTCTCGAGAGAAGTGTGTAAGAGAAAGGCAAATTGAAAATGTGTGTTCAGCTCAACTGATCAGCAGGTTTTGGTACATGTTTTGACAGGTTCATAACAAGGTAACAATTGGCAAGTGTTTTTTGGAAATGGTGCAACTGGATGATACTGGATTGATTACGTTACCACAAAATTTATGTCGTATTATAACATCGAAAGACGGCTTGGTTGACAGTGTATACCCCAACATAGCATAGCAATAGTTGGGTTAGCTGAGCGAAAGAGCAATTTTGGCAGCCAAGAATAAAGATGTTAATGACTTGAATTTCGCTATACAATCCAAAATATCTGTTGAATTTTTTTTCGTATAAAACTGTTGATATTGTTATCAATGAAGAAGAGGTGGTTAATTATCCAATAGAATTTCTGAATTCATTGGTTTTATCTGGTGCAACTATTATTATGCTTCGTAATATCAATGGGCCGAAACTTTGCAAACTGTAAAAAAGTTACTGGGCAATGTTATTGTAGCCACTAGTTTGATTGGAAAATATGAAGTTGTTTTGATTTCACGCATTCCAATGATACCATCGGAATCCAGTGTGCGTTACCTTTGCAATGACTATTAATAAGGCGCAAGGCCTTTTTTTGCGAATTTGTGGGATAAACTTGGAATTTCCATCATTCTCTCATGAAGAATTGTACGTCACTTGTCGGCAAACCATCTGTATTATTAATTTATTGTCATGAAAATGGAAAAACAAAAAATATTGTGTATCGTAGAGTGTTACAATAAGTACATTCATAAGTGAATGAGCCAATAAAAAAGTCAATTTTGGGCGGACCGATGTTCGCCGGGTCAGCTGAAATATAAATAAAAAAATCACACATAACAAGGTTTTAACGCATGCAAGTTGAGAAATAAAAATGAAAAATGTATTGCAATCAGGCTAAAATTGTATGTTGTATTGCAAATTTTGAGTTTTGAATAATAATTTTAATTATTTCTGTGTTAATATATTATATACATATAAAGCGATAATCAAAATTATTTGTATTTTTTTATTGGCCCCAAGCTATTTAAAATTAGGACAATTTATGAAAAATTTTCTTAATTAAACAATTTTACAATTTTGGGTCTAATTTTGATCTATTCTGTAGTTTCAATAACAGAAATAGCAAAATATCTGTTTTTTATATATTTTTTAATGCTCCTTTATAGTTTGGTAAAACGCTACAATTTTATTGAAATAACTGGGTTAATAAAAACAATAAACAAAATCTTTTTAATTTTTTATAATATTGTAAATATTAAAAAAACTAATCTACAAAAAATTTCTTTAACAAATGAAGTTTTTGCAGGTATTTTTCTGAAGCACCTAAAATACATTTTTTGCATAGTATTTTTTATTGTAATTAGTTGAGTTTAGCGCCCTTCTGTGACAGTATGGAAAAGTAGCCGAAAAATTTTTTTAGTAATATATTCAGCAAATAAATATAGTTACGAAAATAAGATTGGACACCACAGCGTTTATTACATTGCTAAAATAAATAAACAAAAGCTGCAAGAACAACTATACGTGCTGTTTACAAATAACCAAATCTACAACAACAACCATTAGCAGAGATAATGTATATAAAAATAATACTGCAGCAACAATAATTAAGCAGCAAAGAAAACAAGTAACAGACTATAAACAAGCAACAACAAATACTAAGAGCTGAAAGAAGTAGACATTCACATACGCATGGCTACAAAAGAACTAAAAAAAATTAAGAGAAAGAAATGAAATCTACCTAAAATATCGAGAGGTTCGAGAGCTTTCGGTGTGTTGTTTACTCAGCCATATAAAAAGCATATCGATACGAACAGCAATCAGTTTACGTGTCGTAAACTCAGCAAGTGCAGTTTTTAAGTAAAGTTAACTCAGCGAAAGTGTTATTGGTGAGAAGAGAGTTTATAAGGAGTAAGCTCGTGAAGCTAGTAGTGAAGTAAAAACCAGTTTAGTTGGAGCTAACTAAGTAAAGAGAGTTAAGTGTGGATAGCCTCTGTTTGAAAAGGTTGTGATGGAACCTAAGTTATAACTATGATCGGGTTGGAAGATCTTTAGAAAGAAAGAACTGTCGAGTAATTATTGTTGTTTACAAAGTTCTAAATAGACAGAGTTATTAAGAATAAATATTGTTATTGCCTGTAAAAGGATTACATGCAGTGGTGCACATAGCTGTGTTGAATAAAGGATTTTTAATTAAAACCAAACACAAAATTTATTTTGTTTTAACTACAATCTACGAACTCATAAAAACACGATTTTAAAAAGGTAAAAACGTAAAATTATCTTTAAAAATATATATATTTTATTATGATTTTGAACTTAGCTTCTTATTATGTCATTGTCAATCGGATGATAGAGCTCATTGTGGCATATCAACTTCTCTGACAGGACCATAGATTTTACGTATAATTTTTCTCTCAAATACCGTCTGAGTCCGTGATTTTCACATTCTTAAATGAAAATAGATTTGATTAGTGTTTTATAAAATACGAGAATACATAAAACATTAAAAGGGTACATACCTCCACTTATACCACTATGGGTCATGAACTGTATTTCTATTCAAGAGAATCTTTTCATAATTTTGCAAGGTTTTTCACCTGAATTATTAATGATGATTTTGAATTTTAAAGCAACATTTCCATTAAAATTTATTGTATCGCACATTTATCAAACTCTTTATAATGAACTGACAAACAGCAAAAATATTTGTTTGCAACCAAAAAAACATGGAACATGGGGAAATGACAAACAATATGTTTGTTGTTGTTGTTGTTGCATGAAAGCCGCCACCATTATCAATTGACACCAAGTAAAAATGAATCAAATCAATGTGAGCCAAAATATGTTGAATGCAGTGTTACTGCAGTTTTATTGTAACATTATTACAATGTAAGCGAGAAACTTCTAAATGAGGTGGTAGTGGTGGTTATAAATGAATGAAATGTTATATTCTGCTACAAAATTATACTGATATTTGCATATGGCTTACAACGGCAAAAACAACGGCAACTGCAGCAACATTTGCAACAGTAATAGTAACGAAAACAAAGTCAAACCAAAAAATTTACAGGCAACCAAAAAAAACATCATGCATAGCCTGCTTCAAGGCTATAAAGCTACCACATTCACACACACACACACACAAACATGTTGGCAAGTGCATTCATTCGCTTATGCATTTCATTCATTTCAACAATATTCGATTACCAATTTCAATTTTCTGCTCCAAATATTTTAATGTTTCTGTCAATGTAAGGGGGGAGCTGAACAAAAAAGCATCCCAAAAATCTGCTCCAGTATTTGTGTTCGCTTGTCAGAGCTTCTTTACGTATTGCCTGTTAATGTGGTGGAAAAGAGTATAAAAAGGATGCTATGGCAACGATGTTATCAAATTCACTCATACACACATACACTTATACTTCTATTTTCTAACTCCGATTTCTGGTAGCGATGTGCAACTCATATTCAACAACATCAGTGAATATAACAGATGTTGTTGTGATTATTGCACAAATTCAGCATCATATTCATTGTAATTTTGTTGGTAACCATAAATGCAGTTACCAAATGGCTTTATACCGAAAAAAAAAAATTCCAACAAGACGACACATTCGCATATTCGCAGAAATTTTATTGCACATTTAGGAAAAAATTACAGGGTATATTGTAATGATCTACTATTTTAGTTAAACTTTTATGTGTGAAACTGTGAAGTTGAAAGAATGTTACGCATAAACATAACACAGAGAACACATTTTGCCAGTTTAATTCGAGATCGGTTAACGCACTGAGCGTCAGTGCGTTTACAAAGAATAACGGTTTGGTGAAGTTTATGACATGGCACTGTTAGCTCAATAATTCTTGATATAAGTATCGCTGCTTCTTTATCATTCATAGCTGTCTAGAGCACAATTATAAGCTTTATTAAACCAAATATATGCCATTATGATCGATAAACTTCTTCCACTTTTAGGGTAAAGCTATTAACCCATCAATATAGAACTTCTCGGTTTTCTAACCAAAAAACTGAACTAATTGCGTTTTGATGGTCTCCACAAAATTTAAATTTACACCCTTAAGAGGGTTCTGCAGAGATTAAAACAAATGATAATCTGTAGTTGCAAGGATCAGGCTATATGGTAGATGCATCAAAACCTCCCAGCCGTGCTCTATCAGTTTCTTCATTGTTGTGATGAAACACAACATATTTTCTGTTGACCAATTGTGGCCATTTTAACTGAATTTCATGCTTGAATTTCATTAACTGTTAACACTTGAAATCAGAATCAATCATTTGACCAGGTTTAAGAAGCTCATAATGTACAATTTTCTTTCAATAACACCAGACACACAGTTTTTACAGTATGTCAGTTTTGGCTGTGCCGCCATCTAGGAAACTTTATCACCACTATGATAAAAAAATCCGGAATAACCCCTGTGTGGCGGTCCTATCGTTACGATTTAACGATTTTTGTATATCTTTTGTTGATATTTCCGCTAAGTCTTAGCTTCATAGATTCATATTTGCAAAAGCTACGTAACCAGATAAATTTTTTACAATTTTAGAAATGGGTTTCTATTTGCAACAACGAACTTATATTAAATTTTGCATGATTTTCTTGGAAAAGTGTTACGGCTGCGGTTCTCCAAAGCAAACCAGTGGCACGAGCTGTTTAAAAGTGGTCGTGAGTCCGCAAAACACATGATTTGAGAGGCAGAATCTGATCCCACATTCATCAAAAGGATCATTACGGGAGACGAGACTTGGGTTTATGAATACGACACGCAATCCAGACATCAGGCAAGTAAATAGGATTTACCTAATGAGCCGAAACCAAAAAAAACCACGTCGTTTTCAGTCAAAAATGCAGGAAGTGCTCACGGTTTTCATGGATTACAATGGTGTAGTGCATCATGAATTTTTGGCTGAAGGCCAGACAGTAAGCAAAGTGTATTATTTGGGTATTATAAGACGTTGGCGTGAAGCGATTTGCCGAAAGACCAAAGTTGTGACCAGAAAACTTGTTGATTTTGCACCATGATAACGCACCGTCGCACAGTGCCATTATTATTTGAAATTTTTTGAAGAAAAATGAAAGAAATACCATCCAACAGCCACCGAATTCACCTGATTTGGCTCCCTGTAACTTCTTGCTGTTCAATAGAGTTAAAACAAACATTATGTGAAACGTGTTTCAGCAAGCGAGAGAAAATAATGAAAAAATAATACCGAAAACCGAGTATAAAAAATGCTTCGAGGATGGGATCAAGCGCTGGCATAAGTGTGTTGCAGTCGATGAGGATTACTTTGAAGGGTACAATATAGATTTAGATGAATAAATTTGCATTTTAAATTTTCTGAACAAATTCCGGGAACTTTTTGATCAGGGTGGTATTTCGTCCATGATCTTTTCCACACATTAGTGCCGTACGTGGTCCACTTTTCATCACCAATGGTGGCACTCAAACAAGGAGTTTTTTTGAATGGTTGATAACTGTTTGGTGATAAATACTCAGTTCAGTAGCAACGTGCACGTTACTTATATGTCGGTACTCGTAGTTCTCAATTTTTTCCATGACTTCATTGACATTTTTAGTAATTGGTCGACCAGGGCGAGGTGCAGCTTTAATATGAAAATTATCACATCGAAAACGTGTAAACCATTTCAATACTCTGTTTTTTTTTTAACTTCAACAACGTTTCCTTAAACATCGTAGGTTTTTAAGCAGCCTGCAATGCATTTTTACGTTTTCTTTTATAGAAAAGAAAAATAAAACGATAACGTTCTGAATTTTCACTCATTTTTAAACGTAGATAACTTTTCACAGAATAATGCAATTTTAAAAATAAAAAATCTCTTAAAATCTCACCTTTGAAACAAGTGTTGCCTGATGCAATTGGTAGTGTCAGGGATATTAAATCTTAGAGTCGTTTATCGTACACTCAATATATATTACAAGTCCAATCTTTCAAGTTTAATCTTTAATCTTTTCATGATTTTACTTTTGTCTATATTTTAGAGATCCTATACAGGAACAGACAAATATTATTCGCTTAATTCAAACCCTTGAATTAATGTGCGGCTCTAATTAATTTCTCTTCATTCCACAACGATGGTGAGCATATGAGGATGAGATGAAATTATTGATTTACACTTTCGTGACAGTCCGTTTGGTGATATCAAATGAAATCGAATAAAAGATCCAATCATATTAGGCCAGCATCACGCAGATTATTGAAAAATGTTTATTTAATCAAATATGATTTGATTTACTTTCTTAAAAGTTATAAAAATTATTCTTGCAGAGCACCCTTTATAGCATCTCTTTATACAGTGGTGGACATAAGTTAGCACATTACCTATGTGTACTTTTTTGAATTAAAATTTATTATTTAAATAATTTTTATGTCCTAAGGTATCACTTGTGGTCCAAAGAATAGCATTAGTTTACTATAGTTTACTTCTTGTTAAAATATAGCGAAGCTCAAAAAAAAAAATGGCCGGACAGTAATTTAGGACAAATAAAAGAAATATAAATATATATTTATATATAACGAGAAAAAAAAACTAAACTACTTATTTATTTTATTTAAAACTAAGCATCTTCACATCTCTTCGGCATAATGTCTATAAGTCGCAAGCGAAGTACCTTTGGAACTGCTTACCATTTTTTTTTCAAATTATGTTCATAAGTCACTAACAATTTTAGGTTTAAATACAATAATATGTTGCTCTACACCATTCAAGGGTTTACTACATGACTGATATCTGCTAATTGAGCTGACCAATTACAAATGTCGCTTCAATTTTGCTCTAAGCAACGTGAAATGAATTTTGGATAAATATCATGCGTAATGTTTTCCTCTGCAAATGAACTCACTGTATTCAAAAGTACATTTTTCTAATCGTACTTATGTGGTTTATATGACCATAAAATACGACTCAAACCATCACATTTCTGGCACTATGTTTCACCGTCATCGATGTGTACCTGGGGTTGTGTTGCACTTTTACAGAACGCCATATATAATATTTTAGTCAAATCCAAATCGAGAAAATTTTAATTCATCGCTGCCGAGGGTATTATTCCAAAAGAGCGGTTGCTTTACTATATGCTCAAGCAAAATAAAATTCAGGACTTCAAGCTCTTTTCTGATACGTGTACCTTATGTTGTATAATGCACCTACGCAATATATTTTTAATTGTTCTTTCTTCTAATTGTTCGCACGGAGATGTTAATACCAAATTTTGTTGAAAACTTCTGTTGCATTTGAGTTGAGATTTAAAGGGGCTGGCAACTAAGGCTCTATAGATAAAAGAATCCTTTTTACGAGTTATTTGTGTAGGCCTAGCGCACTGTGTAAGTCCCATTAGCTTGAATATGAACTATTGTCCTTTTCTAGCAGTTTAATAGGGAAGCAGTGTCACAAACCATGATTCCCCATGAGCTTATTTGATGAATAATTTGGCTTTGGCTTTGTCAACCATTTACCTTGACCTATTTCGATTTATTGTTTTATGGTTTTTATTAAAACTTTTGAAATTAAACATTCAAAAAATTCAACAATTTAAGATATTAAACAAAAATGAATGAATGAAGTGAAGCAAACTGTGCTAAATTTCTGTCCAGTGCAGATTACATATTTCTTTAAATAAATTAAACATAAAAATAAAACCTGTTAAGAAAATAAATTAAACAAATTACGGTACATACTGAGCATACAACATAGACAGCACTTGTAAGTAAATCCTTTAATCAATTTTGATGCATAGAAAAAAGTGTCAGCTTTTCAATCCAGCATGAAATGTGCTAACCCAATGTCCACCACTGTATGTGATGAATGTATGCATGTGTTACTAAATGCTCGTATGTATCTGTATATCTCTATCGATACTTGTATGAAGCTGATTGCAATTACATTCCTCAAATCAAAGAGAAAGCATTCTGCTACAAAAAATCGCGGTTAAATTTTGTGCATCCATAGAAATTTAATTCGATTTGTGTTTTGTTGCACACACATTACTTCATATCAGCAGTTTGGCATATGCTCTAAAATAGAAGTAAAGGCCAGTTGGAAAAATTTTGTGAAACAGACTTAAGCTGGGATCACACGATTGACTCAAATACACCAATTTGCTACAAATCTTATTGTGACAAATTAGTGCACAATAATAAAATTGTTCCAATTAACAATTCTGAATTCATACGGTTGTCTTATTTTATACAAAACTTATTGCCACAAGATGATGCGAAACGAAGTATTGACAAATTGTCCCAGCGCTGTCAGACGATTGTTCTAGTTTACGGCAACTCTGTGAATCAGCTGTTGTGGTAGATTAAATTTTTTTATTTTTATTTTTTGGTGTTCAAAATAGTTCGTTTAAAAAAAAAAAAAGCGTCCTCCTTATTTATATGAAGATCATTTAGTGAACAAATAAATAAAAAGAAATACAGAAAAAAGAAAAGGAGTGTGTGGGTCAGAGAGTAGCTTACAAGAAGGGCCATTGATACGTACATATGAGACATTTCAATAAATTAAAAAAAATAATAATTCATTAAAATATTTATTTATTTAATAACAAATTATATTAAATCCTCTAAAGTAGAGATTATTTGTTCTCTAAAAAAATTGCATCGGCTTTGATTATCAGGTGTCCAAAAAAAAGAATTGATGAAAGTTTGTGCTGCAGTTTACATATAAATAATTTAAAAAATGCATATTTTAAGGGCCGACAGTTATAAATACTGTATAAACACATATTTCTTTTCAGAAAGAAATCAATCAAAAATTAAAAAAACGGTGATTATTGTCTTCTTTAGTTTCCACACAAGAATATAATAAATTTTGGTATATTTTAGGAATTTACATTGGTGCATGATTACCGATAAAGCTTTCACACGATTGTAGCACCAGGGTTGCATTTTATTGGGTTAAATAAGCACAATAATATTGTGAGTTGCCGTGTGAGCCAATAAATTGTATAATCACATGATTGGCATATAAAATACACTGATTATTGGTACAATCGATAATCGTGTGATCCTACCTTTACATTGGAATTATAAATAATTTCAATATTTTATTATACCTACTTAAGTTTAGTTAATTTACCAACAACAATCTTTCTTTTAACTCTGTTCCTAGTGACTCTCTTTTTTTATAAATTTGTTTTTCTTTTCATTATAAATAATTTAAAAATACATCTGTTTGTATGCGAATGGAATTTTTATCGTTTTATTTGCAACAAATTTGTTTATATTGTCAATTTGTAAAATTTATTCTTATTTTATTTAATTTGTGTTGACAAATTTACCATTTAATTGGACATTGATGTTAAAATGTCAAGTGATTTCTTTTTTTGTTTGATTTCATATACCCCCCTTGGATGTTGCCTGCTGTATAGTATAAAATAGGAGAAAATGTTCAAAATAGAAAAAAAACTTATGTTGAATATTTAAATAAAATTTTAAAAATATGCGATAATTTACTTAAGGCCAGGCTTTTGGGCTATAAACTAGAAAAAATGTTTAAATTAAAATTGTTGAAATATATTGTAGCATAGGTTTTGATTAAATTTTCATAGTATTAAATAAAATGTAGTATTAAATAAAAAGTTTTAAGCATTTTATGAGTAAAAGTTTTCAATTGAAAAACAAAATGATGGAGTGATAGCAGACTAAAAAATAGCAACAACTAAAGACTTAAATACACAAATAATAAAATAAATAAATTTTAGAAATTTGTATAGAGAGCATGCCTAAGTATTGAAGATAAAATCTATGTTTGTTTTAAAAAAATTACAAAAAAAAATGGAATTAAAAAATATTGGGAGGAGGGATTGGTCTCAGATGTTAAATTAATTTGAAATATACATACTGGCTCTCTAACCAAACAAGCCAATTAATTTTTACAGATTAGCTGTCTGGTGGCCGGGGTATGTGAGTGTTAACAGATATTTCAAGAATGATGGCTTTTATGATAATTGGTTCACTAAATGCCATCTTTCCCAAGAGTTTATTCACTATTTTGAATAAACCAACTCCGAATATTCTAGCAACGGCTGCAGACAAATTTTTCACGACCTATATTTCTAATATATCTTAGTAGCAGAATGGTCTGACCTTTCTAGGGGAAGCCATTGACATACGCAGCAATGGATGGAGGAAGCATGGGAAAGCTAGCTGTAAAGTTTTCTTAGAAAAAGCATTTGCTTGGCACTTGACGACTTAAGACTGATTTTGGTTGGTCGGAGAAGTCTGTCCTGCGACAGTAAAGGCAAACTCTATAGAAAATGTTATTTTTTGTTAAACCTTGGACTTATTTTTATATTAGATCACTTTAAAAAGGTAGATAAAGAAGAAGGTAGATAAAGAAGAGTGGTGCAAACATAATCCACGATGTTAATTGTGAGGTACACCTTAAAGTCAAGTTTTTTGCCCAACTTAATTTGACATTTCTTTGCTTCAGTGCTTGGCAAATTCAATCATGGAGAGATACACAATTGACCAAATGTGTCCACAATCGGCAGAATTGTGCACAAATTTCAGCAAACCGGGTCTATAGGAAATGTGGAAATTTCTGCGCATGAGGCCGAAGATAGTGTGAAGAGCCGTCAACCTCGGCTCGTTGTTGTGCCCAACAACTAAACATCTCACCAACATCACTGATGCGTATTTTGAATAAAGATTTGAATTTACATGCCTACAATGTTCATTCAAACGTCGTCAATACGCCGAATGGTAAGTTGATCAGACAGAATGGTGAATGGTTACTTTACAGAGAAAATCATTTTCAGCGACGAGGCACACTTTCACCTCAGTGGATTTGTTAACAAGCGGAAGTGCCACACTTTGGTAAATAAGAATCCACGAGTGATTGTTCAAAAGCCGATGCATTCAAAAAGAGTGACCGTTTGGTGCGGTTTATGGGCTGGAAGCGTCATCGGACAGTACTTATTAGGAAATGAGGACGGCCAAGCAGTTGCCGTGAATGGTGTTCGCTATTACGAGATGATAACGGAATTCTTGAGGATATGGCACTGGATGATTTGTGGTATCACTAGGATCGTAGCACTTGCCACACAGTCAATGAAATAATGGCTCTTTTGCGCGAGAAATTAAATAGCCGTGTTATCTCATATAGTAGTGATATTAATTGGACGCCAATAGCATGTGATTTGACACCATTAGGCTTCTTTCGTAGGGGATATTTAAATGAAAAAGTGTCCATCAATAAGCCAAGAACAATTAAAGAGCTAAAGGATGAAATAATTCGTCACATTAACGATATTGAACCTCAACTATGTCAGAGTCATTGAAATTGTGGACCGATGGATAGTGGTATGCCACCGAAGTGAGCAATTGGTTGATATTTTGTTTTCCTTCATTCATAATATAAGTTATTAAGATAATTTACTGAAAACTTTTTTTTTTAACTACACTATGCACTATTTATATTTCGGGAATAGCAAATAATAAAAAATATTTTTGAATGAAAATGGCTTTATTGTTTTTAAAATATTCATCTTGATAATCAATACAATTTTGCATTCGTTCAAGCCATTTCTCAAAGCAGTAGATAGAGTAATAGAAACTCTTGAGACACCATAAAAACATGGTTTTTCAACAGCTTCTTCGGCGCTCGTAAGCCGTTGACAACTCTGCTTACTTTTGATATTCGAGAACAAGAAGAAATAATTTCAGCAAACCGAAGCAAACTTGAACAAGAAGAAGTTATTGTGTGAGGAATCAGAACTGAAAGGAGGATGCGACATCAATTCGATGTCAAAAATTCATCAATCAGAATTGACAGTCCTACGTTGCTCAAGCGGAATAGTGGTCATATGACCTATTCGGCTGAAGAAAGAGGCGACTATTTGCTAAGCCGCGCTTTTTCCACGAACAACTTTTGTTAGACTTAGCTCGCCTTAGAATACCCACACGGTCGATTGCTGCTTTGTTTTCGGCTCATACGCTTATATCCATGATTTGTCACCTGTCACGATTATATACACGTCTTTTGAAGCACCACGGTCGAACTTTTAAATCATTTTCTTACAATTCTTCTTCAACAAACACGGTCGATTGCTGTTTTGTTTCCGGCCCATACGCTTATATCCATAATTTGTCACCTGTCACGATAATATAGACGTCTTTTGAAGCACCACTGTCAAACTTTTCAATCATTTCCTTACAATTCCTCCTTAAATTATGGGGTATCCAACGAGAACAATTTTTTTTTTACAACTAAGTGTTCATGCAAAATCGTATTAATTGAAATGGAACTAGTGTGCAATGAAGCCCCTATCTCACAATATGTCACATGACGATCTTGCATTGTTAGTTCAAGCACTGCGTCGATGTCCTGTGGCACAACAACCGCTTTTGGACGACCTTTACGGAATTCGGTGGTGACCGAACTACGACCAGGATTGTATTCACTATACCAGCAATATACTGCGGTTTTTGATGGTGATTTATCACCATACAAAGGACTGAGTTCTTCGACACATTCTTGTTAAGATAATTCACATAGAAGATTAAAAATGCAACGAAAACCTTCTCTTTAAATATAAATTGTTTTGGCCAAATTGATTTTCTTAACACAAAAGAATCAGCACTTGTACATCAAAACGTTGTGAGTAAGTTTATGAAAAAAAAATTTCAAACTTTATGATGGCTTTGCCAGCTTCAACTACTGACATTAATATTGTCAATACTCGAAATAAATAAATAGTACCCCTCGTATTGTTGTATTGAGATATCTGAAAACTGCTACCATTTAGTCTATCGTACAGCCCCTGACTAACACAAGATTTCTCTATAACATCTCCAAACTTTGTAGCCTAGACGAACTTATGTCGGTCGGTGCCAATACACACAATACAATAATCCCTACACACTACTTGATAGACACCTAGTTACGAAAATGCATATATACAAAGTATGTTATCTAATGATTAAGTTTACTGCTAACAGAATCTATGAATTAGATTTGATTTTTCTCCTATTTCTTAAAAATATTTATTGAGTCTCTAAGTCTTAGTAAAAAGACAGTCTTAGTAAAAAGACAGTCTCAGTTAAAGTTATTCTTGATAGTCTGGAACAAGACTCAAGTCTGCTCCTATCATAATTGCCTAACAAGACAGTAGACTACGTTGTTCTCCCTTTCGCTAACCAGGCTTTTGAAAATTTTTTTCATTAGTGGCATGGAAGCTGCTCTCCTGGCCAGTCAGCCTCGAATTTTAGCCTTTTTTTGAAGCATTCGGTTTATTTATTTATTTATTTATTTATTTATTTATTTGTTTTTTGGTCTTCATCATCCTCGTTTTAATAGGTCATAATTTTTTCAATTTTTTCCTTCTCTAGGTCTTTCCGTTTTTCTTGAAAAGATTTTTTAACCTCCTCCAAAGGTCAGATTAATAATCGCCTCTAACTGCTTTATCGTTTCCGAGGCAATTGTTGTAAATTGGACCGATTGCATCCGAAAAAAAAATCATTACCTTATTAATCGATAGACTAATCTTAATCTGGTGAACTTAAACATAGTCTTGGGGAGCTCAGAGATATTGTGGTGGATCAGTGTTTCGTTAATAGTTATAAATGATAGGAAATCTCATTCAGATTGCGTATACATGTCGTCAACACTGCTTTAAAGTGGTCTCAGAGTTGTGTTAATGTCTGAGTCAGAGTAACCGTAGTGTTCAGCACCCATGTAGCTTTTTCATAAAAAAATATTTTGAAAAAATTTATTGGGGAATATTACAAGTTCGAATACCCAATAGTCTTTGATCATTCAATATCATTCTTTTGATTCCTTTGACTATGCCTTTAGGGACAAACCTTTTTCTTAGAGTCTAAAAATTTTGCATCATTTTTGACCAAAAAAAGAACACCGTAAAGTATTTTATACTATTGAAATTAAGTGTGCTTGGTTAGAACTTAACAAACTTTCCTTGTGTTAGGTGAGGAGATTGAAAAAAAGGATATTTTCGTAATACAGTTAACAGAAGCAGTGCTGCATTAAAAGCATTATCAGACCAATATCAAGCTGTCCTACTGTTTCTCTTTGAGCAAAAATCCTTTTCCTTTATTTTATAAGAAACATAGGCCTACATGGTCTACATGGCTTACAGTGTCTCTTTGAGCAAAAATCCTTTTCTTTTATTTTATAAGAAACATAGGCCTACACGGCCTACATGGTCTACATGGCTTACAGTGTCTACTGCTGCCCTGCGTGTTACAATAGATAGCTTATCTTGAGCTACTGCGTGTGGGCTTGCTAAGTGTGTACTCAATCCGTTTTCTTTTCCTTACTTGAATAACGATCAGTGTTTCATTTTATACCAAACCACCATATTAGAGCTAGTGCTTGGTAAAATATACGCTCATATCTGTAGTACTTTTCACTGCCATATAACAGTGTGATTTTCCCACATGTACTGAAAGTGACTAAGACTATACTTGGCTAGAGTAAAAATCACGCTGAGCTTAAGATTAAAACTTAACACTGATAGGGTTGCCTGAGTTATAGCTGAGCTCAACTTGATAAAACAGAAAATTGCAGACCTATATCTCTCTGATAGAGTGGCAAAATTTAGCTCAAAAATTATCGCACCAAAATGTAATTTAAATCCTAATTCGTTTTTTATTTTCGAGTTTCCAATAGAAGGAGAGAGTACAAATTTTAAAAAAAAAAAAAACAAACATTCAGTTTAGAAATTGATTTTGATTGTTACGTTTGAACATTTCTAAAACGTTTGAGTTTGTTTTAATTGCATCAAAATAAAATAAATGCCACATTGTTGTTGTTCTACGGTTTCTATTTCCTCACTTTTACTTTATACTATTTATCTTAATACAGCAGCTTATCTTCAAATACAACACTTTACTTTTATTTAAGCCTAAACACGACGTTATTTTATGATTGCAAAACGATAACTATATCGACAGCCTCCTTATATACCTAACTGCCTACAGTTTTAAAAGTTCCGGAAATGTCTCAAACGCTCTAAAATGCTCTATTTTATGTCCGTTAATTTTAAGCATATAAGATTGCATTACTCAAAGATTACACAAGCCAATAGACCAAAATCGCACAATATAGTGCCAAGAAGCAGTAAAGTGCTGTATTTTCTTTTTAGGTATTTTTATTTTCGTAACAATATTTATATTTCTAACAAATCATTCAAATAATACTTTTTAATACAGGGTGGCTAATAAATTTTGCTATATAAAGAAACTGATTGATTTTCACTTTATTAAATATTTTAAATTATTTTTAAAAATAATAGATTTTTTTGTGGAATCCATGCTTAGAGACGCATGTGTGATATCTTAACCAAAAGCTGTTCATGACTGCCTGTAAATATGACGTCGATATCAATTCACTTATCGATTGAATAACTGTTTTTAATAATTATAATTTGTAATTTCGATTAATACACTTTCTGTTTACAATAATCCACAAGAAAAAATCTCCTACACTTAGATGTGGATAACAGAATGTTGAAATCACTCAAAATTGAAAAGAATTATCTTTCGGAGTAGTTCAGGACAGAAAAATTTCTTTCATATTTTTAAATAACAATCTCTACATTGATAACGCCTTCTTCAGAAAAGTATGATCGATAATACAGCCTAATAAAACTGCATAACATGCTGTGAGTCGAGCTGGGTGCAATTTTCTTTTTTGAAAATTTTGTGGAATAGAGTTAGAAGTTAAGAAATCTTTTTATTGTCCACCTGCTGGGAGGCATGTATGCAGAAGTGCGTCAAAGCTTTCGTCGTCTAAATTTTGCAATTCCACTAAATTTAGACAATGATCTAAAAGTGAAAAATAAAATTTAACGCATAACTCAATTAGGAAAAAAGTTATTACATTTTATTTTGGTATCGCATTTCATCAGCTACCCTGTATAAAAAAGAAATCCCTTCTTTCTTTTTTTCTTCTTTAATCACATGTTCCCATATGTTTAACACATAAATTGTGCTCAGAAATATCATAGAAAATTATTGTGATTATTTTTTTCTTGTTTTTTTTTTCTTTTTTTTTAAGATATTTTCAGCACAACAAAATGCAAATCATTTTTACTCGAAATGGCATCATTTATCATTTGTCAACAATTTAGTCATACTGTCACAATTTAACTATAAATACTTACACACACGCCACCTACACACAAAAGCAATAATAAACACTCATGCACACATTGGACTCACAGTACTGGAAGAAAAATAATATTTTTATTATGCACACCCTAGCACATACGCATGTTCTACATATGTATTTAAACTAAATAACATTGTGACACTATAACTCTAATACATGTGTGTGTGTGTAAGCCAACGCTCTCCTTTCTCACTTTTAGACTCTCTTATTTAGACTTTTCATGATGAATACTAAACGATAATGTCTGCATACACATACAATAATAACAATAACACATAGTATTACAATCATAACAATGTTCTATCTCTCTCTCTCTATCTCTGTATTGCTATGTATGTGAGTGCATCCCATATGCACTACAATAATAATAATAATGTTCAATGTATTTGTAAAGATTATAGAAATATTAGTTTTACTCACATACACAGTCCTTATTTTGCAATGTACTTAGCATATGTACAATCTACAATATATTATAACTTTGTAGAGCAAGTCTCAAGTGTACTTAACAAAGAGAAAGTGTTAAAAATTGTATAGAAAGTATAAATATGAGTGTTGTTTTTGTATATGATATATGAATGAGAATTTTCAAAAGCTAACTTCGCTATACATTTACAGTATCGGTCATAACTAAAGCACCTCCTTATAAGATATTTTTATATCTATACGATATGTCTTATATGAAAATAACGTTTTTTGTTCAAGTTGCCTATTATTTTATTATGTTATATGGTTGTTGTTCAAATGACATAAGTATATATAAAATTTTTTAAAATTTATAAATCATAAAAAAGCACAAAATGAAAGAGACGAAATAAAGTACTCCTAATGTAGAGTGTCTAAAAATTTGAATACGCTACCGATAACTTAAAATCCAAATTAACGGTACAATGTCTACACAATTTGTATATCAGATGAAGAAACTAAAAAGAGAAGTAGTACATAGTGATTGAACTATTACAGAGTGAATTGTGAAAAGTAATAATGGCAAGAAACTAGTACTCAAGTCAGCTTAAAATTAAATTATTGACGATTGGAAGTCTGGTCTATCACGCCACGAATTGAGTAAAGAGTATTCCATCAGCTGATCAGTAATTTCCAGATCGAAGTTTTTAAGTTTTTGCAGTCAGAGCGCATATCGCCGGTACTCTCTGGAGGACGTCCACGCAAAACAATGCGATATGAAGATTTCTTGATCACAAGAGCAATAAAACAAGATCCTACAACATCTGCTTATCAAATAAAAAAGTTTAGATCTGCTTGTTTGCGAGAGAACGATTCGTAAAAGATCTGTAGAAGCAAAGCCCATCTCGATTGGAGTGTCAAAAAATGAAAACAGTGCTGTTTTCTGATGAATCCAAGTTTAATTTAAGAAGATCAGACGGAATAAGCCGGGTACGAAGAACAAAAGGTGAGAGGCTAAATCCAAAGTATTGAAAAGCAACTGTTAAACACGACCAAGGAATTGGACTAATTCATAAGATTGTTGGAATAATGGATCGATTCATGTACCGTGATATTCTACAAAATGTGATGCTGCCATATGCAGACGAAGAGATGCCACTAAAGTGAAGGTTTCAACAGGATAACGACTCTAAACACACCTACAAAGTTTGTAAGGTATGACTATCGAACAATAGTATCGAAGTTCTCGTATGGCCGGCTCACTCTTCCGATTTCAATCCTATTGAGAACTTACGGGAGATTGTAAATACGAAAATAAATTGAGAAAAAGTGCCAAAATGAGAACATTAATTCCAAGTTGTGAAAATAGCCTGGAAAGGAATATCGACTGATGTTATTCCTAGAAGATGTGCGAGTGTTATTCAGAATAAAGGATTTGCAACAAAATATGAACTTAAAAAATTTGTCCTTTTGTTGCCATGAAGGGGTGGTTTAGTTTTGTCCTTTTTATTTTGTTTTTTTTTAACGGTACCTTTAGAAAAATTATAGTTTATCAATACTGAGTAAATAACGAAATTAAAATATAACTCAGAACAAAGTAGAGAAATTGTTTTTCTAAAAAAAATATGATATGCCAAAATCTTATAAGAGGGTACTTTAGCTATAACCGATACTGTATGTAAATATATATGTGAGTACACTATGCATACAAACAATAACAATCATTGCATATTTTATGAATTTCAGTTTTTTCTTAAAAAGACGTTGAGGTTTTTTTTTTTATTGAAGACGATGATGTTGTTAAAAATATGAAGAAAAAGTGAATCCTTTTGATGTTGCCTTGGGAGAAAGAGTAAAAACATTATCAAAACCATTGCTTAGCTTAGTGACAGCATTCAAATATTTATTTATTTATATGAAGATTAATTGTTGATATAAGTGACAATGGTTTTGTTTAATAACAACAAATCATAAAGTTAAAGAAAAGGATTTTCAACAAAGGATTCAACAAATAAAATAAAATATGAAATGAATATTAAAAATTCATAAAGAAATCATATTTCATCACAAGGTTTTTAGAGCAAATATTGAAAACAAGTATAACTAATCAAGAAAAGCATGAATAGATTTATGTATCATGCTTAAAAACAATTAATGAGAGGGTAGTTTTAGAATTACACAACTTCTTATTTTGTACTTCTTTTTCTGTATTCAGTGCAGTAACTTTCAATGCAGCACTGGCGAATTTCAAGCAAGCTACGTTTTTTTTTCATAGCCTTTAGAAAATAGCTTTGTTAGTTTTTAATCAACATGAGAAAAAGTGAATTTTGTGTACTGATCAGAGATTATTTTTTTTTTTTTAGAAAAACCCTTCAGCATAAATTTCAATTTTTAAAAAGTAGTTTACTAACTTTCAGTTATAAATGGCTTGAGGATCTCAGTGGATGTTTTTTCAGCTTTATATGCTCACCACAACATATTGTTACGTTTTTACTTTTTAAAAACGTGTTGTTATGAGATCGTAGATTGTAGTTAAAATAAAATAAATATTGTGTTTGGTTTTAATTAAAAATCCTTTATTGAACACAGTTTTGTGCACTGCTTGTAATCTTTTTACAGGCAATAACAATTTTCTATTCTTAATCTGTCTGTTTACGATCTTTCTTCCTAAAGATTTTCGAACCCGATCGTAGCTATAACTTGACTCTCTTTATTGAGTAAGCTCCAACTAAACTGGTTTTTTACTTCACGATTCACTTCACGAGTTTACTCCTTATAAACTCTCTTCACATAAACTGCACTCGCTGAGTTTACGACAAATAAGCTGATTGCTGTTCGCAACGATGTGCTTTTTATATGGCTGAGTAAACAATAGATTGAAAGCTCTCGAACCTCTCGATATTTCAGGTAGATTCCATTTCTTTTAATTTCTTTTTAGTTCTTTTGTAGCCATGCGTATGTAATCATCTACCTCTTTCAGCTCTTAGTATTTGTTGTTGCTTGTTTATTGTATGTTACTTGTTTTTTGTGCTGCTTAATTATTATTGTTGCCGTGTTATTTTTATTTACTTTACCTCTGCTAATAGTTGTTGTTGTAGATTTGGTTATTTGTAAAGCAGCACGTATAAGTTGTTTTTGCAGCTTTTGTTTATTTATTTTAGCGATGTAATAAACGCTGTGGTGCCCAACTTAATTTTCGTAGCAATATCTAGGCTTTAAAAAGCAATTATTATACTTAGAAAGACAACAAATGCTTAGATGTTTCACAACACATCTCACCTGTTAGTAGAAACATTTCCTCAGATTGCTTATGGCATCAGAGACTAAAATGTCCCACAAATAGAACCCCTAGTACCTTGAGTTCATTTCCGTTGAGCGCAAGTAGCCTACGAGTCCACCTCGGAACAAGAAGACAAATTATTTTGGTTTGCTTAGCCTAGAGACTCCTTCCCTCTTCAACCTGCAGCCTATTCTCTTACATGGGCATTCAACAGCAACACCAAAGAATAATTTAGGTCCAGTGAAGACCCGCCGAATTTACTAGCTTACTCTCATAGCTTGGCTTCGTTTTGTGCACCAAATTTAGTTGAGAGACTTCGTAAGAACTGACCTCGAAAGATAACAAACTGCTTAACTGTTCAAAATAATATCGATACTTAAACAATTTGATTGCTCCCCTGGGCACTCCCTGACATAGATAAGAATGGCATAGATCTCAGCATGCAAAACCTAACGGAATGTCAATGGGTCCAACCACTGTCTTACCGGCAGTCTGCTTCTATCTTTCAGTCAATAAGTTGACACCAATCAGTCAGCCCATCACCAAAGTCGGCTAGACGTAATCATTTATCCCAATAAGGTTTCAAATACCCTACCATTAACCAGTTTTTAAGTTGAAAATATTCTGTAACCACAGAGCACCTGAAAGGGCTATGGACTCTAAAAACGATGCTCTTCACACAGTGGATTAATACAATGTATGTTCCAGCGCCAGCGAGCTGATAATAGACATTCGAGCTAAAAATGTTAGGCTACACTGTCTGTGACTAGTATCCACTCCTTCCTTGCTCAGGTGTTGTGGATTAACTCTTGAAACTTAAACCGGATTATTGTCAGAGTTCATCACTTAACTACCGCCCTATTGTCCCTATTCTTTGATAAGATCGATGTACGTTTTTAGACTACGTAGGATCAGATATACTACCTTAATCAAAACGTTTCCGGAATAACCCCCGTGTGGTGCTTCTATCGTTCCGATTTAAGTTTTTTTTTGTTAAGTTGGTATATCTATTGTTGATATTCCCGCTAAATATTACCGTCATAGCTTGACATTTTCAAAAGCTACGTAGCCTATTTTGAGCGCTTTAAGGTCGCAAAAGACATGATTTTCGAGGCAGAGTCCACATTTCCACATTCATCAAAAGGATCATTACTGGAGACTAGAGGTGGGCTTATGAGTATTATTTCCAGTCCAGACATGAGGCAAGTGAATGGCGTTCAACAAATGCGCCAAGGCCAAAAATTTCACTTCGTTTTCAGTTAAAAGAAAAGGCAAGGCTTACGGTGTAGTGCCTCATGAATTTTTGCCAGAAAGCCAGACAGTAAACAAAGAGTATTATTTGGGCGTTACGAGACGTTTGCGTGAAGCAAATAGCAGAAAGAGACCAGACCAGTGCTATCATTATTTGAAATTTTTGATGAAAAATGCAACAAATACCATCCAACAGGCACCGAATTCTCTGTAACTTCTTGCTGTTCAATAGGGTTAGAAAAACATTATGGGGAACGTGTTTCAGCAGCCTAGAGCAAATAATGGTAGAGCGAAAAGCAAAAATGCTTCGAGGATTGGATCGAGCGCTGGCATAAGTGTCTTGCAGTCGATGGGGATTACTTTGAAGGGGACAATATAGATTTAGATGAATAAGCTTGTATTTTTAATTTTCTAAATAAATTCCGAGAACTTTTTGATTAAGGTGGTATGCCGTTCACCATTAACAGTAACCATAATCCTTTTTGAAGACATGTGGACAATGACTCCACCAGCCAATAAATAGTATTAAACAGTAATTTTATGTGGATATAATGTTGGTTTTATAAAAGCTTGTAGATTAGTCTCACTTAAGATGAGTTAATTCTGCTTATATCCATTCAACCAAAAATGGGCTTCATCGGAGAACAAAGTTTTGAATTTGATGAGTAGAAGAATTATTTTGATGAAATTTTACGAAAATTTGGAAATGCTGCTCTGGTGCAAGTCTATTTATAATGAAATATCAAATCAAACTTAGCAAAAAACAACTATCAGCTGTTAAATCGGTTATAAAATAAAGCAGTGCTGCCAACTCAAAGCTATGAACTTCTAAAAAAAAACAGCCAATATGTTCCGGTAGTTCAAACTTGTTTTGCAGCTTTTTGATCGACTGGTGGAAAGGGTGAAGGTATTTCCATAAAAATATTAATGCAACTTTTTATTACATTTTTAAACCTTATATACTAATTAACTTAAAAAGCCATTATATATCCCAATAGTCCACTTTAATTACTATTCGCTGCTTTTTATTACTTTTGTCTAGTTTTTAAATAATTATTGATTATCTCATCTTTTGAATATTGTGTGTAAGCTAGTGTGTTGAATGGCTGTGTGGGTAAACATTTCAACTAAACAAGGATGAAACAGGATCTTAACAATTTCTAACAATTAAGCTTAAATAACTATTCAATTAGTTAACAAATTATAGCAGCACACACCCCCGGGGACCATGACAACGTATAAATAACTACCGACAACTACAGTAACAGCAAAAACTATAAAACCTAAAAGATAAAAAAGATAAAGAAAAAAATAAATAAATATTAAAGCGAAAACAAAATTGTGCGGGTGAAGAGCGTTAAAGGATATAAAACCAAGTACTGAGAAGCAGAGTAGGTAATCATATAAAATACGAGAGACCATAAAAACTTAAACAATATATTGTTGTCATCCTGAATATATATATGCGTATGTATGTATGGCTTAGAGAAATGGCCATATTAGGGACAAAACATGTACACTCACACTCTTACTGGTACGACATCAAAAACAACAGGATAAGCAGAGTAGACTATAAAATAAGCAGTGAAATAATTACGATCTTCATTAAAATGTACATCCGGTTACTCAAGAGCTACCAAAAACCAAAGAAAAAAATCGAATTGTGTCTATGCAAGTGTATGTGTGTATGTGTTGCAGACCATAAAATAAGTAGTCACAAAATTTTTAACCACAATTTAACTGCAGTTTACTTCACTCTAGCAAATTTAACCTCACTTCCTTTAAACTGCTCCCTCTAATGACACACCTCCTTCATAATAAATTTTCAGGCCTTTCTATGTGTTGAAGCCTGTGATTTTGTGTATCAAACGACACACTCTTTGCTTGTCTGTCTGGTCATAATAATTTGAAGTCAGCAACAACAACAGCAACAGCAACAGCAATATAATAACAACATAATGAGAAAAAAAGTAAAAAAATTAACAAAAATTGCAATTCAGTATTTTGGTTTTTTTTTTTTTTTTTTCTTAACTCTTTGTATAATAATAAAAGCGACAGTAATGATGATGGTAATGACGACAATGGTGACAACACTGCTGCGTCGTGTTGTGTTGATTTTGGTGCTAATGCTGATGCTGCTATTGATGATGTGTAGGCAGACATTATTGCATGATATGAGAAAAACCACAAACGTACATGTCGATGACCATAAATATGAGGCAACGAGTGACATAAATCAGGACACAGTTAAGTTGTTGTTTAATTTCCTTAATATTGTGTTTCTTTCCTTATTGGTTTTGCCTTTTCCTCCTTCATCTACTATGTATGAGTTTGTCTAATGCCACCCTTTTGTAATTACAAAGTTTTTCTATAGAAAGTTATTGGTATCTTCGAATGTAGCCACAGACATTCATTAATGTTTGGTTTTTAGTATTTTTTTTGCACTGTATATGGGAGTTTCCATATATAAAATAAAAATAAATAAATTGAAATTATCTTTGAATCAAAATCTTTTTAAAGAAATAGTGAAATAAAATGAGTAGGAGTAGTCTATTATATATCGATCTATTTGATACCAATTTGTTTGATACACTTAAGACTTTTTCTTTCTTAACTAAACATAAGTACGTCATTAGTACCTGCGACCTTATGTAATTTTTTAAGCTAGTTTATAATACCATACTGTAGATATCCAAGTTATTTTAAGCGGCTTTTCTTCAGTTGACCAATTTTTAAACATCAAAAGATGTTTACACAAATAAAACAAACTATAGTCACACAATGCAAGGTCAGATCTATACGGATGTAAAAAAAAATACAGTTTCATGGGATGCTAGGTTATCGATGTATACCATTTAAAGCTTTTTGGCAGATTTAATATTGTTACGTTATAAACTTTTCAAAAATGTTTGAGTTCTTTTTAATTGCGTCAAACTAAAATAAACACGACGTTGTTGTTGTTTACAGTTTTTATTTCCTCACTCTACAGTATACAATTATAAGTATACAGTCTGCAACTTATTTATCTTGCACTTAGTATTCGGTTATACAACAGTTTTATTTACGCCTAAACGCGACTTTATTTTATGACCGCAAAACGATAACTATATCGACGTATCTTTATATACCAAACTGCATACAGTTTTGAAATGTCTCAAATGTTTTCACATCCTCTACTTTATGTCCGTTAATTTTAGACATGTAGGATTGTGTTATCCAAAGATGGTCGAATTGGTAATGCCGTCAAATACGCAATTCAGTACGACATTACTAGGGTACTATCTGTTCGACTAACCATTAGGCGTATTGACGCACTTTAAATGCTCAGTAGGCTTAAGCTCTTAAGTCAATTGAACGTTGTAAGCGTGTAAATTTAACTCCTTAACTGGCATCAGTGGTGTTTATGAGATGTTCAGTTGTTGGACACGACTACGATTCGTTTTTGCGGCTCTTCTGCCACACTATCGCGAACAATAACAATAACTGGTGTGGCCACATTTTCTACAGACCCGGATTGCTAAAATATGCGCACAATTATCCCGATTGTGACACATTTGGTCGATTATGTTGACCAAAAAATCATGAAGTGTACGAAATACATTTTGATCTGAACACCTATTTTCGTAAAAGGCTTCAACAATTTAAAGCGCTGCTCAATGTATACCTCTTCTCCAATGTTAAATTTGTAAAATACTGAAGCAAAGAAATGTCAAATTGAGTTGAAGTTAAGGTGAAACTCACAATTATGGTTGATTACTTACTCTCTAGTTTTCTTATATTATAACCAGCTACCTGCTTCCTCCTCTATAGCCGCACAAAAACTTTACTTGCAGCCTGTTGTATTTGCTTAAACAACGGTTTGTATTCCTGTTTTGTAGTATTATTGTTTTTCAGCTGTAAATTGAGTTCCTTTCTTTCCAAGTGTCCTCTAATACCTAAAGTTTTTATTTCTTGGCTGCAGTAAGCTTTGTCTTCGACTGGGTAATATGTTGCTATTATATCCATAAGTGATGTTGATTTAATGGCAGCTCTTCCCGAATTGCCACTTCTAAAGCCTTTCCAGTTATGTTCTTTTAGAATTGTTTATCATTTTGTCAATTTTATCTCTATATTGAGTTCATATTTATATTAAAGTCTTATAGATATATTCTGTATCATCTGCAATGAACTGCTTTAAAATTAAGAGTTTGAAGCACTCAGTATATTTCAATACACACAATATTTATATCGTTGTTATCTCTCAACTCTCCCCCTATTTTTTTTCTTACATAAGACCAGCACCCAGGGGATGGCCCCTACTCATATAGTGCATTGTGCTGGTGCTAGTAAAATAGGTTTTGGGAAGGAGGACAGAAGAGTAGTGTTTAGGGACGTTAGATTTAAATTTACTCATGAATACTTTCGCTAGAAGATTGTTCCACAGCCGGGCAGTGCGTCCAAAGAACGAATGATCCTTATAATGCGTTGTGCGATTCACTGGACAATCAATTTCGAAGGGATGCGCTTTACGAGAAATACGAGTACTACGTAAGAAGTAAGGAATTAGTTCCTTAATTTCTTCAGAACACATCCGTTATAGTACCGATAGAACAAGGAAACACACGCGCCATATTGCGACGGTGCTCTAATAAATTGATAGAGTTGGCTACCATACCCTCATTAATGAGCATCTTTGCCCCCTCCTGTACAAGAATTTCAAAATAGAGACTTTAAAGTAGGGGCCCATACATGACAGTTGTATTCTATCTTGGGTCGGGTATAGGCCTTGTAAATATTAAGAAATCACATTGAGTGAAGTGTTTCTTGCGCCGTCTTAAAATCCAAGGCACTTGAATGCTTCCTTCGACACTTGAAATATGTGATCATTCCAGCGAACGCCATAGTGAATTCTCATGCCCAGAACATCAAGAGCATCTGATTCTTCAATATCCACATTGCCCATTGACACAGAGGCAACTCACCAACACGTCTTTGTGTTAAAAAAAAACATTGAGTCTTGCGTGCATTAAAATCGACCCTGTTCGCACTACCTCACTCGGAGATTGTCACCAGGTCACTTTTGAGTGTGTCGTTCATACTCATCCTTCTCGCCCCAATCTCTAAAAGGCCCGGTCTACGATCAGAAGAATTTGAGTGAAAAATGTTGCTGTCATCCGCAAAAGAGTAGATAGGATTAGAACTGAAAAGAAAAAGTCGTTAAGAAGTATTAGAAAAAAAGTAGGAAATAGAACAGAGCCTCGCTGTACCCCTGAGTTTATCCTGAACTCATCGGATGAGACCCCATCTATAACTACTCTTATAAAGCGATCTCTGAGAAAACTCGATATAAATCGAGAGAAGTGACTATCGACACCAAAAGCATTAAGTTTCGAAATGAGAGCCTCGTGCCAAACTCTATCAAACGCCTTCGAGATATCCAGATCCACTACCTTACTCGCGCCGAAACCATGAATGGACTTGTTCCACTTCTTCGAGAGCAACGCTCGTTTGACTCCAAATATCTCACAAGGTGGTGCTTAATCATACTCTCCATAACCTTGGAGAGTGTGTAACAAGCTGCTATTGGATGGTGTGCTAATGGAATGGACGCAAGCGTCAAAGAGCACTGCTACAGGACCAGTGCTGTTATGCCATCCGGCCCAGAAGACTTATTAACGTTGAGATGTGCAAGGACCCTTTTTACAGCACGGGCTCGATAGAGTATACTAGGCATAGCTACTGATACTCTTTCAAGTTCTGGCAGTGGTTGAACGCTCTCCGGCAAGTGAGAATTACTTGCAAATATTTCAGCCAAAAGGTTTGTCTTTTCAACCGGGTTCGTGAATGTATAGTAATTCCTTATATGGGCAGGAACAGAAGTAGCGTTTTTTCTCAGGCTTTTAACGAGTGACCAAAAGTTTTTACTTCCCCGCGGAAAAATGAGAACTTTAGCATGAAGGCGCTGCTCGTATAAAGCCTTTTCGCGTCTAAATACTGCGGCACATGAAGATCTCTCCTGTTTGCGAAGCAAATCAGTATGGGCACATTTGTTATTGCGCCAAATCCTAAACGCTTCCTCTTTGGATCTGACTGCCATTTTACACGTCAGATTAAACCAATATTTGTTTCTGGGTTTAATCGAAAGCTTTATGGATGGGATGAAAATATCCATCGCTAGCCTTATTATAGTCACTACCATTTCTGCCATGGCATCGACGTTTGAGTCAAGGAAACAAAGTTTCCACTTAAAATGCCTAAAGAAATCATTTTGCTCAGCCCAACCAACATTCTCGTAATTAAAAATAGAGCGTCCCGTAGCCCTGGGTGAAACCTCACGAAGAGCGGGGGACGAGAAAGAGGCAGAAATTATACAATGATCCGAATTTCCGAGAGGTGCAAGAACCTCAACTACAGACTTTTCAGTGTGTGCAGTGAGGTAATATCGACGGTGTGTGACCGAATGTGTCCTAAATCTGAACTTAACCCATAGACAGTTAAAATCCGCATCATACATGCCAAGAGGTTGCTGGCATTAGTTGATTACAAATGTACATAGCAAGAACCCTATGAAAATTATAAAGTGACAGAAGGTGATACCCAAGGATATGAAAATCCTGTGAATTAGCATTTTCAGAAACCTGGGTCTCACATAAGGCGAAAACATTCGGGCTATGGAGACAAATGTGCGCATACACGGAGAAAAAGTTCGCCCATAGCCCACGCACATTGCAGAATTGAATCACACAATCTTCCTTTGGACGCGTGCGACAAGGAATTGGGTTACTGCTGATTGATTATTCAGCAGTAAGTGTTATACCTTCGCTACTGAATAACTGCAACCCCCCCAGTAGTTTGCACCTAAAGATTTCGAAAGGATTAATGAGGCGAAGAGAAAACACTATTCCACTACGAATCAAACAGTTTTTTGTTTTTTTGATGTTGAATCTCGCCCGTATTTAAAATTAAATTGATTATTGTGAAGTGTGTGTTAATTTATACAATCACCCATATGTTTCAGATTCATATGAACAAATTGTTGAGTAATTTGAAATTAGTTTCACTCTTACCAACAACACAATTTCATCATTATCTTTCGTAATTTTTCCTATTTTTTATTTTTTTATCTCCACCAATCTCACCCATATGACATCCGCATTATTTGTCAATTTGTGGAGATTTTATGAAACAAAACTTTTGCGAAAACAAATATGAGCAGAATAAAAATTTCTGTAACTGCGTTAGTAAAAACCACCACCATTGCCGCATATATAGTTAATACATTTAAGTTAAATAGCGCAAAAATTTTATATATCGATTGTTACAAATTGTATTTTTATTCTGCCTTTCTTTCCCCGGGTTAAACAACCCCCTTTTGATAAAATGAAAATCTATAAATTAATCGTCTAATAACTATTGCGGCTCCCTTACTTTTATTTGAGGCTTTACTTTTACGTTAATTTGGTAATTGTAATTGCATGGAAAAGCCAGCCACAACTACTGTACACTGAATTGCAAATTAGTATATAGATTGACTTTTGTTTAAGCATAACATTTTATAACGAAAGTTGTTTTGCCATAAAACTTTAACAATAAATATGTTCCAGAGAATGTGTGTACCAGTAGAGTAGTTCCCTGTTCCCTGTTTTTTTTTTTTTACAGTAAAATTTGTGGTTGTCCGCCTATTTCAAGTATTTGCGTTTAAAATTAGTTACGCCTACTCGATTTATTCGCCAATTTCGAACAACAGCTACGTTATGTGAAATGTGAAGAATAATAAAAGAAATAAAAAGTAACCATAAGATGTATGAGGAGGAGAAGAATTGGAGAGAAGAGAAGGAATAAATAAACGTTAAATTGGCAGTGAACTGAGTGTCAAGTTACACACTCTATAACTGGAGTTGTGGAAAGTCAGAAAATTTAAAATAAAATATTTATTATCAGGATTGTCTATATATGATTTTAAATGTAGTATTTAAAGCCCGATTTTACAAATATTGGCTGCTCTGAAAACTCTTCATTTTTATTGATTTAAAACAAAACATGTATGCTGACTTAAGCTCAACGCTCTCATATGGCAATTGGTTGCATCATTTTGATAGCTTAGCTAGTTTTTTTTTCTCCATCACCTCTCTATGAAGCAAATCATTCATTGCTTTATTTCAGTTTCTTTAATTAAGTTGATTTTCAGCTCGCCTCCATATGATTGAGTGTAGTGGTGAAGTGCAGTGGTGGTGTATTTTTTTCACCGTAGGTAGCGTTTGCTTCTAATGTTTTCGTCTGATATTTGTCATCATCGGCAAAGGTAAGTTGGAAGGTCAGAAGGGCTTCATTTAGATTGAATTGTCAGGAGAGAATTTTTTTATTAAGCACTCAAAGCAGCAGTTAAATTTTTTTGTCATGTCATCCGCTGGGGATTCGAACCTGGGCCGCTTGTATTGTATGCGTGTAATCTAACCACTACACCATGCTACCCCTAGTTAATGTAATAACTATTAAATAGTTATTAAATATCGCAGTTAGCACGTATTGGTAAGATGTGAATTTGTATTGTATCCAACGCTGCTTACAAAGCAACGGAGTTTTCTATCCTACATCCACACACTCCAGTTCTGATTTGCATCTTAAGTGTTTTTTGAAATTGAAGTTCCAAATTCGTTAGCTCCGTTTAGAGTGCTGTGCTCTTAAATCTATCTTTTGGCTTAAAGTTTGTGCACAGTGTTGATATATGATAAATTTCAGTGCAAAAAAGAGTTTCTATAAGACTTATCATTGAATTTGTTAAAATTCACTACAAAAATAGTGAAAAACAATAGCGAAAAAAATAGTGAAACAAAAATAGTAAAAAAAATGGGAAAATTTCAAAATCACAGTTTGTAAAACTTGCGCATTTTCTGCAGTTACGTGTGTACCTGAAGGAATAATTTAAGCAGTTACTACAAGCTACTGACGTAAAGAACACAATTCGCGCAAATCGCTAAAGAACAACTGGGAACATTATCTATTGCTACAACCTATAGTGTTGATCCGTTCATAACTGCTTTCTGATTTTGTTCAATTCGAGAATATTTTTCGTTTGTGAGTAAAATTACGTTGTTTTAATATTTGTAATGCAATTTTACAATTTTGGTCAGATTGGGGATATATTGGGTACTATGGGCTGCTAAAGCTAACTGCAATTACTTCGTTTGAAACATGCATTATGAGAAAAATGGACGGAATACAAAGACGTGATTAAGTTATTCTTTTGCACACGTTCGGCCTCATATCGCAAAGGTTGCCAAACGTTTGTCAGAAACGCCCAAATGCCGCACTGCACATGGATTCATCTGACTATTGGCTGTTTCACGGATACAATATCTTTTACCATTTCACCGATTCATTTCATTTCAAGAAATGTAAAAGCTGGCTCGCCTCACAAGATGATAAGTCTTCTGAAACGGGAGTTTTAAGTTGGCTCAGAGGTGGGGAAAAGATGTAAACAGTGATTTGACAAATTTTTATTTTGATTAATTCGTTTCTTCATTATCATCATTGAGCTTAAAATAAAGGACCAAATTAATTTGTACTCCCAATACGGAAATTATATTTAATTTTGTTGTAAATAAGCTATAAAAACATTTAAATAAAAAACCAACCCGGGTTTTTTTCAAATATAATACCCAATTAAAACCCACCCGGGCTTACCCTGTGGGTTGTTAACCCTGGTAATAGGGCATTCCACAAATGACATTAAACCATAGTTTTCATAAAAACTTGGCTCATAAAGATTTTGAGATTAGTTAACCCAAGAACACTTGCCTTCCGATCGTCAAAAACGTTGTGTCTTTGCTCATTGGGCACTTGAAATGCATCAAACTGATACTGAAATTTATTTAAAAATTATCTTTAATGGCAAAGCCCTTTTACACCTCGGAGGCTAGAAAAACTTAAGAATTATTGTTAAGAAGCCATCCTCAACATGTATGTGGTTCTCGGTCATTGGATCTTACTTTTTAGAAAATGAGTTTGAAGCAACTGTTTCAATGAATGGATATTTAACGATGACTAATGATTTTGTAAGGCCAGAGTTGGAATATTTCACATAAGTAAACTTGCCTTCGCTCTTTCGCATGAAAAGTTCCCTAACAGTGTAATTTTTTTTGAAGGAATCACAATTGGTCATCGAGATCTTCTGATTTATTATTATTGTTATTCTGACCAATCACTATTGCGGGACACTGTAACTCATGGGATCTATTGTGCGCCTTCCAGTCTATAGTCAGTTCAACAGATCTGCTGCCTTTATAATGAACACCAGTAAATCTGATATCATAATGATGGATATGTCTCCCATTAAGAGCCTATGTCTCCCTAAATATTTCCATTTAAGTCTATCAAGAACCTTACATTTACACAATATGTGTTCCGCTGTCGTTGATGCTTGTGAGCACATCTATGACTACCATCTTCTTCAGATGCGCTCTCAGTCCACAATAATCCGTAAGAAATTCCATTAGGAGTTTCAAGTCTGATCTGCCATACTTGAGAACATCAGAGTGATGCCTAAAGTGCCGACTGATCCACACACTAGAGTAGCGAATTCTTCTTTGAGCATTCCAGTGCTTCAAACATCTGGAACTTTCCAAATTCTTGATTAGTTTGAGAATGGTAGTAATAGGTACTGCACAGTGAGGTTTCAAACCGATGTAGGGTGTGACGGAACCTTTTCTAGCCAATGCATTCGCTGTTTCATTACTATCTATCTGACAGTGTCCAGGTACCCAAAACAACTGGACTTTATTTCTAAGCGAAAGACTTTGCAACGCATCATAAAAATATCTGAGCAGTTTAGATGGCATACGATTAGAGTCAAGTGCCCTTAAGACAGCCTGACTATCAGAGAGTATATTAATGGTCTTAGCTTTGAATAATATGGTTCTTCAGGGTTTTTTTAGTTATAAGAATAGGGCATCATCTAAAGCTACGGTCACAATTGTCAAATATTTGACGAAAAAACGTTACCACTAATTTACAGAAAGATTTAATGAAAACAAATCATTTACTTTCAGCGTTTTTTAAAAAAATTATTTAATATCAAATACTATGGGGTGGGTCATTTAAATTTAAGAATAAAATAAAACAAAAACGGTTTTAAATTTTGCCACAATTACTTTTTTGTTGTGAAGTACAATTGTTCCGGTTAGAAATGAAATATTATTTCATTCAAGCTCTAGCGATCGGACCAATTTTCCATAACTTTTTAGAGTGTATAGGGTTGTATCTCAGCCATCGCATCACGAATGTTTCCTTCAAATGCTCAATTTTCTCTGGTTTGTCGGCATAACACTTGTCTATAACGGCTTCCAACTGAAAATAGATAAACGCTGTCAAATCGCAGCTCCTTTGCGTCTAACTGACATCACCATTTTGGTTAATTAAGCGACCAAACGATCAAACGTCAATAACATGAAGAGCAGGCACAAAAAAATATATTATCATGGTGCGATAGGTGTCTCCATTGACCATAGTGGTTGCGAAATATGAATTATGAATTATACGCCAATAATGCCTCTGCTCTACAAGCCGCACCAAACAGTCACTCGTAATGGGTGCATTGGCTTCCGTAAGACAACGTTTGGGTTTTCTGGGCCCCAAATACGACAATTTTACTAAATAACGGACGCACCAACATAAAAATGTGCTTTATCCGAAAAGATGATTTTAAATGACGATAAATTTTCAATAAAGGGAAGGGCTACTTTAGGATCTTACGTAGTATACACTAGAAGTTCGCTGTTGTCGTATATCTTTAACAAAATCACTATTCCATGTGTTATTCCAAATCCACCAAACAGTTCTTTTTTAACAAAGATAAAATACATGAAAATGCAAATACATTTTTGGAAACATCCTTTTTATTGTTGAAAATCGTCATTTATTTTTATTTTGAAAAAATTTGTTTGGTTTTCGTAATTTAAAAATAAAATAAAATTACAACGAATTTCTGTGAATTCAAATATTTATTTGCTTGTTAAAGTAAATTTTTCGTTTTTTCTTATATCATGCCAAAGGGGGAAATTTGCTGACGTATGACAATTGCATTTTCGTTTAAATTAACAGGGCGGCTGTTTGTTGCTGGTAATGTTGCTATTTCAACTTCATCAACATGATATTGTAGCTTGTTTTGTTGTTTGAAATTATGGTGTTACAGCACGGCAGAAGCAACATGAAGCAAATAAATATAAAGACTAGTAGATTGAAAAAGCCAGCTCTATGACTTAGTGTTTAAGGTTGGCATCTAAGAGGCTATGTTTTCCCATTACTATAGTTTTGTTTTCGATTCTTTTTGCAAAGCCCTTAAAAAACCTATAATTACACTGAAATCTACTCCGTTTGACAAACGGCAAATTGAAGATAATAAACTCTTGACGTTACAATCATCATTACTCACATAGCTATACCTAGAGGCACATTCTTTCCTTCACACAACACGTTAAAGGTTTTGAAGAGTTTAATACGAAACCCAAATCTAAGTAGAGATGGAACTTAATTTTTTGTTTCCTTTAAAAAGAGAAAATAAATTTCGATCAGAGCTTAAAGCAACACATCAAGGAGACGATTGAAAACCAAGGATGTATATCAACTTTTAAAACAACAGTTAAAGAGAAAACAACGCTATAGTTTTTGATAACCTATGTATATATAAGAAAATCTATATACAAAACTACACAGTTACAGCTGTAACTTTCATTTTGTGGAGGTTGAAACCTCAAGCAACAATGATAAATTTAGTCGTACGTCAAGATTGCATCTGTCTGAATTGCTTGTTGTTGTTATTGTTGTTGAAGAGATACTACTGGAAAGCATAAACATTATTACGTTTGAGGCATGTTTGTTTGTTACCGCAAACATATACACATACACACACAAATGAAGATGATGTTGTCTTGTGTAGCAAGTCGCTTGAAATGTCGATGTCACAGTTGAGTGATCGCACATGACATGACACGACCTTTATAACGTCGTCTACACATAAAATTCAAATGAATGACGAAAAGAAAATGGAAAAGGTGGTCTAGAATTTCGACAGACAATTGGTTACATACAGTATCTGTATTTACCGCATGTTTGTGTGTGGATTTATATAAATATAATTGCATAAGTAAAAGTATTTATACCCTACTATACTGCGTATTTAGACTGTAGTGATAGTATAAACACACTGCCTTGCAAAGTAGGAAATTTTCTCTATTAACATAAACCAAAAATGTACACATACGACTAGATCTTCTGAGGTTTGAGCTCAACAATGCTGATCAGTTCCTCCAAACGCATTGTTACGTTTTTACCTTTTAAAAACGTTTATTTATGAATTCGTAGATTGAATTTTTTTTCTCCGTCACTCCACTGGGGAGCATATTGGCTTTCCACAAAGCATCCATTGCTTTGTTTCAGTTTCTTTAATCAATTTGATCTTTCAAGCTAAGTACATATATGATTAATCCACTGTAGCTTCCTCCATATAATTCTACGTAGTGGTTAAGATCCTTGCTAATTGGTGGTGATCTTTACTTTAGCATTGTAACTTTTTCCCAGTAGGCGGCATGTTTTCCTAATCATTCGTCTGATGTTTTTTCTCAGGGGGGCTTCTTCTTTTATTTTATAGATGGAGTTGTCTGAAGGGAAGTGAATCCTCTTTATTAAATTTTTCTTCGTCATGTCCTCTGGTGGGGCTCGAACCTGGGTCGTTTGTGTTGTCATGCGTGTGCTGTAACCACTACACCACTCCATCATTGCAGTTAAGATTAAATAAATCTTGTGTTTGGTTTTTAATTAAAATCCTTTAATTAACACAGTTTTGTGCTCCACTGTTCGTAACTTTTTCACGAGCAATAAAAATTTATATTCCTAATTTCCCTCTCTGTTTCAAACTTTTTAAACAACAACAATTACTCAACAAATCTTTCTACCGCAAGTTCTTCGAACCCGATCGTAGTTACAACTTAGTTGCGATCACAATCTCTTCAACCAGAGTTTAACCACAATAACCGCTGAGTTTACACCAAATAAAACTCTCTTCACGATGAGTTTACAACACATCAACTTGTTCGCTGAATTTACACCAAATAAACTGATTGTAGTTCGCTTCGATGTGCTTTTTATATGACTGAGTAAACGAGACTTAGAACGCTCTCAAACCTCTTGATATTTCAGAAAGACTCCATGCGAATATAAACACCTACTTCTTTCAACTTTTGTTGTTTGTCATTGTTTCTTAATGTCTTTTACTTGTTTTCTTTTCTGCCTGTTTTTGTTGTTGCCGTTTATTTTTATTTACGACATTTTTGCTAATGTTGTTGTCATCGATTTGATTATTTTTAAACAGCACATATAGTTCTTTAGGGTTTTTGTTTATTCTTTTTAGCAATGTAATAAACGACAGGAGTGCCCAAACTTTTTTTTCGTAACAATATGGTTTAATGAACACACTTGCAAGAGTTGTTTTTAGAGCCTTACTTAAGGAGCGACAATGCACGTTGTACTTCATATACTGCCGATAGACTTGCAGCGCTGCTTGAATGAGTTATACCAGTAGTTGCTGCCAGAGGTCTTACAGCATGAACCGACTGGAGGCCTCCTAACGGCATCAGACTACAAGCTGATGACACAAGAATTTGTTACGATTTGAAATTCCTGAATACCATTAAGAAGATTGTGGAGAAGGAATTGCAACGGAAACAACAATGAGGAAATTCATTTTTATATGGACGATTTAAGAGTAGATGGAAATCAGAAGAGGTGTAGTAGGCAGAAGATCCTACAAGCTTGGGAAACATACGAGCGTCTTTCAGACCAAATGTCGGCAAACGAGGTGATAAGGCTTAATGCCAAGATTTTTATCGATAACCAGTCGGCAATACGAGCCCTGACATTAAAAGCGACGACCTCAAAGCTGGTCGAGATGTGCAAAGCGACCTTAAAGTGCATAATTGGTAATGCTACTCCCCCCTGGGTGACTGTGACACTACAGGAAACGAAGTGGCTGATATGGTGGCTCGAGAAGAACTTGCTTACTTCATAGATTTTTACTCACAGCGGGAGATCAGACAATGTTTTTGGCACTTGTTTTTAGGAAGGGCGCAATGCGGATGGAAGGAACCGCCTACTTGCTTCATTTCGAGGAAAATGTGATCATCCTATTATTTACGAAATACTGTTTTCTCCGTAACTCCTGTAGAGAGCATATTAGCTTTGTTGCAGATTCATTAATCAAATTGATTTTCAAGCTAAATAAATAGATGATTAATCTACTATAACTCGCCTCCATATGATTGTGTAGTGGTGAAGTTCCTGGCTAAATGGTGGTGGTGATCCTTAATTAGTATTGTAATTTTTCTTTCCACAGGTGGATGATTATCCTGAAAATTCATCTGATGTTTGACATTATTGCCGGAGGTAAAGTAGAAGGTTAAGGGTAAGGTTGGAGGTTGAAGTGTCTTTATTAAACACTCGAAAACCGCAGTTAAATTTTTTCGTAGTGTTCCTTGCTGGTGATTCGAACCTAAACCGCTAGTGTTGTATGCGTGCGCAATAAGTACTACACCAAGCCATTCTCTTGATCAAACTTTAAAGAGAAAATAGTTCGCGGGCTGATGCAGTCAGTTGTGACCATTAACCATTGAGAGGTCATGCTTGCTCTCCCGAAAAAGTCAACAACACTGTATGTTAAAACCGTTGCGAAGACGGTAGTGGTTCTTCTGCTATGATAATGCTAGTTTATGTGCAACAAACTTTGCGAACCTTAACAAGATGGCGGATGTAAACCTTACTAGGATTGTGCAGTTTTTCAACATCGCTGTTTTTTTATATCTTCATTAACTGCTACTAGATCAATGCTAACTGTGAAATTTTCTAACTTCGGACCGCAACTTTTTTGTGTATTAGAGGTTTGTAGAACCCAAGCTGAACAACGATGTTAATCGACCCTCAATCTCTGGGTAACCATTGAAACCAACTTAAAGAATTTGACGTCTTTTACGTTATGATTGATATATTCGTTCAGAGTTCAGTCAATTTACCATTTGTTTAGTAGCAGCTTATTTGTCCGAGAAAAGGTGCAAACTCATTGTTCTTGATATTGAAAAGTGATCCGCTGAACTATTATCTTCTAGTTTTCATTCTGTCTTTCCAGAAATATAACCATAATGAACTTTCTAGTGAAGGTAAAAAAACTCAATCCGTTTTCGACTGGATTGTGTTACAAAAATCTGTATAATTTCAGCACGGCTTGTGTGGGATATAACATCAAAATGAGTAGCTACCGAATTACGAATTCACATTCATTTGAATGCTCTTGTCGGCTCATTGTTCCCTCTTCTCTGTCTATATCTCACTATGTACTTTTACAAATAAGTCGTTGGCATTGTTTTTCATCACTCACGCTTCCTTTTTCTTCTTTTTTTCTCGTTACAATCCATGTTTATTGAACAACTATTGTAGAGAATATTGCAATTGCATATATGTAGGTATGTACTCAGTGTAATACAGTTGTATTGATATGCAGGAATAAAAGTTTTACGCCAATTTTAACTTTTGTGACATTTGCATGTCATCCCAGAATACTAAGAGGAAAAAAGAAAGAACGGAATTTTGCAAAATTGCAGCAAAGAGGGAATACGTTTTTTTTTTTAATGGCAACACAAAGTAAATGTTAAGAATGTAAAGATAAACTGAATAAAATTAAATAAATTGTTGGGGAGGAGTAGCGAGAATTACGACGAAATAAAAGCCAGCAATTGTAACCGACGACATGCATTTTGGTTTTTTTTAAATGAAACGTTTGTTTTTAAATAGATTCATGGTTTCTTAGGGAGTAGTATGGAAATAAATGAAAGACACCAATTACACACTAGTGACTGGTGTTGATAAATTCAATGTTAAATTTATGCTATTCAAAGTGTCGAGAGGAATTAGGAAGTAGAAAACACAAAAATTATAAATATTTTTAAAAACTAAATTTAAGATATTGAATTCAAATTACCACAAATTAAATAATGACTTTCAATAGGAAAAAATATAAGTTTTGGGACACGATAAAGTATAATATTTTTATGACGCCTCCAGCCTCGTTGTTTCAAGCTGAGAAGACTTATGCCTAAGTCATATAAGGTCTATTTTATGCTCCCATACTATGAATAAATCAAAAGTACTTTTATTTGATAAAAAAAAAAAAAAATGTAACCCGTCATCGTACAGTATTAAGGGTTAAGTTATTAAGAAGGCCATCGACCGAATTCTAGCAAAAGCAAGCCAGAGAATATGTTCTCCTCGCAGGCCCTAACTTTATTAGATTTAACACAACCCATTTCCCATAGATGTTCTTTTAATCTAGAGTGTGCCGTCAGAATACGTTCTTCGTATTTTGTCCGTTACCCATCTAAGTTTCCCATTGGACTTTTGTGGTTCCGCAGAATGTCTCGTTCAACCAATGAGCAACATAAGCTTCTCTAGCCCTTATTTATTTAAGGTATATCTATATGAAGTATATGTATATTGTGACCTTTTTAAAACGTTTGAGTTCTTTTAAGTTGCGTTAAAATAAAATAAACAGAGCTTTGTTTTGTTGTTTTAAAGTTTTTCTTTATTCCACTATATTGTCTTAATACAACACTTAATATTCGTTTATACAACACTTTTATTTCCGCTTTAACACAACTTTATTTATTGACAACCAAACGATAACTAACTGACTTGTAGTTAAAGCAGCCCCTTTATAATATCGACTATCTTCTATTTTCATATGAGTTAATCCAAATGTAACATAAAGATGGTCGCTTTGACAGTGCTGCCAAATTGACCGGATGACACAAAATATACTAAAATCCCACATTACAGTTTTAAGGCGCTGATGTGTTTTATTCTTATTTTCGTAACAATATGTATATAAATATATAAAAACGAACTGTGTAAAAAAAACTGTGATTTGTTTAGGTGGCTAAAACTTGAAAACGACTGCACTACATTCGATACTTCCTTCCACGATATTGTTCGTAATTGCTAAACGAAGATTTAGGAGAAATGAAAGTAGAAAAATTCGCAAAAAATGGCGCTGTACGCGGTCAGTCCTTTATCTTTGCACCTGTTAAAGGTATTTGAATAAACTTTGACACATGTTCTAAGTTCTGCAACAAATATGAATTGGATTACATTTTATAGGTATTTATTATTCAACTTTTTCAAAAACCGGTTTTCGAATGATTCGAAAAATTATAATTAAAAAACCGGTTTTCGTTTAAAAATTTATCAAATAACCGATTAACCGGTTCTCTTATTAAAATAAAATTCTTCCCAATTTTTGTTACATTTGCAAATAAAGTTTATAAATTAGTGTCTCATGTCGTAGTTTCTCACAAGTAAGTATGCTAGAATAACGTTCGGATTTTTTAGGGCCTTAACGGACATTTAATCCTCGACAATACAACATATTACTATTCCATCGAGTAATTAATTTTAGCAGCGTATTTTATAAGAATTTTACTTTCCAGTGCCTAGAGACTACTTGGTGTAGAATCAAGTTTTCTTTGCTGCACAATATCGTCAATTTTATAGACATATTTAAGATGGTTAATAATTCCTGGTGTCGATGAGCCTATTCAGCTTACTATTTAGTGACACTTACTAGACTTATTCTTTCCATTGATTTATAAATATCTTCACATTTCAGAGGACATCTGTAGAAACACAAATGCATGCACTACGTATCTAATAGTCTGTGCCACTGTGGTATGTTAGGTAAGACACTCGTCCACCAACCAAAAAGTCCCTAGTTCAATTCCAGGCCACACCATCAAACAATTTTCAACAGCGGTGTCACCTAACAACATTGCTAGCGACTGCTTATAAGTATTTACACTGTGAAGAACATCACTAACTAATACATCTGCCGTTCGGAGCAGGCGTTTGTAGGTCCTTTGAAATAAATCTAGTTGTTCATCATTCTTCAAATGAAAAAAATTATTAGCTATTTACAGAAAATGAGAAGAAGTTATTTTTACTCAGTGTGCATATCCTTTTCGATCTACCATGACATTTACGTTCTTTGTGAGACGTTCAAGGTTGTCATATATAAAAAATAAGACGTTATATATTAAATTTAGTAAAATACTAAAACGATGAGCATATTTTAATAAACAAAAATAAAAACATATAAAAATTATACATATTTCAATTAACCGGTTATTCGTGTTAAAACAACCGGTTTATTCGGTATTCGAAAAATGGACATTTAAAAAAACCGTATTCGACAAAACCCAAAGACCGGCTTAAGCCGGTCGAATAGTAACCGTTCGATCTCAGTAATAATATAATTAAATAGCCTATTAATACATTTCTTACAGTTGTAAGACGCAGAGCTAATCTCTCATTAGACTAACATCCCCGGGCCTGTAGCTCAACCTGCCCTGCCAAAGCGAAATTCCAAAGGCATGGCATCCAGGACTTAAAAAGGTTTTCTGACAAGTTTGCTCGCGCAACGGAGCACTTGGGTGTTAAACCAATGAATGCCTTCAATTCCGGTGTTGGAAATGTTTTAATTTCCCAGTTACAGATAGACAGGGAACTTTCTATACCTTGGATAATTTATTCAGTAGCTTCATCATCCACGTAGCTATCGCCTCAAAAATGATATGGGTCGAATAATGTTGGTATATATTAATATCATCATTCTAGGCTGGATTCCAGCAAAGAGCAGCTCTTCTCTTCTGATATCACATTTACTGTGGGTACGTACGCGTAGGAAAGAAATAGGAAAATATAAACCAAGAGAAGTAAAAAGACAACAAGTGAAAAAACACAGTGCAAAGTGGCCTGAGTGAGAGATTCTCAAATTACCACCACATCGTAAAATACATTAATATTAGTTTGACGAACGCTGTTCCAGGCTAAAGACTTCATATTTTACTATAGAATGGGCCACACTGGGGCCGTTATGAAGTCAAAACTGGAGGTGACATTTATGCTACTGAACCAGACCAGAGTTATTCTGGTGCCACGAGAGTCGAGAGCGCCAGGGATTTTAAACCTAGAAGAAAGGCAGAGTGTGAGCTCGATGTGGTGTTACATTCTTAATCGGGTGCCGGGATTCATGGAACAGCACGACTTTAGATGGTCTCCAAAACTTTCTTTAGGTGCTTGGACACAAACAATAAGCCTTTGAATTAGATACTCACTGGTAAATTTCATCATAGATGGAAAGCGGTGGTGAAGGTATAATTCACCGTGTAGTATGCAAAACACTGACTTATTGTCCAAAATGCCACCTAGATATATAATCTCTCTAGAAAATTGATAGTGGTACCCAGAAACGAAAGCATTCATCAACAATCCTTCTTGACACCTTGCTTAGAGTAGTCCTTATGAGGTCGCACAAAGTACTCTCATATTTCCCATACGCTGTTATAACGATATTCCTAGTATAACCAATTACGTCGATGCCCCTAAAAGCCAACATGCTTAGCAAGCCATCAACTACCGCCATTTATAACAATGGAGAAAGCACTCTATACTGAAGCCACCCTTTAGAAGCCGTTACAGTAGATTCGTCTTTATCGAGCGACATAGCAATGTTTCTGGCCATAAACAACGAACCAATCCAAGCTAATTGAGCAACCAGAGAATGTGATTTCAATACCGTCAAGAGGAGATAAAATAGTGCCATCAGTAGACCCTCGTCCTTCACGTACGCGAACTGACTCGACAAGTTTTTTAGATAATGCTGCTTCTAATCTAGCCATTTAAAAGCGGGTTATTTGTGGTTACTGTTCCACTTGCAGCAAATTTATTTACCAAAGCCAAGGAAATTTATTTGGTTTAAAATGAAGTGAAAAAAATGTTCAATAAAATCCTCTTTAGAGTTCATAAAACCAAAAAAAAAAAAAATAATTATTAATCAAAGATTAGTAAATTGTCATTTTCTCAGTACAGATTTAACTGAATACTTTATTTGTATAAGTTTTTACGCTGAAATTAACGATTTTCCAAATAATATTATATTTCTTTAAATATATACTATTATAATAGTTTTTTTTAACAATTAAATATTTTCCATAAAAATTAATATATTTATCTACAAAATAGTTATGAAATTAAATGCTGTTATTATATCTATGTTTCACAATATACTTTATTCGAAAATAAGAGCTATCGCTGTCATAGCTGTTTATTTAAGTTTCAATAATTTGTTTTATTTTCTAAAACACCACAATTAGGAAATAAATAAACTTGAATCATACGCCATACGAGAATGAACTCTCCGCAATTATGCAAATAAATCTGGCCATTAAACAACAATTACTTCGAGTATAACCATAGATCTTTCTCGCCCTCTTTTCATATTTATGAATAAGTGAGTAAGTGAACCATGAAACAATCACCAGTATTATCATTTGGCACAAAGAATATTTTAGAAAAATGTCAATCATGTACTTAAGCGGCGACCAGCAGCAGAAGCAGCCGCAGCAGCAGCTTCAGCGATAGCAGTGGCAACACAACAAGTTCATATAGCAAATGACCTGATTAAAAATTTTCTACAACAAAATTATAAAATTTTAAGCCGCTTACCATCACTCACCCAATCACTTACACAACCACCACCCTTAGAAAAACAAACAGCAAATTCTCAACCATCTTCCCCTTTTTAAATCAGAAAATTTTTGAAAACCAAAACACAAATCACCACTTTAATGCCTATTTTTCATTTTCCATTTTCATGTTGTAAATTTTCCTCAATTCAGCATTCATTTATTCATTTCGATATTTAAATATTCAATGACAATAAGATTTTTGTTTTTGTTTGCAAATCATTTTTCAATATGCTTTTAAAGCGGTAAACTCCTGTTTTAGAGAGTAATGACAAGAGAATGCTGCCATTACCGTCCGCCCCCCAAACTTTTATTTAATATGGAAAAAACTGTCAATGTCTACTTAAAAACATTGTTTTAGAAGAGGTGGAGAAACCTTGACAATCGAAGAGCCAAAAATAAAAGAAAAGGAGACAGGAAAAGCTTATTATTATCAGCACCAGAACAGAAATAAACTGAACCGAAAAGACTAAAATAATAAAAGAAAAGAAAATTTGAAAATGCGTTAAATTATGAAAATTACACCGATTCCACATTATCTGGACAATTCCTTAAAGATTGGTTGGTTTGCGTAATAATTCATTTCACGCAAACAGTCAAGTCGAATCGAAATGTTTCTGTTTCGACAACACCACACATCCGGAGAGTGGATGTACTACCATCTACATCATATATCCAGCCTGTATCTGTGAAGTATCTCAATAGGTCATTAAATCTACCTCTAGATAACTCAACGAGGTTGGAGCGTATGTAGCTGTCAAGGAAATCGTTCCTATTGTTAGAAGAGCTGGCATTCGTAAAAAAGATATGAGACTGTTGCTGCTTATTCTCTTAAATTGCAGTTACAACAATAGTCATTTAAGGGGAGTCTAAGTCGACATGCATGCTCACCTTCTACTCAATGTTCAGTGCCATCATCCTGTTGGAATCACGCTCACAAGAAGTCCGTTATCATCAAGCGAAAGCGAACACTATTCACGATAACTGCTTAGTTCAACTTATTTTCGAAGAAGTACGGCCCATTGGCGCCGCTAGCCCTTAAACTGCACCAAAGTGCCACTATTTATAGATGCATTGACTTTTTAACAATCACTCATGGATTCTATTTTCCCAAATTCTGCAATTGTGGACGCATTTGGTCGATTTTCGTAAAAAGCTTCAACAATCTTAACCTGCTGCTTAATTGTGTACCTCTCCGCGGTTGAATTTGTCAAACACCAAAACGAAAAACTTTTCGTTAAGCTGTGACTCACTATTAACATCGTGCATTATGGTTGGACCACCCTTTTGTATCCTACTCTGATCTGAAGTGTTGTACTAAGAAAAAGGCGTTGTTAAAGCACGTCGCAATGTGTTCTGTATAGATTCCTTATTCCGGTTCAGTTTTTATATTGATTCAGGCCCGGAAGAAATTGATGCGGCTGCACCATCCCGATCTGAGTTTATCCAATATCATTAAGGTTTTTCTGCGTAAAATTCGCTCCTTCGATGCGATGGCAGGCGGTTTATCTTCGAGGAGGGTAATTACACTGTATTTCTAAATGGCAACTCCTAATGCAACAGTGTGAATACTATTAAATCCTCTTTGATAAGCTTTTTGGTCTAGAGCTTCCCTGTAATACCGCTGGACTTCCATTTTGAAATCATGAAGATTCTGCCTCACGTGGAAAGATGGTGTCTATCCACTAGGTGATAGGTGGAATGGCCCGGATTGTAGTAACCAAGCAGGTACTGCATCGATTACATTTTGTTATGTTAAGTACAAGCGGAACCCTTGACTCCTTATGCAGACAGCCTGTGGTCAGCCGGTCTATTGGGTTGTAACAGATCAACAAGGTTTCTTTATCTGTACCTAAGTGCTGCCGGCAAGAGGCTAAAGATTCTTATTCCAATTTATAATCTTATATCAAATAGCTGTAGTGGAAATGATTTGAACAAACTGTTCGACATGACCACGAAGTTCTTTGGAATCTTGATATCTGGAGTAGTGATGATCACTGAAACTGATATAGCAGTCTCTGCATTTGGTAAAGCACACAATTGTCGAGTATATAAGCATTGTTTAGGAGATATTATGATAGGATTTTGTTATTATTCTTTATACGGATGTATATTTCGGGAATATATTATCTCGGCAAAGAACAAAATGACTACAATGACGGGAAGAAAAAGTGATGGGAAATGGAATTTTCGTTTGGTATCAAAAAGAATTTTTTAGAGTACCGTCCCGTTTTGTTACCGCACCATGGTCTTACAATAGTTAGCTATTAATTCGCAAGGATTTTGTCCAGGTCGTACGCTTGAAGGTTATCTTTATCATCTAATCTCCTCCCACCAAGTTTAGATAGCCCCAAATCTTCGAATTCTGAGCAGTGTCAAAAGAGATATTCCGCAGACTTCTACTGCTCTTTGTCACTGCAACTTCTACAAAGATGATGATTATATGCGATTCCCATATTTTTAGCATATCTGTTAACAGCCCTACGGTTAGTAAAAATCCTGAAAAGGTTACGCAAATGTATTATATGTAGCCTCAACAGCTGTCCCGCTCTTTGGTAATCCAAATATGGCTAAATCTTTCTGATCTCATAGCAGGTGGATTAATTTCCCTATCATTCGTTTTCCATTTAGCGAAATTTCCATAACAGCGGTGTTTTCAATCGAACCGATCGGGCCCAAATTTTGATGTATCTCGAATGTGTTAAAAACAGATTCCTTATGTACTCGCTAATGCCTATCTGTAAAACAGTATCACTTCCCAAGTATTTCAACTTCATTTATTTTTGCAGTATAGTGCCATAAAAAAATTAAATAAAAATCAGAAAATGTCGAAACAAAGGAATGTAAAAAATTTAGAAATCAAATCTTTGAGAAGAGTACTACGGTATTATTTAAGTTAAATAGTATCAAAAAGAGTACGATCGTACCAACTTTCCCATCACTGACAAGAAGAATTCAAAAGCTCCTGTCGTCGTCGATTATGGAAAGAATTCGGCAAAACTAAAATACAACTATGACAAGAGAAAGTCGGAGCTCTTGTCATCGACTTCAGTTGGTATGAAAATGTTCGAAAAATTCGGAATCTCTTACAGTCGATAAGCTGAGGAGTGATTTCTAACACACGCTTCGGAAATTTTATGGAACAAGTCTCGGATCAGAATTCATTAACCAGCCTCCCTTTTGTTAATAAAACTAAGGTTCTTATTTTTCTATATGCTTTGTTTTTCTGCTTACAGGTTTTTGACTCAAAATTCTTATTACCAAGCAATTATTTTCAAATTTAAAAAAGAATTTGTCTTCACAGACTAAAAATAGTAAAATAGGAATAAAATAAAAAATGTAAAAAAATTTTTTTCTCCCGTTGGAAACAGTGTATGGCATAAGCATGCCAAAAATTTTCATAAATGACCTGGTAGTTTCCAAACGCTTTCGATTGCATTCAAGCATTATAAATACAACCACCCGTCTATTCAGAAGGGAAAAAAACAAATTTCAAGCCAGTTATAGAAACCAACACGTCTCTTCTAAAACAGGTACTGGTGAAGTGGAAGTGAGGGAGATCGGTAGAAAAATCTATACAATCTGTTTCCATATTCGAGTGCTCCCATATTTTTTAAATTGTTCATTTAAACTGTCTAATGTTTCTGTCATTTATGTGGATTGCATTATGCACGAGAAGAAGGTCGTAAAGTACACAAGGCATAGATAGTAGGAGGTAGCAAACAACGTTAACAGAGAGAAATTGTGGTCTGAGAAGAAGACGTTTGTTCTCAATGAAAAATTCATTCACGTAAAAAGCTTTTCAATATTTAGCCTTTATTATGTTTCCGATTCACATCGCATACAGACAGTCAGTCAGACGTATTGTTAGTATTGTTATTGAAGATTTCGTGGAAGTTATTACCAACAATTTGGTAATTCCCTGACGAGTGTATGAAAATTCGAGTGTAGCTGACACTGTTTTCTGTTTGTCAAAATGGGATAATGGTTTGTGGATGGGGTAAAGTGGTGTCGTATATCTTTTTTGTTTCAGAAGGAATAAAAAGTGTTTTCATGCATAAAAATGTCTTAAGGAAGAGCACAATTGAAATGTTTCAATTGTTGTTGCTGAAAGTATTTTAAAATGTTTAATTTTTATCAGCAACAGCAGCTGTTTTATTGTTTTTAACTGTCATTTCTATTTATTACTGAATATATTATATAGAGGCCATTAATAAAAATGGTTTTTTGTTTAAGAAAAACACAGCATATTTGGACTCTTAAACAAAAACGCTCATTAAAAAAATCAATTAAATTAAATGGGAAAAAATTAAACAAATAATTAATCGTACAAAATGTCATAAACCGAATTATATATGCGTGTGTATTATGGAATTGGAATCTGTATTTAAATTAAATTGAATTTTCATTCGAATAGTATCGATTTTTCTTGATGATTATTGCACTTTATTTAATTCAACAATTAAAACCATCACCTATACCTTTTTAAAATCGCTGACTAATTATTTAATTACATGACGAGGAATGTCATTTATCAATGCTATACTTTAAATGCCAATTTATAACCCAACAAACATTACCGCTAAAAGAAAATTTCAAAACATCAATTCGATGTTTATTCATATGTGTCTTGTATTGATTTCCTAAACTTCATTTGATAAATTTTTAAATAATGAAGTACTCAGCTAAACAAAGAACAAGGACTTAGAACAAATGAAGTACAGGTTGTCCGCCGGGAAGGTATACTACTTTGTTTTGCCGACATTTTGATAAACATTTGTCTTGACAGTTCATATTCGGCAGTCGTGAAGTAGAGATGTGGCAAATTTATTATGGAAAAATATTTACTAAACCAAAGTGTTTTAATCGCTAAACCATTTTATCAAAATCATACATTGATTACTGTGGCGATAAGAAAGTTACGTGAAATTTTTGGGAGAAACAACGTGCCAACAAGACGTACTATTTATCGTGTAGTGAATGATTTCGAAGAAAGAGGGACTGTGCCTGATAGGCCCTAGCATGGACCACAAGGTACCGCAAGAGCGCCTGAAAGCATTACTGCTGTTCAAGAAAGTGTTCAAAACAATCCATCAACCTCAATTCGACGCCGTTCTCAGGAAATTGGTCTTCAAAGAACAACTTTAGTCACAATTTTGCACAAAGACTTGCATTTGTTTCCATTTAAGACTCAACTAACACAAGAGCTTCTTCCAGAAGACCATTTACGCCGCCGTACATATGCCAATAGTATATTACAGCTCGCCCATGACAACCCTGATTTTCATGAAAAAATCATGAGTGACAAGGCACATTTATATTCGAATGGTTATGTGCATAAACAGAACTGTCGGTTCTGAGCAATTGCAAACCCGCAGATTATTCATCAGTCACATTTGCATCCATTAAAAGTGACAGCCTGGTGTGTAATTTGGTCAGGAGGAATCATTGGACCTTAGGTCTTTAAAACTGAAAACGGCGTGATGGTAACTGTCAATGGGGAGCGATATCGTGATATGATTTAAAACTTTTTAACGCCACAACTGCATGCCTTGGGCGTGACTAACATGTGGTTTGAACAAGACGGTGACACAAAGTATACAGCCAGGATTACAATGGAATTACTGCCAGACCTCTTTCCACAAGAAATTATGTTGATGGAATCCATGGTCGCCTGATTTGACTGCTCCGGAACTCTTTTTGTGGGGATATTTAAAAAGTAAGGTTCATGCAAACAAACCAGAAACGCTGAAATTAATAAAATACCGCGTGAAATGTGTGAGAATGTAATGAAAAATGTGCCCAAAAGGGCACGTATTTGTAAGGCTAACTGCCGACATTAAATAAAACATTTATCAATATAAGATCCATTCTCTTTCTCTTCTCAAACCTAGAACCGTAAACTAAGATTCGACTAACTTCGACTTTATTGTCATATGCGGCTTTCTACTTAATTGCTCGATGAAGTTAAACTCTTCTGTATTCTCTGTCGCTAGCGTTCTCTTCTTATGAGCATTCATATTTCTTCAGTAAGTATTGCGTTTTGTTCAGTTATAAAGCTCGTGCTAGTCGATTTGACTAATGGGTAGTGTTTATGTAAATTTCAATCTTATAGTTTGTAATATTTTTAATGAAAATGAATTTTTTTTGGAGAACGAATATTACGAATTAACGAATAAAGGAAATTAACGAATAAAGGTTAAACTTTAACTTATGACATTGGTGTAAATTTTACACTGCTTTTTAATTTCATTAAAACTTTTCTCTGCCACACGCAATTAATATTATATTTTTAGTAATGCTTCGCTTGTCGTAAGTTAGAGTTAGGCTGAGATATTTGAGTCCAAGTGTAAATTTTACTACACGTCGTCATTTGTGATATTTTTTCATAGAAAATGTTTTATTACCACATCGAAGTTAACGCTTGTAATTCATATGGAAAAAGTTACTACACATCTACATATGTATATAAACGTAAGTTCATATTATTTTTAGTTTGTTTTTAGGCTTAAAAGTTTGTTTTCAATATTCTGATATTATTATGCAAACTGTATAGTGAATAATTATAAATTCTAAAACTATCAATGTACAGTACAGTACAGTATAGTTTTTTATAAGCTAGCTTTTAGACTGCTAAAAGAACTACTAAGCCGGCTTATAGACTGCTAAAATAAGGTGAATGGACATTATCCTTCGATTTGGTATTTGTTGGATTTATATCTGTGGTCATATTGAAGAGTCGCTTAAGTCGACTTGAGCTCTTTTCCACACCAACGCAAATATACGAGGGATACTGTTTATATTTCGGGAATAGCAATAATAACAAATATTTTTAAATCAAAACGGCTTTATTGTTTTTCAAAATATTCCCCTTGATGTTTAATACACTTTTGCATTATTTAAAACCATTCCTTAAAGCAGTTTTCCACCCCCAAATCATGGTTTTGAATGCATCAACTGCTTCTTTGGCGCTCGTAAATCGTTGACCACGCTGCTTTTTTAATATTTGGGAACAAAAGAAGTCGCTGTATGCCAAATCAGAGCTATACGGAGGATGAGACATCAATACGATGTTTTAACTGCTCAAAAATGCACTTGTTCGACGATATGTGTGAGAGCGGTTGGTCTTACGAATTTCTCCGAAGACTTCCGACAAACAAATGATCGTACACCACTCAGAATTAACTCTCTTACTTTGCTCAAGCGGTACATGACCCATTTGGCCGAAGAAACAGCGACAATTTGCTTCGCTGTGCTTTTTCCAAGAACAACTTTTGTTGAATTTAACTCGTCGTGAAATACACACAAATCGTATTTATTGAAGTGGAACTAATGTGCGAGGATACCTCTATATCACAATATGTCACTTGACGATCTTTCTTTATCAGTTCACGTACTGCATCGATGTTTTGAAGCACAATAACCGATTTTGGAGAATCTCCACGGAGTTTGTCGGCGAACGGACTACGACCATGATTGAATTCATCGACACATTCTGGTTGAGATAATCCATGTCGAAATTTGTGAAAAATAATTCAACGAAAACCTTCTCTTGATATATCCCTTTTTGGCCGAATTGATTTTCTTAGCTCACTGTAAACATAATAAATATAATTCGTATATCAAAACGTTTTGAGTACGTTTATGCTAAAAAAATTCAAACTTTATTACACTTCTGCCAGATTTTAGTTATTGCCATTAGTGTTGCCAGTTCTCGGAATATAAATAGTACCCCTCGTATAAATTGTTTATATTCTGTCCTGATTTTTTTTCCGTCACTCCCTATGGAGCATATTGGCTCTCCACCAAGCATCCATTACTTTGTTTCAGTTTCTTTAATCAATTTGATCTTTCATGCTAAGTAGCTGAGTGGTAAAGAATTTTACTAATTGGTGGTGATCTTTAGCATTGTAATTTTTTTTTTGCCAGTAGTTGGCGTCTTTTCCTGATCATTCGTCTGATTTTTGAGGCTTCTTCTTTATATTTTTAGATGGATTTGTCTGGAGGGAAGTTGAAGTCTCTTTATTAAACATTCGAAACCACAACTAAATATTTCTTTGTCATGTCCTCTGCTTGGGCTCGAACCTGGATCGTTTTGTTATGCGCGCGCTCTAACCACTACACTACACTACCCCTGTCTGGCTTAGTACAAATAAAATATTTCAAAAATCAGTAGTAACACATGATGAAAACTACTTTATAACACGAGTTTAGCCTTCTTGTTTACTGGGTAAGTACAAAGTAAAGCCAATATATATAATATTTCTTCTATAAATCAATTTTCTTTATTTCCTAAAGCTGCCATTAGAATATAAAATTACAAAACTTTAATAAGAGAAAAAAAACAAGAAAAACACCGCAAAGAAAATCTTTCGATTACAATTTGCAACACCGAGAACGACAACACTTGTTACAACTTGAGAAAAAGTAATAAGAGTTGAAGGCAGAAAATAAATAATTAAAAAAAAAACAATAAATCCTTAAGGCTGTCAATCATTTAAGATATTTTTTTCTGTCTCTCTCTCTCTTTCTGTCTCCTCCTTTTGGCTTGCCATGCTTAACAAGGCATTTAAATGTTGACAGCCATTGAGCCAAATAGAGGCGCCAGATATTGCTTTTTTTGTTTTGCATGTCAGAGTGTTGGTAAATATTGTTTCGTTTGACGAAGAATTAGCTTCAAGTCTAAAATCAATTAATATTAATCAAATTTATTTATGATACTCGGTCACTTAACCCAGTTTGCTTAACTTGGCTAGGGCGCACACATTTTGCTATACAAATAGGAAAATAAATGAATGAAAAATCTGTTGGCAGCATATTGTGAATCTGTGTGTGTGTGTGTGTGTGTGTGTGTGCGCGCGTGAATAAATGAGGTCTTTATGTACACAGGTTGTTAGGATATGACCCCACTTCTCCACTATTTCTGCACTCAAATGTCTATTCACTTAGATGGTATTTTCATAGGGATTCCTCTAAGTTGGTTAAATATGAGTTTGAATGTTTTTTTTTTACTTTCTCCCCGTGAGGCAATATTAAATCAATAAAACACATTTGTTGGCTATGCTCTAGTTTTTTTTTTTTTTTTCGTTTCTAAATTGATGATGGCAGTACGGTTTTATGTCAAAAACTTTTTTTTTTAGTGTTTGTTATTCCGGCTAATTAAAAAAAAAGATGCGCTACTTCAATGAGTGGAAAAAATGTTACTTTAAATAAAATAAATCTGGATTTAAAACCACTGGCTGATTTAAACAATAATCAGGGGTGCCAGATAATTTTGATTAAAAATCGGCATTTTTAAAAAATTAAATCGGCATTATCGGCACTTCATTTATTTTATTCATCTATTCATTTATTCATAATTCGAAAAAACAGTTCAATAAACATAACTCTTATCTAACAGTTCTGGTCATATATTGAAATATTGATCCTTAAGTAAAAAACAAATATACATATACAAATAAAATTAAATTAAACGTTATAGAGATATCAAAACAAAAAACAAAAAACATAATAATCGATACATACAAAATTATCCAACAAATTAAATAGTGTTAGAACTGTGAAAAGTGTGTTTTAATTGCTGACCTAAACTGCATTGCATTGCTTATCAACTGAATTTTCGATGGAAGTTGGTTCCATGATCGAATAGCTGTAATACAAAAATGCCTCTCAGAAACTTGTTTTCATTGTATTTAGCCTGTATTTCCTGTTTGACCTTGAGAATTCCAGCCTATTATGTTTTTACGAAAATAAGGTTGGGCACCCCAGCGTTTATTACATCGCTAAAATAAATAAACAAAAGCTGCAAGAACAACTTATACATGCTGTTTTACAAATAACCAAATCTACAACAACAACTATTAGCAGAGGTAAAGTAAATAAAAATAACACGGCAACAATAATAATTAAGCAGCAAAGAAAACAAGTATCATACAATAAACAAACAACAACAAATACTAAGAGCTGAAAGAGGTAGATGTTCACATACGCATGGCTACAAAAGAACTAAAAAGAAATTAAAAGAAAGAAATGGAATCTACCTGAAATGTCGAAATGTCGAAATGTTCACATACGCATGGCTACAAAAGAACTGAAAAGAAATTAAAAGAAAGAAATGGAATCTACCTGAAATGTCGAGAGGTTGGAGAGCTTTCAATGTGTTGTTTACTCAGCCATATAAAAAGCACATCGATGCGAAAAGCGAGCAGTTTGTTTGGTGTAAACTCAGTAAACGTGTTTTTGGTTTGAACTCAGTGTAAGAGAGTTTAGTGTGCTTAAACTCTGGTTGAAAAGGTTGTGATCGAACCTAAGTTATAACTACGATCGGGTTGGAAGATCTTTAGGAAGAAAGATCTGTCGAGTAATTGTTGTTGCTTACAAGATTGTAAACAGACGGAGTAATTAAGAATAGAAAATTGTTTGCCTTTAAAAAGATTACAAGCAGTGTTACACAAAACTGCGTTGAATAAAAGACTTTTAATTAAAACCAAACACAAAATTTATTTTATTTTAACTAAATCCACGAATTCATAAAAACACGTTTTTAAGAAGGTAAAAACGTAACAATATAGATAAGTAGGTTGTCCAGTATAAATAATATTATGGAAGAAAATAAGAGTAGAGTATATTAAGAGTTTGTCCAACGAAATATCATAAATTTGCCTAAAAAAATGTAAGAAATTACTTTCGTTGACACGTAGCTATTCCAAATTTTAAGATATAACCGCGTGGTTCCAGAAATTTTTCTAGTTTAACATTTTTTGGATGAATTGGCTAGGTGAGTCCAACAAAAACGTCAACAGCTTTAATATTTTTTTATTTGTTAGTTCATTATTATGTTTTATTATTTTGCACTTTTGGTAGGACCAAGGGGGCTTTATATACTACGAGCTGCTAAAACCACGGTACATACTGTAATTATTTTGTTTGTACCGTGAATTTTGAGAAAAATGGCCGGAATATAATGATAAACATTATAAAGTTATTATCTTGTGTGACAACGCTCGTCTTCACGTCGCAAAAGTTGCGAAACAAATTTTAGAAACGATCAAATGCTATTTCTTACCGCATCCGCCCTATTCTCCGCACATTGCTTCTTCTTACTACGTGCTGTCTCGACGGATACAACACGATTTGGCAGGTCACCGCTTCACTTTTTTCAAAGAAATCTAAAATTGGCTTCAAAATTGGATCGCCTCAAAGGACGAGATATTTTTTCTATACGTGATTCGAAAATTTCTTAAGAGGCGGAGAAAAGTTTTTTGCAATGATAGACAATATTTTGATTTACTTGTTATTTCATTATCTTCCAGAAAACTCATTTTTGAGCTAAAAAATTAATTAGTTTGTCACCCAATACATAAACTATATTTACTTTTTTTAAAATATACCGTGAAAACTTTTATATTAAATTTGTTTTATTGATAATATAAGAAAACTAAAACTAATAATACCCAATAAGACCGGGGTGGGTTTAATTGTGTTTTCCAGTGTGTCGCCAACGCTGGCTTAAAATGTGACAAAATTCATCAAAATCGATTCTATGAAGCTTCCTGTCTGTTCTAGATTACAAAGGAGATAAAATTGTTACTTGTTGGCCGATTATTACATTCTAAGTATTCATATTTTAATTTGTCCGATTATGCGTTGAGTTAAAACATTTGGTTATATGTAGCAAGTATTTCAGTGTTCACAAAAATTGTAAATTTTACTGAAACAAATAAAGTCACCCTGTCCTTAGATTTCCTCGAAAAATGGGCATTTTTGGATCGGAGATCGGCAAATCGGTATTTTGATAATTCTAAGGCAAAAAATCGGCAAAATTCCGATAAACCGGCAAATATGGCAGGCCTGGCAATAAATAATTTTTATAGTGTAGTGGTAAGAGCCCACGCATAACAGCACAAACGACTCAGGTTCAAGTCTCAGAAGAGGACATGACGAAAAAAAAAATTTAATAGAGGTTTTTTAAAAAGGGCTTTAATTTCCTTTCAGACAACTCCATGTAAATAATAAAGAAGTAGTCCCCCTGACCTTTCCGCATACCTCAGGCGATGATGACAAACATCAGGTGAATAATCAGGAAACAGGGCACCTACGGGGAAAAAATTTCAATGCTAAAGTAAGGATCACTTCAAGTTAGAAAGGATCTTCACCACTAAGCAAAATCATATCGAGAAAGCTACAGTTAATCATCTACTAAGCTTGAAAGACCAAATTGATTAAAGAAACTGAAACAAAGCATGCTTTGAAAACGAAAATGCGATTTCCACTGAACGTAATCGCATTTTCGTTTTCAATAGTATATAGTCCGATGAATCCTGGCAGAAAATTAATGAATTACACCTAGAAAATATATGGTTTCTACAGGATGGTTTCACTTGTCACAACGCAAGAAAAACAATGGATATTTTGGGAGCCTGCGAAACCAGTAGGTGGCGTCACTTGACCCGAAATTTTTTTATTTTTAACCGGAATCTATTTGTAATAAACTGAAATAAAAATATTTGTAACATCTGAAAAAAGTATTTTTTTATTAAAATTAAACCGATACCTCATATCGGACACCCCTTACTTAAGCTAAAACTCTACTCGTTTTTTATCGAGTGGCATCATTAGAAAATATTACGATATCGATCTTCAGCATAGAAGTAAGATATTTTGCATATTGGAGTGGAGATAAAGTAGACTCGTTTCATGTCGGGTACTTTCAATATTAAATGTCCTGGAACCCAATGCAGGGTAACACGACCACTCTAACTTATACGTCTTAGGGTCGGTCCCTTTGCACATTAGGATCAGCCTCGAGTTTATTGTTCTAAAAAATGTTTCAACTCACGTGATTTTTACTATGTGACAAGCCGATCCTATAAGGTGTAGAGGGTGTCAATAAGTTTATTGAATACTATAATATTGTTACGTTTTAATCTTTTTAAAACGCTTAAGTTCGTTTAAATTGCGTTATTTTGTTATTTTACAGTTTTATTTTAATACACAATAACTTTTATACTGTTTGTCCTAATACAATGTTTAATATTCGTTTAAACAACACTTTTATTTCCGCTTTAACACGTCTTTATCTTACTATAGCCAAACCATAACTAACTGACGTGTAGGTAAAGAAGCCCTTTTATATACCTAATTGCCTGCAGTTTGGAAGGTTCGGCATATATCGACCATCTTCTATTTTCATAACCGTTAATTCAACGTAAAGGTGTTCGATGTGACAGTACTGCCAAATTGACAGGGTGACACAAAATATACCAAAACTCCACAATGCAGTGCTGTTTTTTTATTTTCGTAACAATAACTTTCATTATCGCATCCCCTTGTGCTCTACGTTGAAGCTCGATATCTTCGTCTTGAATTGCAATGCATGTTTCATGCTATGAAATTTCTTGTAATTTTTCTATGAGCTTACTCCTACTTTCATCTTTCATCTCGAAGGTGATATGCTGATGAATGGATATGATGATGATTCGATATAATTCTAGGCTATAAGATTTTAAGAATTCCCCGAAAGCTTATTTACTTATTTATAGAACTCCTTTACAATCAGTGTGGAGGTTTTTTCCAAAATTTTCTGCATTCTGCTCTATTCCAGGCCATTGTTATAGCTGACCTGGAGTGGATATTACATTGTACTAGTTTCTGAAGACATTGACCAATAAAAGTTTGAAGCTTTTGCTTATCTCTGGGCACAATATTTCCTTCAACCGTTAATATATATATAAAGAAAAAAAGATCACCACATGGATCCCAAACAAGCAAATGTTTGTCAAGCTTTCCCTATGCAATTATCACTGATTGGTTTGATTTGCCTTTACTTGATTATAATGCCTACAATGTAGCCACACTGGTTAAGATGATCTTTAAGTATTAAGTTTAGCTGCGAATAAGTGTTTCTCCACAAAAACACATTCCTGAACAAGCAGATGTTTGTAATGTTTGTGATTATAAGGTAATCGGTTTGCTGTATACCATAAATGTCATTATGAATTTTGGACAGCAAGTATTTTGGCTGTGGAATTATTAAAACCTAAATTAGATTCTAACAAAAAAATTATGCATGAAACACAGCGCGAGCTAATATATATAATAAGTATACTCTATAAAAAAGAATTCAGTATATGATTGATCATATAACTATGAAGTAAAATCGCCGCCAAAATTTGTAATATGATTGAGTTAGACTTCTGCTTGTCATGTTTTCTAAAGTTGCTAGTCTATGGCAATAAGCCACAATCATTCGATGAACTCCTCGCGCAAGTTTAGCTGTATTAGCTGTGATCTCTTACGTAACATCGTGAGAAATTATATGTGATATTTAAACGATATCATTTTGAATTCAAAGAGACACACATTGACCTTTCACTCATTATGTTTTATACCGTTTTAGTATCCACTTGCCTTTAATAAAGAAACCACATTATTAATATTTTAAATTGACCCACTAACACAGTCTATTATCAGATATTTCATACATTTAGTACTTTTTCCCTTAAGTACCATTTGCACTTAATACACCGTCATCTACTGTAAATTCTTCCATAAAAAGGAATATAAAATTGAATAAATAATTCGATCGCCTTTAATAAATTTTCTTTTTCAGTTTTCTTCTTGACTTGCAATATTACCTTTTCAAAAAGGACTTTAAGTTTTCACCTCTTCCTTCGGTTTATATTTAAGTTTATTTGAGTGTATTTGTGTACTTAAGAGTTTCATAAATATGTGTGCCTGTATTAAATCAACTCGCATATATATCTCACTCTTACTCTCTATCTCTCTCTCAGTATATGTATCGTGTATTTGTCTCCATGGTGAATATTAAAAAAACAAGAAATGAAAACTATGGTTTTGTTTTCTCCAAATACTCATATACATCAGCACAGCCACACACATGGACACACGCACACATACTGGTATATATTCATTCCCATAATGTGTATAATATGTGGCCATAATAACCACTTTAAATGCACTGAACTGAACATTATTGAATTGATTTCAATTTAATTGGAAAACCACTGAAACCCTTTTTTTTTCTTTTCGTAGTCACAATACGAGTAGTTGAAGACCTTTTTGAATATAAGCATTATGTCGAGATGTGTAGTAATAGTTATAGCAGTGGGTATATGAGGACTCAGTCAGTGGTTAGCTAGTGTTGACTGCTTTCAGTGCAAAAGGTACGAGTATATTATTTAATACGCGTCTGGGTAGAAATCTTCAATGTATACTTATTGCACAATAGCAGGTATATTTAAAGCAGACGCTTGATGTTAGAAATGTGTAATTGAAAGAATAATAAATGTGTGTGAAAAGTTGCAATTTTCTAATAGGGCTGTCGAAGCATATGTATATTTTTATTTCGAAAATAAAATGGAATATAGCTTGCGTAGAGTATTGGCTAAGTGCTTGCTTGCAAAACGTATAGCAATCCAAGCTTAAATCTCTTCGATGATAAGGAAAATTTTCGGCATCATGGTTTTCAGTTTTAAGCAATTTAGAATCTTTGTTCCGCTTCAAATTATCCATCAAAAAAGCCCCCTTACCTTACCAAAAAGGAAAAACAAAAAAAAATACATATATAAGAAAACATCGTGGGTCAAGCGAAGGTAGAAGAATAGAGAGGAAGAAGTTAATTGTCTATGATAAGCAAATACTCCTCACCACTACACCAAATATAACGTGGATGGACTTGCTACAGTAGACCAATCAACTGATTAGCTGGAAAATAACTTACATGCTAGTGGTAAAAGGAGACTTAATCAAGGCAAAGATGATTTCGGAGGACATATCCTCCCAAGAAGAACAACAAAAATTAATTTGAAGCAATAAGATGTCTCAAGGCTTTGTAACTAATGAGACGATTTCTTCTTTTAAACCAAAATTCCTAACAGCAAGCATGCAAAAATTCGTTGCAAAAGGCTATGAAATTAAAAATACAAGTTTATTCATTTAAATCTATATTGTCACCTCCAAAGGAATCCCCATTGACTGCAACACACTTATTCCAGCGCTTGGTCCAATCCTCTAAGCATTTTTTATATTCGATTTTCGACATGTCCATGAGTGCTTCCTGCGATTTTTCCATTATTTCCTCTCGGCTGCCGAAAAGCGTTCTCTGTAATGGTTCTTTAACTCGATTGAACAGAAAGCAATCACAAGGAGCCAAACCAGGTACATTCGGTCGCTGTTAGGTGGTGTTTGTTGCATTTTATGTCAAAAAATTTCGAATAATGATGCCACTGTGCGATGATGTGTTAACACAGTGCCAAATCCATGAATTTTCTGCCCACAATTCTGATCTCTTTCGGCTAATTCCTTCACACAAACGTCTCATAACGCCCTAATAATACTTTAATGTCTTAATTTAATGTCTTTAATGTCCTTCTGGCAAAAATTCATGATCCACTACACCGTTGTAATCCATGAAAACCGTGAGCATTGCCTTCTTTTTTGATTGAAAGCGACGTATTTTCTTGGTCTCGGGTTATTTGGTGCACGCCATTCACTTGCTTGATGTCTGGATTGAGCGTTGTACTCATAAATCCATGTCTCGTCTCTAGTAATGATCTTTTTTGATGAATATGGGATCGAATTCAGACTCGCAAATCATGTCTTTTGCGACCTCAAGACGGTCTTTTTTTTGCATGGAATTGAGGTCTTTTGGCACCGGAAACCCAAATCATTAACCAAAATATCTTTGACGGATCCATAGGCAACGCTCAAATTCTCTGCTATCTCTCTGATCATTAATTTGCAGTTATTGACCAACATTTCTTTTACTTTATCAATGTTTTCATCAGTTTTCGATATGGATGGTCTTCCACTGCGTTCACCATCTTCGATTTACTCACGACCACTTTTGAACCGCTCGTGACACTGGTAAACGACCTTTTCTTTAGAAAATCGTTGCCGAAACACTTTTCCAACATTTCCAAGGTTCGCGCACCATTAAATTTAATACAAGTTTGTTGTTGCAAATTTAAATCCATTTCTAAAATTGTAAAAAATGGCCAACACACATAGAAATAGATGTACTCTTGTCAACATAGGTTTTTGAAATATTACGCTATGACGCTAAGATTCAGCGAGAATATCAACAACAAATGTACAAATTTAACAAAAAAAAAAATTAAATCGAAACGATATGACCGCAATACGGGGGTTATTCCGAGATCAAGGTGAATAAGGTGGTATATAGAGATTATTCTAAATGAGGTAGCAGTGAGTAGCCTAATTCATAGATTTTTGTTACAGTGAGTATTAATATAGGCAGTTGTTAAATGATGTTGTCTTTGCTGGAACCAAATCTCTTATAAACCAACAATTCTGAAAATTCAAAAAGGAAAGATCTTTAATGGTCGGATTACGAAGAGTACGTAAGATGATGTATGAAATTTAGAAATACTGATATCAGTGCTTTGTGTTGTCTTTTTCTCCGCTTAATAAATCTGCTTTGGCTTTAAATCTATATCAAATCTGTTCAAAGAGTTTTAATTATATTGGCAATTGTTCTAATCTCTTCAAGCTATTGCATGTTGTAGATGATATTGCGTGTACTCTCTGTAAACGTAGCCACCACTATGCCGACCGAAAGTCTAACCTTAGCCTTCCGCTTTACATGCTCGTCTTTTCAACCCTCTGTTTTGAATGATCTATGGTTCCGGGTATATTGTACTTAACAAAACAGTTCAAAAATTCATTCGAATAACATTCAAAAATCGCTAAATACTCCTCTAGAATAGTTACAAAATTGCGCTGTCGGATTAGCGTGTGAAATCTCGGCATCCAAGGTTTTTTTCCTTTTTTTCTGTTACTCCTCTTAGGACTTTTACAAAACCACACATGCCACACGGTTTATCGCTGTTAATTTTGCTTTCTTACATATTAATTGTGCGTTTTCAGGTGTTTCCTTATCGACCTCGATTTCTGGAGCTTTGTTCAAGTCCAACATTTCTAGTCAATCTTTCTAGGTCCTCCCGTTTCGACAGCATATTTAAAGATTTTATGCGAAAGTAGAAAGATGTCATTCGCACAGTTCATGTCTTCGAGTTAGCGTGACAGATTCCTTGTTATTTCTCATCTCTTTGAATAAACTTTGCTTATTATGTCATCCAGCACGATGGTGAATAGCTGAGGTGATAGTGGGCATCCTTGTTTAACTCCAACATTGGTGTGGAATGATTGACTGATGTTCTCGTTGCATCTTCGTACATTGCTCTAATTATGAGAGTTATTTCGTTTTTAGTGCCCTCCATACTGCAATTCATCCTATGGTATTAAATCGACGAACAGAGTAGTTACAGGGGGTACGCCATTCCATCCATTGTTCCATGATCATTTGTAGAGTTTTGGCTTGATCCACCGATACCTCTATTTTCTCTAACAGCCAAGCGGCGATCAGATCTCTTTCAGGTCCGAACGTTAACTCGAAACTAGTTAAAGACTGTCGCGATTCCCGGGACTTACATTCCAGACGGTCTTGTGTCCGCCTTATATGTCTTCCTGGTTACAGAGATATCCCGCAAAATTGTATGGCCTAAAAACTTTCGAGAGTGAGCACACGTCTACCTGCTGTCCATCTATTTGTGGATATTGGCATTCCTTTTAACTAATCAAACTGGGTATAAGGCACAGATATCTATTAGAAACCGACAGAACCTGGTCTGACTGTATAGTAAGGGCATCAATCAACTACTGAAGTTTGCTTATAAGTATATCTCTAATGCTATTTGAAATGATATATCTAAGGCTTCGCTTAGCTCTGGTGATTTCTGTCGAGTTTGTATATCGATCTAGGAGGAAGAGAATATGACTTACTTGATATGCCAATGTCCTTCTCTGCCTCAACGTAGATTTCGTACATTTGGCTCGACATTTTTCGATGGGTTAGCAGAGCTTTCGTTATATGACATCGTGACTATCGTCAGATTCATTTAGATTTTGGTGTGTTTTGAGGGTAATTCAGGAGAGTTGTGGTTTTAAGGGAGGCCTTTGGTTAGTTGTCGAAACTAGTGAATCCGTGCTTGATAGGCATATGTTAGGCTTCGTCTCATGTGGGAAGCTTTTTATTATCGTTTCGAATTTTATATATTTAAGAAGCTTCGATCCTTTTCAGATGATCCATCCAAGAAGCTCCCGTGGGCCCCTACCCCGTAATGAAAACGAGCAACATCAAATAAGAACATCATAAACAGGTCAGGCAATGCCATCCGTTGAAAAAAAACGGATCAGATAAGAAGTAGGAATCTCTACTAAGCAGCATTATACCAAATGCACAGAAGAAGGGAGTTTCTAGGCAACGGCAGATGGCAGCATTACTATTCATTCTAGACATGCTACAGTAGACCAATCACGCGCTTAACCGGACGACAAAAGCTGGTTGCAAAGCAATTGCGACAAGTTAAAGATGCTTTGTGTAAGACATACGCTAACGTGAACCATAGTTTAGTAGTAAATAATACTCCTTAACCTATGATGACTTTGGTTAAAATGGGGTAGGTTTGTTCTTGAAAGTAATTATTGAATAATTTTTGGAAATCCTTTTAGTAATTCTTCCTTTTATTGAAGTGGCAATCATGTAATGCAACGCACACATTACAATATATAAAATTTAAAAATTTAAAAAAAACACTTTAAATGTGTAACCACAGTGTGATATTTTCGTAAGAAATTTGTGCAGTTTACTGCCGTTAGACTTAACCGATATTATGTGTAAATATGTTTTCGTTTATATTTGAATTTCTTGCAACATAAAGATGTTCAATAACATTTTTCACACCTACAACAAAAATTGCCACACTTACCTGCACGCAATATTTACAGAATCTAGTGATGATGATGCTGGCCCTGACGATGCGCGGAGTCAGTTGTAAAAGTTGATGTGTTTTATGTTTTAATTAACGCAAACTTTTATAATTTGCCAAACGTTCAATTATTGGAAAATTACCTTTTGCCACACAAACACATAACAGCATAGTGTACACGAATGAAAGGCAATGTGCATGCAACATATGTTGCATGAATGTTGTGATATGTTGCTATATATATATTTACTGTCTCCATGTAAGTGTGTTTATTGGCTCATTGTTGTTATGGTAAATGAGAGAAAACAAAAAAACTCTTTTTATAATTGAATTTTTAATTCATATTTGCTTTACTTCTTTACACGGCATAATGCAGGTGGCACGTAGTTTAACTTGTAAAAAAAGCTCTATTTGTTACTCATTATGGCTACAACTCGTTTAATGACATTTTTTCTCACATTGCCTTAATCCAGTCAATTTTTAATTTTCTAAAGGACAAAAGCGACAACAAATAATGATGATGTTGATGATGATAATGATGATGAAAGAAAAATGTGTGATTAATGTCCAATGTCACTTTGGCTATGATGAATATTTTCTTTCTTTTTTAAATCTTTTCTTTAGATTTATTGTTATTAAATCAAGAAAAAAACATTTTTTTAAGACTTCGGAGGGTGCAAAAATTATGTTCATTTTATTTTCCTTTTTTTTCTCTTCATTTCTCCTTGAACCATTATGAACCATTATGCCCTCTTAACTGACAGTTCAATGGACAGATAAATGGTTAGAAGAAAATAGTGTAGTTGTTATAAATGATGTCCGATTTTAAATGTTTTCGTAATTAATTATTTAGAAATGACTAATGAGATGATTTTCTTCAAAACAAATGATTATTTAGGCGAGTTTGTGGAAAAACATTTGTTCAAGCCTGTTGTCATCTTAAGGAATGTGTAACAGATGGGTGAAGACACAGCATGGAATGAAATTTTAGATTTTTTAAGAATTTTAACACTATTTTCTGCTTCGTTAAATTCTTACAGTCGAAGGAATCAGCAATAGCCAACTGGTTTTCATAATTTATAGCTCAACATTTAAGGCTTTAATTTAAATGCTGAAGATATAAAATTATCATTGTTAATATATGTTTATGACTTATTGAATAAACAAAATTGCTCTAATTTTGCGCGAAAACATTTTTTTTCGCAACTAAATTACAAATAACTCTGAAACTGTTGAAAATACAAAAAAGTTGTTTTGAGTTCATTAATAGGAAATTTTGTTCCTAAATATCTTGTGGTAATTGCGTTTAAGTCGGTCTAGTCGTTTTCAAGTTATGATGAAATATATTGCCATAACTACCATATTTTGGGCGAAAAATTGTCACACGCATTAAAAAAATTCGAGCCCGATGGAAAAAAACTAAAAAGGAGATTTGAATTCAGCACATCAAAATCATTATATTCCATATAATTTTATTTAATGGCTTTTTTGCTGTATACCAGTGTAATTATCGACATGCAACAAGACACTTTTTGTTCTGCTCATTTTTAAAGTTCACAGTCTACATTTCAAAACAACCACTTGAACAAATCTATTATTTTTTCCCGATTTACTTTGAAAGTTAGCTGATTCGTGCAACGTATAAACGTTGTTTTATCGCTAAATTGTGCTCATTTTTGGCTTAACGGGTTTGTTAGTAAACAAAATTGCCACATATGGAATCAAGCTTATCCACAAGAAAGCCTATAGACTTTGTTACGTCCAAAAAATGTTCCTTTTGGTGCCCTTTACATGCTAGGCCTTATTTTTCAAAAATAAAGCCTCTCAAAGTAAATCGCCACCACCGCATGATCAATCATTTTTTGATTGATAATATAATTAATCCAGAGGAGATGTAGTTGTAACAGTATGAACTTAAATAAAAATTTAGCTATAAGTCCATTTCGAAAAATGGTTTCCCAGGTCGTCCGACTTGACACCTCTCTATTATATGCTTTAAAGCAAAGCAAATTCACTGTCTTATGCTGCTGAACCAGCAACATTTGACGGCTGATAGGCCGACATTATCAATTTGTGACATACGAGAAGGCATATTTTCTAAAATAGTCTACCTTTAAGAGTGCATCAGACTCAATGCAAATTTTGATAGAATGTGAGTAGTTCTAGATTCAGTATACAGATTTCGTTAGGAGGAAACTGATTCACCAGCGAGTAAGCCTAGGGCATGTATCATGCCAGTATTCTAGGTAAGCTTCCTGACGAATTATATTCTACTTCCGACTACTACACTCCAGAGCTCAATAAGAGATTCAATGGCTTCGACAACAGGATCTATACAAATAGCTCAGACATAAGGTATGGTGTTGGATCCGAAGTCTTCTCGGTAGGTGCTAACCTGAATCACTACTTTAGTCTACCTTATGACCCGAGTGCTTTTCAGGCGCAGATATTGGCCATCAAGGAAGCATGTTTACTGCCCTCTCGGAACGGTACACAAGAAAGTGTCTGTATTTTTGTGGACAGACGGGCGGCCATAATTATCCTTAGATTACACATTATCACCTGTCGGTTGATGAGGGAGTGCTCGGACTTACTGAACATATTCAGTCTCTCTTCTGAGACCCTTGTTTGGATTCTGGTTAACCGTAATTGCTATAGGAATGAGCGAGCGAACGAGTCCGCTCACGCGATTCGGTATCGGTTGGACGACTTTTACCTGGTCGAACTGCAGGTGGAAGGCTATAGGGTCCTAAAAGATCACGAATCTGACTTAACCTGAGTATGATGTGAGACCTTCTCGATTGTTTATTGATCACTGTGGAAGAAATTGGTCCAAACTGGTGGCTGTTTCAACCGGCCACTGGCCGATAAGAATCCGTGCCGGCAGGATGTGGTTGCTGTATAACAACCACTGTCGTAGCTGTGGCAAATTTAACGAGAAAGAGACCGCTGAGCATTTCCTATGTAAATGTCTGGCTCTCCTATTAACTTGTGGTTCCTATATGAAATCTCCGCGGTATCCAGCATTACACCAAGTGATCACCTCAGATGTCTCTGTTTGACGCAGTGGGTGTGAATTATTCCAGACATCGTGTGGTATCGTGTGATTGTGGCAATTTACAAACCGGATCACGGACACTATTTCTTGCCTGAATGCCTCTGAAGAGCGACCTACACATTAGAGGTCATTTGTGCTGCTATGCTCACAACAGAACTTAAAACACTTCTTTTACACTGACCTCGCATACACAAAAATCATACCAAATAGTTATTGCTTTAATATTATATTTCTAAGAAGGCCTCTATAAAAATTCAACACGTTTCGCCCAAGGTCTTTGGACATTATTCTTTGTTAGAAAAAACTAAGAAGCGGTTAAACAATGTCACAATATTTAATTCAAGATGAAAACTTTATTTAATTATTTATAAGAAAAGTGGTTCTCTTAATAATATATGTCAGAAAAAATAGATCTCAAAACATTTCAAGATAATTGGGAATATTATTGAATAACGCACAATCAGACTTAAGTGACAATTTTCTTACCTATTTTAATTTCAGCATTTGGTATATACCTACATACATATGTAAATATAGAAAATTTACTTGATTATATATTTTGTTTTAAGTTACTTTTTCTCCTAGGCTTAGAAAATAAAATTTATATTTGTTTTAATCAAATACAATTTAACTTAAATTCTATTTAATTTTATTTAATTAATTAAGTTTTTCTCCTTTTGAAAATCAACAAACATTTGTATATCCTTGGAGTTAAACAATAACAAAAATAATATTTCCCTTTTAAATTTCCTCAATTTTAATTCTACTCTTCTTTGTAATAAATAAATGCCAACAAGAGAGTAAACAAATCTCAATTATTAAAATAACACTTATTTCAAAAATGTTCTTTAACTTTAACACATTACGAAAACTTTTAAATTAAAAGTTTAAACAACAACAGCAATAATAATAACAATAATAACAACAAGAACAACAACAACAACAACAACAATTGTAACCACAATAATAAAAAGGAAAAGAAAAAAAGTTTACAACAAATAACAGCAACAATTCATAAAAATACTTCAAATTCTTATCTGCATTTCCTCAATATGTTAAAAAGTTTTTTATTTTCGTTTTTGTCATTGAATGAGAGGTTTCAAGAACAGAAATGTTTTTTTGTACTACTCTGATATAAATTTAAAAAAGTGCGAAGGTTGTAGAACAAGTCAATTTAATATATTTGCTTATAAAGAAACAAAATATAAAATGAAAAAATTATTTTTTTTTTTTATTTTATACACAACCCTCGTTGCTATTGAAACAAATCAACGGCAAACAAACATCACTGGAACATGAAATCATAATCGTCAGCATCATTGACTTCTCACAATGACAATTGATATCAAATTCTTTTCTTTCAGTTACCATATTGAAGCTATAGTTGCCTTATATCCTTTGTCACCAGGGCTGCCAGACGAAATTGCAAAAAAGCGTAATTTTCCGTTTCGTTTTAACTTATAGTTCCTCTATAGTACATATTGTTACATTTTAACATCTTTTTAAACGTTTGAGTTCGTTTAAATTGCGGTAAAATAAAATAAACACCGCTTTATTTTGTTGTTTTACAGTTATATTTTTATTTACTATACAATAACTTTTATACAGTTTACAACAACTTGATATCCGCTTACACAACACTTTTATTTCCGCTTTCTTACGACAGCCAAATGATAACTAACTGACGTGCAGGTAAAGCAGCCCTTTATATACCTAATTCCCTTCAGTTTTGAGGGTTCAGGTAATTTCGATCATCTTCTATTTGCATATACGTTAATTCAAATGTAACGTAAAGATGATCGATGTGGCAGTACTGCCAAATTGACAGGGTGACACAAAATATACCAAAATCCCACAATACAGTGTTGTATTTTAATTTTCGTAACAATATAACAAATTACAAATCTATAATGCGTGCTTGAAGCTTTGTATTAAATAATACCTCATTTGCCAAATCGATTAACTTCACTTTTAAAATTTTATTAAATAGTAATGTGAAATACTTTACGTAGTTTAATATGCATTTCGGTGCTTATTTTGCTAAAAAATTCGTATATTATTCTTGGATAATTGTCTAAGTTTTCGTTGAGGTTATTTGGCAACCATATAGAAAACTTCAATATTCTGTTCGCATTTTTTCTTGCTACACTACTCCCAAGCAAAATTTTTACCACAACCATCTTCGATTCAAGACTACATACAAGGTAAGTAGGACCCATCCAAGCAATGTAAGCAATTACATTTACACAGCGATGGCCTAGGCCGTCAGATGAATCCAATGTAAGCGGAGGTTAGATGGGTCCGGCGATATAGACATTGTATTGTAAGTGAAGGTTGGATGGGTCCAATACTTCAGACATTTTAAGTATATGTTGGATGTGTCCAATGCTACAGACAACGTAAGTGAAAGTTGGAAGAGTTTAATTGTCAAATATATATATTTTTTTCATTTTATTTACTTATCGCAAATTCAATAATGAAAATCCAGTTTATAGGCCATAATCGCTTCCATATAGGCTGCCCCCTAAACCACACATACGGTTAGTCAACTTGCACTTTTAAGAACACTTTTCTTTCCATTTAGTTCGGAAAAATAACACTTAGAAAAATAGCAGAAAAAAACAAACAAAATTTATAATAGAAACTATAATCACAATGTAATTCATTATAAACCCACCCAAATCGGATGCTAGTGCGATAGTTTTTTTACTTCTAATGTACATTTTATTGTACAATGTATTGGAAATGAGACTCATCCAAATCGGATGCTAGTTGTATGTGCTTAAAAATTGTATTTCAATTTTTCCTATTGACATAATAGTGTACATTCGAATGTGTTTCGTTACATCGTCAGCTTCAGCTACTACTACAACTACTTTATTCTGTTCCAGCCCTTACTTTTTAAAAACATTGAGCTCAAGCAAAAATTAGAAGAAGTAAGCTAGCTGTCCCACCTACAAAGAGTTATTTATACTTGTAGAGGTGTCAATTGTCCATATATTAAATATCGTCATTTTAGAGGCAAAAAGCGTAAATCGTCATTTTGCCAAAATTTTGTTAAAAAATCGTTCAAATGATGATTAATCGTCGAATCTGGCAGCTATGTTTGTCACTCACACAATTTAGTAAGAATTTCATTTAAAATTTTGTCTAAACGAAAATCCTTACTGAATGGAAATAATTTTTCAGCAAAAATTATTCCCAATCATTATTATCAGCAGCACCATTAAAGCCAACAAGTGAATAAACAAAAGCACAATAAAACAAACAATAGCCATAATCCGTTTAAGACTTCTTCTATTACTTCTTTCGCATAATATAGTCAAAATTAATATTTAAATCCTATAATTAGAAATCAATGGATGAGAGTTTTTAAAAGTTTGAAATATATTTTGTAAATTAGAAAGAAATAATTTCCTAGGAAATATTTTCGTAAAAATTAAAAGAAAAAAAATTATCTTAATGAAGCTTAAATGAAATCGGTAACACTGGGCAAGAAAGGAAAATGTAAATATTTCATGTTTGGAACGAATTTTGGCTTGGGAAAAGCGAATATCGCAAAAAAATATTCTCTTTGCACAGAACAATATATTGCTGAAACACTTTCACACAAACATCTCGTTTAAAAATTTTATTAAATTTCTACAAATCGTTTTACTGATTCTATTCATATTATTGTTTGAGTTTTAATTTTGTAACAGCAATATTGACAAATATAAAAAAATATTACATTGGCTTAAATCGCTTCAAATTTTCATAATTTTTATATTAAAAATTTTACGCTTTTCGAAATCGTCGTTTTTTACGGTTTTCTCTAAAACATGGACAAACATTTGTTTATAATGATATAGTGGAGGACTTCCATATTTTATATGTGGGACCACTTATCCTCCCAAAAAATAAAAAATGCTGATTTTGTAAAATTCCACTTTCTCAAATCCGGTGATTTTGCCAGACATACCTCCAGAAGGTCGCTAAACAAGACGCCTTGGGCAACCATTTGTATATAGTGGTATAAGGAAGCAGCTTACACTTTCCCGAAATGTACTCTTATCCTCTGAAGGTATTTTAAATTTGTATATAGTCACTGTTAATATTTTAATGGTACTCTGCTAACGCAAGTTTGAGCCTTTTTTTTTCTTTTGACTTTTCAAATTCAAATTTGACTTCACACAGCTTGATATATTTCATCAGGAGTTTTATACAAACGTAAAGTGAGGTAAAATTTACAACAAATTAGCGCATTTCAAGCGGCTCTCAAAAAAATTCTTAAAAAAAGCAGGCAATATAACACAAAAGGTTGCAGAAGTTAAGTAAACTTTTTATAATTTGTATTACATTGCATGTATTATGTATGTATGTATTACATTGCATATTTTTTGCATACTTTGATATACATAAAGGGTTCGCCAAATAATTGATTTTTTTGAAAATGCTATAAAAAAGACTACTGAATATTTTCTCAAATTCCTTTTTTTATTTGAAAGTACAATCCTTACGGTTAATAATGGAAAATAATTTCATTCAAATGGCTGCCTTGGCTGGCCATGCAGAAGCATACACGATGGGTCCAATTTTTAAGCACATTATCGATTGTGCGCAGCTGTATTTCACCAATGGCTTCACGAATATTGTCCTTTAAAGCGTCAATTGTCTCTGGCTTGTTGGCGTAACACTTATCCTTGACGGCATCCGACAAATAATAGTACAACGGTATCAAATCTGACATGAGCTAAGTGTTACCATTCACGAAATAAGCACTAGTTGAAAACCCGATATAAAGACCAGGTCATACTTGGTGAAAACAGGCGAAGAAAGATGCTGCTTGCTTAACAGCTGATAGCTGCTTTTCATTAAGTTTAATTTGACGTTTCGCTATGGATAAACATACACCGTCGCCAATTCGGAGAATAGGTTGAAACTCAAAATGGTATTAATGTTCAATTTCCATCAAAAATATTCTAATCCGATAATACATACTTTTGATTTAGTGGGTACGTACATAAATAAGCAGAAATGAAACATTTGAATTAACGACAATTCACAAGTTTTGCCGAAACTCCATTACACCCACAGAAAATTACTGTTTAGTGCATTTTATGGGCTGAAGCAGTCATTGGCCCATATGTTTTCAAAAACGATGATGGTCAGAATTTTACTGTCAAAGGTGAACGGTATAGAAACAATAAATTTGAGATGTGTTTGTATCTCAGTTAGCTGACAATAATCTTGCTGGTATTCTGGATTGCGCCTTGTACAATCGAATGGTAGCGGCCACATGGCCGAAATCATACTATATTTAAACAAAGCCCGTTTTATTGATGTTTAAAATATATTTTCTTGCTTTATTATGATTTAAACTTGTGTAGCTGTTAATAAACACCCGATATTATCAGCCACCAGTTAGTTGCCTAAAGATCTTTTGTGTCTTACTAGAGTCACAAAAAGGTGAACCATATAATAATCACTACTTACACAGTTATCAGTGCAACTTCCCCAGTAAATGATGCCCAGTTGGCCACAATTGTCCAGTGGTACGAAATTATTTCCCATATAGACAAAGGCATGAGAAAAACCCAATAACAGTTCAGTTTGGCGCAATAACCGTTTAGGCGCCCTTTTTATGTACAACTTTTAGAAAATGTTCCCACCACTTTATACTCGACCTGACTTTTGCTTAGATAACCCCACAAAAAGGCTCTGGACCCCTAAAGTCTACTGAGGTGTCCCTGTGGCATATGCTGGTTACGTTCTTGTCGCGTTTGATCCAGTTCGGGGACACCACGTTATCGGTTCGGCTGTACTTCAGAACAAAATTTGTAATCAGGAATGCTTCTTCGCATCTTCACTAGCGCTTATGTCCCCCTTACATTAAGTGTCTTAATTAGAGACCAGTCAATCCAAATACCGCTGCAGAAACAGTCTACTCACTGATCATTCAATAATTACTTTTGTCTACTAAACTGTATAAAAATTATTATATTTAAACCATAGCTCTTCTCTGCAACTTACGTAACACAGTTACGAGTTGAGAGGTGCTTTAATTTAATTCCATAAATAGCACATTACTCTGCATTCAACACAAAACCTAACCTCTTATCATTGTGGTAATTTTTAAGTAGTTGTGAAAAAATACTGTAAATTTCGCATGTTTCGAAACTGAAACTGTGTCATTATTGTGTTTAATACTCTTTTCTTAGAAGACCAAAGAACATTTTATCAAATATTTATTTGATAACATAAAAAAAATAGAAGTAAAACACCACTATGGTACAAGGAATGGAAAAAAATAGTACTAAATGTCTTATACCGGACGTAAAGCGAATTTGTAAAAAAAATCGACATTCTGATTATTATATCATTAGCATATCATTGCAAAAAAACTTCATTTTCTGAGTCACATAGACCACAGTTATCGCCTTAAATATATAAAAATTTTTTTATAAAATATAAAATGTTTCATAAAAAAAATTATTTTAAACAGTAAAATAATTTGTATAAAGAATTCATTCACAGTAAACCAAAGAGGCCTCCTCCAGTTCTACGAGTATTATTGCCACCTGTCAGCTGCACATTACCAAATAAATCTTGAACACCTCCACTAACAGTGCCACCAACACTACCACCACCACCATTATTACCTCTCGTACTAGTGCCACGGCTTCCACTAAGAATGCCACCCAAGTTATTGCCACGTAAGTTAGTACCACCTCCCAAACTTTTAGTTAAACCACCCAGTGTTCCTTGCAAAGTTGACAAAACACTGCCCAGACCTTCACAAGTAGTTGAGGTAACAGGACTTAGAGAGGCACCAAACAGAGATAGCTCACAGAAACGGAAATCAGAATCGGTAGACAAGTCGGTATCGACTTTAATAAATGGTGTACCCTTACCGGTAACACTTTTAAATAAATTATCGCTAAATTTGCCAATTTTGGTATTTTCGCTAAAGTCGGTGGCAAATTTAACAATCATGCTGATTAGATTTTTGCGTACTTTGAGATCCTGTTCGGAAGTTAAGCGAGTGTCGGGCAAAGGATTACCGAAGACATCATTGCAATCAAACATATAACCCAATTCGTCACCATGAGCTACTATATCGGAGTTTGAGTTTTTAGTATCGGCCACTATGGGTAGACCACGTAAGAAATTGATGCCTTTGGAAGTGGTACCATTATATTCGAAGCTATACATAAAGGCGGGAGCAATTTGCGACCAAACTTGGGTAGTCAAGACCGCGGGCAAGTTAAACAAAACATCGGTAGTGGCTTCAACGACCTTAAAGAATAAAATTAAAAAAAATGTATTTTACTTTTAAGGACCTAATCTGAGGATGTGTTCATACCTTTGAGAGAATTTGATTTAAATTAAGGGTCTCTGGTACTTTAAGTACCTCATTTAGAGTGGGTGTCAAAGCACTAGACAAACCGGGCAATGAGGCTTTTGTTACTTCACCCGTTATTTGGTCCACTCTTAAAAATGATGTCAAATCCTTCAGAGCATCGGTTAGGGAGCCCAAGAACTTTTCAGCAGAACCATAAACCTTATTAATATTTTCCAAAGTAAAAGCATTGGCTGTTTCATGTTTCGTTACACCTGTTAGCAAGGGTATAGCAGTGAAATTGCCACTTTTTAATTGCTGATCGGGCTCTCCAACTATAAGACTAGGCAAAGCCCGACCATCATCTTCACTCTCTATGTGAGGCTGGAAACCTATGCTGCCCGAAAGACCTTTAATCATAGCTCGACCAGCCAATCTTTCAGTTTGAATTTTCGAATCGTTTTCTATGATTTCTTTGGCTGTTTTCTAAGAGATAAGTAATTCATGAATTAAAAAAAAAATATTTTTGATCACCACACTTACCTTTCTCAAACACTTGACAATTTCTATTTCATTTGTAGACGGACAACCATTAATTTCTGCCACTTCCTGAACACTTTGCACTGGCTCTTTGTCGGTAGCATACTGTGATAAGGCTGTGCCAGACATGGCTACTACACCGGTAATATCACCTGCACTTCTTGCTGATCTGGACATGGATAAATACATGGCACTAGCTGCTCCTGAGCCATGACCTACGATTTTAATTTTCTTAGGATCACCACCAAAATGTGATATATAATCGTTAGTCCACCTTAAAGCGGCCGCCATATCGAAAATAGCTAAATTACCATCAAATTCTTTGGTACCATCGCCTATAATACCTAAAGAACCCAAACGGTATTGTGGTGCTACCACAATAACACCCTGCTGAGCCAAAGGTGTAGCATCATACTGATTAGCGGAGCCATAACGAAAACCTCCCGGATGTATCCAGACTATGACAGGCAAACCGGTAGTTTCATCCGGCATACGCGGTGTATACACATTCAATAATAAACAGTTTTCATCGCCAATTATGCGATTGTGATTTTGTGGATCCGGTTGTATACAGGGTGGCCCATACAAAGTAGCATTAATATCTCCCATTAGCCGTTTATATACCGGACGTGCGTAACGATTTTGTCCCGTTGGTGGTTCAGCATAATATAGGCCTAAAAATGTATAAATTTTGGTAATCGAATTACGGAATCCCTCCACTCGAGCATCACGATTGTAGGTGCGTGTAAAAACTACCGGATCATCTGGTGGCGGTGCTTTAGCATGATGACCGCCTACTATACGTTTAACACGCTTCGCTTCGCCCAAGGTCACCGCGACGCACAGCAGTAATGCTAAACATGCTTGCAACTTTAGCATTGTTTTTATATTTTATTTTTTTTTCATCAAAATAGTCTTAAAACCCAGCTTAGTACTTAGCCTGTTGAGTGTTTCACTAAAACTGAAGTGAAATAAAAACACTTATTTTGTTTGTAGTTAAAAATATACAAAAAAAACTTTACGGGTTTTTTCAGATTTGCGCTGGTTTAAGCTCTTAAACTTAATCTTCCTTTTTGTTTATTTAGAATTTTGATAAAGCTTCTTGAAAAGTTTATTTTTATTGTTTTAACTTTTTTTTATTTTTTCTCTTTGTTTAGTAATTTTATTAAATGTGCGCTACAGTATGATAGTTGTTTGGTGTATTTAAGTGCAAGTCAAAGTTTGCATTTTAAGGTCTGGAAATTGGTAGTACCAAATATTAAAGAGTACAGTAAAGTTGTTTTTTGTTATATTAAATTCATTAACGTGTATTATTTTTTTAATTAAATGTCTTTTAATTCCTAGAAAACATTCAATAATAAAAGTAAAATAAATCATATTTTATTACAATCAGAAAAACCCGGTTTATTCTCCAGAAGGTGCTTGCTTGGGCGCTTGTCGAATTTAGGTGCTAAACGTACTCATGCATTAATTTTTAAAGATATTTTTTTTTGATTTCGAAAAAAAAAACTTGACTTGTTTTAGCAACTAAAGCACCATAAATGGATTATTTACGTACAGGTTGGTCAAATTTGAGGCTAGAAAGTAAACTACCTTTTAAATGATGAATTGTTATGAATTGAGCTGTCAACCTTTGACACGTTTTTAGTAAAAAATTGGGACACTTTAACTATTTAACGTTACACTCTTGAGCAAAGAATTTCAACTGTGAAAATGTACTTTTTAAAAAACTGAACGAAAACAACGCATTTTTTGACAAATTCATTTTTAGTGATAAGGCCGATTGTCAATTATGCGGTTATGTGAACAAACAAAATTGTCGCACATGGGACTTACAAAATCCACAAAGAGTTCTTGAAAAACCAATACATCCAAAAAAGCGACCGTATGGTGCGGTTTGTGGTTAGGCGGCATCATCTGCCCGTATGTTTTCGAAAATAAGCAAGCAAACGCCGTCACCGTGCATTGTCTGCGCTCCCAAATCATGATAGTCAATTTTTTAAGGCCACAATTGCCTAATGTTGACATCAGTGACCTTTGGTTTCAGCAGAACGGCGCCATAAGCCACACATGCCAGCTAAACAATTCAGTTATTGCAATAGAAATTTCAATTGGCCGCCTCGTTCTTGTGATTTAAATCCGCTGTATTATTTTCTCTGGTGTCATTTGAAAGACCGGATTTACGTAAACAAACCACAAAACACTGACACTCTGAAAGATGAAATTCGGCGCTGCAGCGACAAGATAAGCGAAGCTTTGTTGCAAAATTTGGTTCAAAATTTTGTGAAAAGAGCGAACATCTGCCGACGTGCGAAAGGTGGATATTTGCCTGACATCATATTCCATTATTAATTCCCATATTTTTATTTTATATTGACATGAATAAAACTGAATTTTTCAAAATAATAAAATAAAAAATATTTGGTTTAAATCAATTGACTTCCTAACTTCAAATTTGCCCGCCCTTTATATTTCTATGAATATATACCGATTTATGTACATAGAAATGATTATATTGTATTAAAATATAAATACTTAAGCTTGAAAATTTTAATGAAAGTCTCAAAACAAAAAACTTTCGATATATAAACAAAATTATAAACAGATTATACAAACGGAAAAAATGTATAGGCAATCAAGCTCGATTATACGAAATCTTATACTAAAAGCCATTTTTGAGAATGTTACATGGGCGGTCAAATATTATTCGACTTTCAAAACAGAAAACCACAACAAATTTGAGAAAGTGAGATATATTTGAGATATTTCATACCGATGTACAGGTATGATATAAGCGTTTTTTTGTGAAAGTAAAACAATAGTTTTTAATGAGAATGTAAAAGCAATTTTATTCAATTGTTTGTTCACTGATTTTATGTATACTGAATATGTTCTTTGACAGATGTCATTGCCAACACAAAAAATAAAAAAATTTGGCTCGTTCACAATTAATGTTTCCTATGGAGACATTTGTATTTTGACGCTTACTTCATACCGGTACATTTGATATGTAATTTTTTTGTTTGTTTTTTGCTGTACTTGACAGCAGGCGATGACAAAAAACCGATAAAAAAATTATAGATAATAATGATTTTTTAGTTACTAATTCGCTCTTAAAATTTTGTGTGGGACATTATGTAAATCGGCTCATAATTGGGTTTTGAAAATACTGATACCGTGTGAACATGGCATAGAATAGTATATAAAACATATCTAAACTGGAATAAAATGGAAAAAATTTAATGAAAAATGAGTATCCAAAAAATGCACATTTATTTCTCAAGTCTACTTAAATGAAATATCGAGTGGGCCTTCTACCGGTTTAAATTTGAACCAGCGTTTATTTTGATTCCGACAATACTTAAGTCATTCTATTCTGTGACAAAATTTAGTATATTATCTCCACTGAACGAAATGAATCGACTTACGCTTGAGCGAAAGACTAAAGCCTATTTGTAGCGCACGTTTTAAGTTCGTTTTAGTTGATGTCAATAGCTGTTGCTTTAAAATTTATTGTTTATCGAATTCAGTTGTTGCTGTCTTATTTTCTGAATTTATCATTTAGTTTTTTTTTTATTCAAAAATAAATATAAGTAAGTAACCAAAAAACAAATTTATATTCAAGACTCGTTACTTTATTGAAACACAAAAAAACACAATGATGATTATAACTTTAATTTTAAAACAAAAGCTTTTTACAGTTAAAAAAGCTTAATAACATAAACATATTACATCGCTTGTACAACTAATCGTTTTTATTATTTAATTTGTAAAAAACTGCAATGCACTTACCAAAAAAAAAAATTATACATTAATTATAATCATTATCATTACGTTATATATGATCGTTATTATATGCTACGTCATTGATGTATTTAAACGTCATTGCTGTTTAAAAAAAAAATTTTTTTCTGGGTTTTTTCTCATGTTCAGTTGTTTTACTTTTTTATAAAGCAGTCAAGCGTATTTCATACGTATGTACGTGGTTGTATTAATAATGAAATAAAAATGATTTAATTTGATTTGATTGTTACTTGTGTACTACTGTGTAATGTTTAAGTGGCAAAATGTCAATTATACTTCAATATATTTTCTGTTTTAATTTTTTTATTATTATTATTTCTTTTTTAATTTAAACAATTACATTGTTTATTTATCTAACAAATGGAAAATAATTTAATAAAAATAGAAGATGATGTTTGGTGTAAGTGCTAATGATGTGGTATTTAATATATTTTTATCCATTTTTAAATCCGGTTTCTCTTAACTTATTTTAATTAAATCTGGGCTTAAGTTTGTTATTAAAATAGCTGAATAATACTTTGTGTCGGATGGCTGCATATGTATTATTTGGTTTCAGTTACATATATGAGTTAAATTTGTTTCACAAAACGCATTTATGCAATAGCAATGCAAGAACTACATGGTGTCCACCGGGAAGGTTAACGACATCGTTTTGCCGCCATTTTGGTAAATATTAGTCTTGACGGTTAATATTTGGCAGTCGTGAAGTAGAGACGTGGCAAATTTATTATGGAAAAATATTCAGTAAACCAACGTGGTTTAATCGTTAAAACATTTGATGAAAGTCGATCATCGATTTTCATGAAAAAATCATAATGAGTGACGAGGCACATTTTAATTCGAATGGTTATGTGAATAAACGGAATAGTCGGTTCTGAACAATGGAAAACCCTCAATCTATTCATCAGTTCATTCACTTCTATTAAAAGTGACAGTCTGGTGTGCAATTTGGTCGGGAGTAATCATTGGAACTTACTTCTTTAAAACTGAAAACGGAGTAACGGTAACTGTCAATGGGGAGCGATATAATGATATAATTGACAACTTTTTAACGCCATAACTACATGCTTTGGACCACATCGCATACAGCCAGGATTACAATGGAATTACTGTGAGACCTCTTTACACAACAAATTATTTAAAGGAATGGTAATGTTAGTTGGCCTCCACGGGGATATCTGAGAAGCAAGGTTTATGCAAACAATCCAGAAATGCTTGAGAAACTCAAACAAAATATTCGTGATGAAAATAATGAAATATCGCGTGCAATGTGTGAGAATATAATGAAAAAGGGCTTGCATTTGTGAGGCTAACAGAGGCGGGCATTTATTTAATATTGTATTCCATATATATTATAAGATCCATTCTCTTTCACATATTCAAAAATTATAATATATCCTGGCGGACACCCTGTACGAAGGCATTACTTTGCTCTCAATTCCCTCCAGGATTGTAACATTCATTCTCCTCATTCGCATAATTCCTAAGGTACAGGCGGTCTTCAAAGCTAATAGATCATGTATTGATCATATGAATACCCTGCGTATTTTAGTGGAACAGTAAATGAATGGTGATCATCTGTCCATCGATTATCGAACGGCTTTGATAGTAATAATCGCGCATCAATATGGAATGTACTCTCCAAGGCGGGGATACCGAACAAACAAATAACTCTGATAAAAGCTTATTACGTCGACTTTTAATGCAGAGTTCTTCACAATGGCCGTCTATCCGAACCAATTGAGACAAACTGGAGTTCTTCAGGGCCAATATTGTTTTTAATGGACGAAATTAATGATGGACGAAACAGAGGCTTATTATTAACATTTACTGAGCAGCTTGAAGAACTCGATTATGCCGACAACATTTGTCTGCTTTCCGTTCGGCACAGTGACATGCAGCAAAAACTCAATAACTTGATTGAGGAGGTAGAGAAACATGGCGTGAAAGTTAATGTTGATAAGAAAAAGACTATCAGCATCGGGTTAAACAGTTCCATAAATTTGTACATAAAAGACAGCCTAGTTGAATCTGTGGACTCTTTTTCGTACCTTGGCAGTATTATTACAGTGGACGGTAACTCGAGAGCTGATGTGGACGCTAGAATAACTAAGGCGACAATGGCTTTTGCACAACTTGGGAAAATCTAGCGGTCAAGCGTTCTATCAACGGAAAAGAAATTACAAATATATCGATCAAACGTGATCTCAGTGTTGCTTTATGGTTGTGAGACATGGTTAACTAAGGATGCTATTTTGCAGAAATTTCAAACGTTTTTGAACCGAAGCCTTCGACGCATTCTTCTAGCCAAACGTCAACAATAATACCGACTTACTCCTTAGGTGTAAAATACGCCCAGTGTCCTATATAATAGCTCACTGTAAAGGGGGTTTGATTGGATATACATACTGCAACATGATATTCAAGAGGAGAGGGATGCCGAAGGCAACGTGACGCAAGACAGTGGTGAAAGAAGTCAAAAAAGTTGGACACTCTTGGAATGAGTTGAAGAGGTTAGCGCAGAGCTATATACGATTTGAGAACTACTTTGAGAACTACTCTTTAAAAAATGTTTACCAAATTTCACAAAAACAGAGATGAGTTGCGAAATATGTTTTGTCACATTTTAACCTTTTTAAAACATTCCAGTTCTTTTAAGTTGCGTTAAAATAAATAAACTCCACGTTTGTTGTTGTTTTACAGTTTTATTTTATTTACTGCACTATAACTTTTATACAGCAAATTGATATTCGCTTATACAACACTTTTTATTTGCTCCTAAACAGACTTTACTTTATGACAGCCAAATGGTAACTAAACTAACTTGTAGGTAAATCAGCCCCTTTAGTTTGGAAGTTTCCGGAAATATCGACCAGCTTATATTTTCCTATCCGTTAATTCAAATGTAAATGTATTGTAAAGATGGTCGATTTGCCAGTGCTGCCAAATTGACAAGCTGATGCATTCTATCAAATATACCAAAATCTTGGCGTTTCTTTTATTTTCGTAACAGTATATGTACTATATTCAGATTTTCTTTATTTGATTAAGTAAAAAATAATCATAAGCAATGAGCGAATAACAAGCGGCGTAGACGTTTGACAGCCCAAAAATTTTAATTGAAAATGACACCAAAGATTTTATAAAATCTAGCAAACTGTGTAGTATTGCTATCTATTCTTATTTCAGTGCCATCATTGAGATTCCTATAGTCCATTGGAAAAGCCCACTCATTTGCTTTCGCTAGATCAAAGTTGATGTTTCTAACACACTGATCAACAGTGACAAATTTGCACATCGCCGGCGTACATTTGAATCCCACAGAATCAACTATATTCGGCAGATCGTTTATGTAAAGACAAAAGAGATGAGGTCCAATATTTGACCCCAGAATATTTGCCATTATAAAGAACTGTTTGGAAACGTCTATTAAGTTATAGTAATAATAATAAAAGATTTTCTGCAATTTCCTTAGCCAGATTGAGTGGTCTACTGCATCGAAAGCCTTGCTGTGATCCAGAAGTATTTAAAATTAAACTTAAACTTTGCCACTGTCGAGATTACGCTTAACATTCTCGACCACATGTGTTAAAGCTGTAATGCAGCTCCTCCCTTTCATAAATCCTGATTGCATTTCAGATAGAAGATTGTGTTGCCTAAGATACGCATTGATGCGTTCATTCATTATACTTTCCATTTTCTCAGATAAAAACGGAAGAACCGCATTAGGACGATATTCATTGTTTTGCTTCGGAATAGGAATAATAGGGAGGATACTGTTGAAAAATGCCTTATGAATGGTAAGATGTATGGTAATAATACTCTAAGAAATAAAGGGTTCAAGTCGTCCATACCTACTGATTGTGTCTTAATTGCAAATAAACTTCCCAATACCCCACACATAATCTATGATAATTATGTGTTAAACAGAATATCGGCTAAATGCACTTTACGGCTTTTATGGTATATATCTATCCGTCGGTCCATATTTTCAATACCTCTGGGACATAATTAAGGTTCATTAATGTGCTTAATTTCTCATCCTTTAGCTCTTCAAATATCCCCAAAGAAAGAAGTCAAGTGCTATTGTTTCGTTGGATGTGAGGCAAGTTAAGTCATTCTGTTGGAACCACATATTGTCAAGATCCATATCATCAATTTCTGGCCACAATAAGGTCATTATTATCTCGCGATAGCGAACACCATTCACGGTAACAGCTTGGCCGACATCATTTTTAAAGAAGTACTGTCCGATGACGCCGCCAGCCGATAGACCTCACCAAACAGTCACACAAGTGTTTCCACATTTCCTACAAACCCGGTTTGCTGAAACTTGAGCACAAATCTTTTGATTGTGGACACATTTGGTCGATTATTCTAATCAAAAAAATCACGAAGTGCATGAAATGCATTTTGAATGGAACACCTATTTTCGTAAAAGGCTTCAGCAATCCTAATGCGCTTCTCAATTTTGTACCTCCATACGGTTAAATTTGTCAAACGCTGAAAAAAGGAATGTCGCTGAACCACCTTTTATTAAAGGGTGCAACAAAAATGAACGAAGTTAAGTACCTGGGAAATGCTACTGCTTTCTTGATAGGCGCTTTCGAGGAGACCAAGAATCTTATTTTGGAATTTTCAAAACACCGACATAGTCTCGAGTTACGGGTAAAAACTTGTTCTGCTCGGCAGCGGCTATAAGAAAAAGAGTACCAGTATTGGCTTTGAAGGACTTGATAGCTAACTGGTATTTAGAATTAAAAAATGTTTTTGCGATGACACACAATCTGAGCAAAAAAAACAATTGCACTACACCACTACAATTATATTAATAATTTGGTATTTTATTCTATTTTAAAAAATCAATAAAAATATAGGCACACCAGACTTCATTTACTAATTGCTGACATTAAATATTTCATTTCTGCTGTACCAAGATAAACATTGAATTCAAATTAAAACTGCCACGCTTTAATAACAAAATTATTACAAAATAAACACTTAATATGACCTTAAACTAAACAAAAAGCCCCTTCTTAACTTAACCCCCCAATTAAAGTATTAACACCACCATTATTGTGAGCTTATCATAAACGACAGTGGCAAAGTGAAGCTCATAACCAAAAAACAAACTAAAGAAAAATGCTGTAAGTCTAGAAGTCAGACAGTGTGTACGTATTTGCCACTGTATTTAAAAGGCAGCTACGAGAGGAATATACGTCAACTTTTATACGATATCAAACAAAAGGATATTTTAAACTCAAAGTAAACTTTAAGAACAACCACAACAACAACAACAACAACAACAATAACAAATATAAAATTAACAACGGCTATAAAAACATATCGCTATAGAGTAAAAGTAATATTCAAACGAAAAATAAAACTTTAAACATAGCCATTCTACATACATACATACATACAAACATACATACATATGTCTGTATATAGAAGAAGAGCAAGAGAAGAAAACAAACTCCACAATATTGGTTTTATATTTAAACAAAATGAATAGCAAAGAAAAGGAAAAAAGCGAAAATCTGGCTAAATAGACAATGAACCAACAATAACAACAACAACAAGGAAGTAAAAGAATGGAAAAAGAAGAAGCCAATTTTTGTAAGCCCACAAAATCCATAATGCAAACAACGGTTGGTTGTTGGTAGCCTGGTTGCTAAAGTATACAAAATAGAAACCAATGCCACAGGATAAAACGGATGGAAAGTTGATTGTTGTATAAAAAAAAAGAAAAAAAATGACAGAAAAAAATTTAAGAAAACGAATATAAAATAATAATATTGGGAACATAAAATAGGAGAATACTAGCAATTGTAGCAGAGAAGGGATGAGGAAGAAGTTAAAAAAAAGACACACATAACACAGTTAGAGTAACAGTAAGCAAGCAGTTAGCAACATGTCAGTGTTTAAAAATTGATGCTGCTGTCTTATGCTGATTCCAAACTGAATGACAGAGTCTCACTCTCTGTCTGTTTTAAAATGACTGGTTGTCTGCTTGGATTGCTGGCTGACATTGATGTTTGGCTTGACAATGCCTAGACAAGTAAGAAAAACTTTTTTTTTATCATTCGAAACCCTCTAAATAAATTTTTATAACAATTGTAATCAATACCAACACTGTAGTAGAATTATTTTGTTTGAATTTTGTTTCTCTTTTCATTTTTATTTATTATATAAATAAATATTTATCAGTTTATAGACTTAAGCAACAATTGGCGGCTCCATTGCTCTTTTTCTCTAATATTTTAAAGAAATTTTTCTTAAATATTTACATAGAAAGTCAATAGACTGTTCGATTCTCAGAAAAATTTGTTTAAATAGAAGTATAACAGAATATAAGAGTTTATAGGGCATAAAATCGCATCGATTACAAATTTGTGACAACACTTAGAGTTCAAGAAGTCATGCAAGCATTTGTTATAATGACAGAAACTTCTGATTAGTGCTCCAGCAACAAGTTGTCCTTGCACTAGATTTTTGTGCAGAGTATATTGTCACTTGTCACATACCTTGATTACGATATTGGAGGCTATTTAATAAAGGAGCGGCATTAGTGATGATGGTGCTCAGGTGGTCTATTAGAAGTATCACCACTTGCATAATATTGCAGAATATCTACTTTGGCAAAAAAAATGACTAAGACTTTCTTGGAAGGAATTTAATTAAGGTTCTGACAGATATATGTACTAGATAATGTATGCTTGGATATACTTCGTAACGCATGAGTTACGAATATTGTGACAATTATAAAAGCTTATTCGATGAGAAATAGAAACTCCTTTTGTTAGACTGACCCGCTCTACAAGACCAAAAATTGAAATATCTTGGTACAGGACTCTTTCATAATCTAAACTGCCTGTGTCATCTATGATTAAATTTTTGCATTATTCAATAGTTCTTACAGTGATCACATAAATTACCCATTCGTTCAGATTTTGGAGTATTATTTTTTTCAAATTTTGAATTAAAATGTTGGGCCGATATTATATAGAATGATCAGAGAATTAAAGCATCTCAATCGAGGGAATATGAATATTAATATGGAAAAGCTTAACACGCCGTCAATACCTTCATTGCTAATATTTGACTATTGAGTTTATACTGGTACAAAAATCTGGTTGGACACCCTTGTTGCTTATTAAATTGCTATAAATAATAAACAAAAGCCGCAAAAACAACTATACGTGCTGTTTACAAATAACCAAATCGACAACAACAACATTAGCACAAATGTAGTAAATAAATCAAACGGCAACAACAAAAGTAACAGAAAAGAAAGCAAATAACAGACAATGACAAACAACAACAAACAAGACGTGAAAGAAGTAGATGATTACATACGCATGGCTGCATAATAAATAAAATAAAGTAATAGAAAGTAACTGAATCTACTTGAAATACTTATTGAGTGTATAGTGTTACAAAAATCCGGTTGGACACCCCTGTCGTTTATTACATTGCTTTAAATAATAAACAAAAGCCGCAAAAACAACTATATGTTCTCTTTACAAATAACCAAATAGACAACAACAACATTAGAACAAATGTAGTAAATAAATCAAACGGCAACAACAAAAGTAACACAAGAGAAAACAAATAACAGACAATGACAAACAACAAAAACTGAAAGGAGTAGATGTTTACATTCGCATGGTTTCATAAGATCTAAAAATAAAGTAAAAGAAAGAAATGGAATCTAAGTATTGCTTACTTAGCCATAAACCACATTAAAGCGAATAAAAAGCAGATTATTTGGTGTAAACTCAGCGAACGTGTTATTGGTTTGAGCTCAGTGTGAAGGGAGTTTAGTGTGATTAAACTCTTGTTGAAGAGGTTGTGATCAAGCCTAAGTTGTAACAATGAGCGGTTTGCTAGATCTTTAAGTAGAAATATCTGTCGAGTGGTTGTTGTTGTTTACAAAGTTGTAAACGGACAGAGAATAGAGATTGTTATTGTTTGTAAAAAGGTTACAAGCAGTTGAACACAAAACTGCAATCTACGAGCTCTTTTAACAAACGTTTTTAAAAGGTAAAAACGTAATAATACAATACTTTAAAGTAGTGTATGATGATATATTTGAACTGTAACTGAAGACGAAACATGGATATATAACTATATACTATTCGGGCAAGCGTAGGGGTCTCATTCACACCTCGATAAGGTTAAAAGAATTACTCTCGAATGTGGTTTAGAGGTTTAGAAGAGATTGAATATTGATTGAATATTAAGTGCTGTTCAATAAAAACAATGCGCAAGTGCAAAAAAAATTATAAATTTATGATCTCCGAAGTGATAACTGATCTAGACTATATTACCTTTTTCACGCATTTTGATAGAGTGTTGAAAAATTTAAGAATCCTGAATTCGCTTTAGAGCCTAGTGATGTAGGGAAAATTTAATAGACGAATATTAATCTGCGGAATATATGGATGGTTCAAAAATGTACTGCGGTGTTGGATCTGCTGATTTCCGCGACGACTTTAGTATAGGCATTTCTCACTGTCTTTCAGATGATTGTAGTTCTTTTTTATGATCCGTGGCAGTATTGTAATTTGTGTTGATAGCCAAGTGGCGCTCTTTGGATTCGCATACTAATACATCACTTATGGTCAGACAATGCAAAAATGAGCTGTCAGGGCTGGGTCATTTATTATACATTAAGATAGCATAGAGAGCACTATGCAAAGAAATGGGCAGACAAATTAGTTAGAATGGACTCTGTCTTAAATATCTCCAGTGCGGAGGTCTATAAAAGGAAGTAACGTTACTTCATCATTTCTGCGAATGACTGGTCCTAGATATCAAGAAATTTTGATTTCTTGGCAACTACATACTGTTCAATTTTGTTGAGTTATCTATCTCCAGACTTAATGAATTTCTGAGATATTTCACGAATGTAGGCTGGATCTAATACCACACTGATATAAAGGGTCCGCCAAATATTTATTATTTTTTTTTTGAAAATGCTATAACAAAAAAAACTACTTAATATTATCTCAAATTTCTATTTTTATTTGAAAGTACAATTCTTCTGGTTAATAATGAAAAATAATTTCATTCAAATGGCTGAATCGGCTGGCCATGCAGGAGCCTTCACTATCAGTCTAATTTTTAAACACATTATCGATTGTGTGTAGCTGTATTTCACCAATGGCTTCACGAATATTGTTCTTTAAAGCGTCAATTTTCTCTGGGTTGTTGGCGTAACACTTATCTTTGACGGCACTCCACAAATAAGAGTCCAACGGTGTCAAATCGCAGCTCCGAGGTGGCCAAACGACATCAGCTCTGAGGCTGATAATGCGATCTTCAAAAACAGGGCGCAAAACATCGAGTGTAGCTTTGGCTGTGTGGCACGTAGCTCCGTCCTGTTGAAACCAAATGCTGCTAATATCCTCCTCTTCAATTTTTTTGAACAAAAATTCATTCAACATGGCCCGATAACGATCGCCATTGACTGTAACGGCCACTCCTTGCTCATTTTCGAAGAAAAATGTCCCAATTATGCCTCTGGACCAAAATCCGCACCAAACAGTGACTCGTCTTGGGTGTATCGGCTTTTCAATGTATGAGTGCGGGTTTTCTGTGCCCCAAATGCGACAATTTTGCTTGTTTACATATCCGCCAAGATCAAAATGAACGTTAGATGGCGGACCCTATAAAAACTAACTACCCCATCAAAAATGCTTTCCATATAAAACTTTTTGTGAGTTTTTTTTTTCGTACGAGCATACGGTATGTACGACATAAGCTGCTTTAGATTGCACTTTTATTAGTGCCGCTTCAAACCTGGTTAATCTACCATTGACCAGGTTTTTACACTATGGCAAATAGTGAAAAAAAATTATAAACCCCCCACGGGTCGCATCCATGCCATAATCTCTTAGCTCCATATTACTGAGGAACTTGTAAAACTGTACAGAATGACGTTAAAACCTTGGTGTTTCAGACAAGGCGACCCCTTATCATGCGACCTCTTCAACTTCGTCATGAGCAGTGTCTTGCGGAAGGCAGGTGTTCATTGCAATAACACAATTTTTTTATAAAAGTATTCAGCTATATGTCTCCACACCCTTTGATGACATCGAACTAGAATCTGAAGGTAAACGAGAACAAGGCAATGTATTTGTTGCCTACTAGTAGGGAGGTTCCCAGGTTATGGCCAACAACTAGAGTGAGCCATTTAAAAGTTTAAATTTAAAAATGAAATAAAACAAAAACGGTTTGAAATTTTGTCAAATTTATTTCTTTGTTGTGAAGTAAATTGTTCGGGTAGGAAATTAATTATTATTGCCTTTATATGGCTGCGCGGCTGACCTCACAGTACCACATTCGATCGTATCAATTTTCAAGAACTTTTTAGAGTGTATGGGATCATATCTCTGAATTGGAATCACGAATGTTGGCTTTCAAATGCTCAATAGTCTCTGGTTTGTCGGCACAATACTAGTCTTTAACGGAGCCCCACTAAAAAGAGTCCAACGTTGTCACATCTCAGCTTCTTGGCAGCTAACTAACATTACGATTTCGGCTAATTAAACGGCCATCAAACGTTTGACGCAATAAATCGATTGTGGCATGAAATGTGTGGCAAGTTGCAGCATCCTGTTGAACCCAAACATCCTTTACATCAATACCCTGAAGAGCGGACATAAAAATAACGGTTATCATGGTGCGGTACATTGACCGTAATGGTTGCGCCGTCCTCATTGTCAACAATGGAGAAATGATGCCTCCGCTCTACAGATCGCACTAAACAGTCACTCATAATAGCTTCTGAAAGACCAAGTTTGGGTTTTCTGAGCCTCAAATACGACATCCGAAACGGATGGTCATGCAGCTTCAACTTTTGAACTAATTGAACTTTTCAAGGCGTCATCGCAATATTCGACGTAAAATGCTCAATCCTTGAGAACGATGGCGAGTAGATGTTGCTGGACTCTCACGCACCAGCTTTGATATATTCAAGTATACGCACTGTACGAACGCGCTTACGCCTTGGCGCATCAACAATGAAATCGATTCATTTCGTTTAGTGAAGTGACAGAATAGAATGACACAAGTTTTCGAAATAACTGCTGGTTCAAATTTAAACCGATAGATGGCCAAGCCGAGATTTGAGGAATATCTTTTATGAAAGCTCTAGCATTTGACAGTAAAGATTTGTATAGGAACTCAACTTTATCTTTTTTAACCTATAAAATAATCAAAATTCCAATATAATTCCCTTATTATTCACATAAAGAATTTTGATTGATTTTATCATTTAGAAAGCACGCAACTTTATATATATCAAAATATTTTTTGTTTTCATCTTTGAAGAAAATTAAATTTCTTATAAATTGATGCTGATGTTGATGCACAGTTTGCGTGATTTGACTAAATTATGGAAAATTTCTTCGTGTTTCTTATAAAAAAATAATAATAATTCAACCCACACTTATAATAGAAAGATAATGCCATTTTGAACTAATTAATATTTTTCACATCAAAATCTCATTATCTTTATTTGGCAAAGACGAAAAAAAAAAATAACCCGAAAAAAAGTAAAAAATTAAAATTCCTAATAAGAAATAGGATGTCTTAGAGGAGCACACCTACTATATTAGACACTAATCCAAAGTCATACACAAAAACTCTAATAAGAGTTTGGATAATAAAATATCAATTAAGTCGCATGCATGTATCTGTTGGTGGTGAATATGGTTGTGTGTGTAAAAGTCGTAGAAGAAATATTTGTATATGAAACTAAAACTTCATTCTAAGGGCCATATGCTAAAATTCCCATAAAGTGAAATATATAGTAGAGTACTTTATAATTAAATCTTATGACTAACAGACTTTAATATCTATTCTCTAAGCCAGCAATAGTTTTAACAACATTTTATCCATTTGCGTATTTAATAGTAGACATAGAGTTTGCTTCTTTAGTTGTACTGGGTTCTTAACCCTTTTGTGTGTGACAGGGTAGCCGGGTAACTTTTAGTACTTTAATTGCGGTTTTCTTTGTACACAGAATTCCTAGATGCTTGAAACTTTCTAAGAACTCCGAGCTTTTGTTCGTATTAATTTTTCTATATTGACAACATTTGCTTCTCAGCTTGGGAGGAAGTAGTAAATCAATTTATGTTCTAGGGTGACGACCACTACACAAAATTTAAAATAAAAATGGGAAATTGCGAGTTTTGATTTAGCTTTATTATTTTACAAAAATAAGTAAACATGCTAATTATTATCAATATTTAAGAGGCAGCATATTTGATGGCAGAACTATTTTTTTCTCACTGTTCCCACCAGTGTAAGGTTCCAAGAACTTAACGTGTGGGCAAGTTGCAGGGAATTGAAAATATTATTTGCCAGAGTTATTGTATTGACTGAGTAAGTCAAAGATGACTATTTCGCCTATATTTCTTTGGGCTCACCATAAGCGGGCTTATCTGTATAAATTTGACTTTCGAGAGGATACGAATTTCTCAAGTCACACGCCCCAAAGATTTAAATGCCATACTTTTCTGGCTTCGATGGCGCATATTGTATGATCCAAGTACATCTTCTACAACTAAACAATTGTTTATCAACGATAATACTCTCGCCTGGCTTGTAGCTTTTAAATAAATTCTCCTTAAGCATGGTCCGAGCGTCTCTAATTGTAGCACATTTATCAATCTCAGCACGCTTAAATCACGTCTAAATCTATCTCGGGACATTGCTGCATGAAATAGTGATATGTGATATGGTTTCCATAATTCGATTTATATACACATTAAAATATTAGTACTCCTAGAAAATCGTCAAGCTCTTTTTCTGTTTTTTTTTTTTCTCCGTCACTCCTCTATTGAGCATATTGTCTCTCATTACATTCATTGTTTGTCTTCAGTTCTTTTAATAAATTTAATTTTTCCAGCTAAGTAGATGATTAATCCACTGTAGCTTCCTCCATCTGATTTTGCGTAGTGGTGAAAATCCTTGCTAAGAGGTAGTGGTCTTTACTTTAGCATTATAATTTTTTCTCAGTAGGTGGCGTGTTTTCCTGATCATTCGTCTGATGTTTGTCATCATCGCCAGATGTATGTGGGATGGTCAGGGGGGCTTCTTCTTTATTTTTTCAGATAGAGTTTTCTGGAGGGAAGGTGAAGCCTCCTTTCTAAATATTCGAAACCACAATTAAATTTTTATTCATGATGTCCTCCCGCTGTTGATCGAACCTGGGTCTTTTTTGTTGCTATGCGTACGCTCTAAGCACTACACTACGCTTTTTCTGTAAATGGTATAAATTCTGTTACGTTTTAACCTTTTTAAAATGCTTGAGTTCTTTTTAATTGCGTTAAAATAAAATTAACACCACTTTGATGTTGTTTTACAATTTTTATTTCCTCACTTTATCTCTATACAATTTTTCTTAATACATTAACTTATGATTCGTTTACACAACACTGTTTATTTACGCCTAAATACGACTTTACTTTATGACAGCCAAACGATTACTAGCTACTTATGTATGAGCCGCCATCTTTTATATACAATTTAGAGCACTTCAAAATGTTCTTGTTCTTGCTATTTCCGCTAATTTAAATGTAATACACAAAAATGCTCCAATTGGCAGTACTGCCAAATACACAAATAAGTACGGCATTAACAAGGTGACACATTAATATCAAATATACCAAAATCCTACAATACAGATTTTAAAGGCGCTTATGTGATGTATTTTCTTTTTAGGCATTCTTATTTTCGTAACAATACTCCCTTTGGTGGACGTTCAGACGAAATTGGATGCTTTATTTCCACTTTTCACTTTTTTCCTTTCCTATTACTTCCGCGCAAAAATTATGTCACACATCTCCTTGCCTAAAATATTTTTAAATATACATATATTTAATTGTATGTATATGTATATATTTAAGCCAGGCGCAGGTCCACAACATTGGCGTAAAATATTTCTACTTTAACTCTGAGATTCTGGACATGGCTTAAGGCGCCAACGATATCCACCCTTATCACAAAGTTGATTGTTAGTTTCATGCTCTTAATTGTCATCACAATTGTTCTTTAGCAGTTTCCGTATATCCCTCTTGCTCTGCATCAGATGATTCCAGTGCTTCATCTCAAGTTACTGAATCTCTGTACTCGAATTTGTGTTACGCTAAGCAGAGATAATTTTCGCGTTTCGTATATACGTAAAAATAATACACCACATCAGCGCCTTTAAAACTATATTGTGGTATTAATGTGTCACCCTGACAATGCCGAACTTATTTGTGTATTTGGTAACACTGCCAATTCGACCACCTTTGTATGTTACATTTGAATTAACGGAAATAATTCGAATGTTGTATGAAGGAAAAGAACATTCGTAAGTAATTTAAATTGTATACAAAAGTTGGCGCCGTATGCATTAGTGAGTTAGTTACCGTTTTGCTCTCTGAAAAAGAATTATTGATTAGGCGTAAATAAAAGTGTTGTATAAACGAATATTAAGTTGCTGTATAACGATAAAGTGAGAAAATAAAAACTGTAAAACAACAACAAAGTGGTGTTTATTTTATTTGACGCAATTTAAAACAACTTAAACGTTCTAAAAAAGGTTAAAACGTAACAACATGAAACTGCATATATTTCCTGTGTGGTAACTGGGTACACTGTCACTCTATTAGAGGTGTGTTTTTTGTCACACACATAAGGATTAATATCTAAGCCCATCCCTTTGTCTTGCCCTGTTGCGAAGAGCAATATTATTAATAAGATATACCTGTATGTGCGCTGTGTAATATGTTTAGAATGTCTAACTTTAAGCAGATTGTAGAAAAAACAAAAAAGGAAAAATTATCTCTATTATAAGAAAAAAGATCTAATTTTAAGCAAAATATTGTTTTCATCGAAAAGTTTATGACTTTTACCGATCATTGGCTATAAGAAACCCATAAACCCAACAAAACAGGCAGACAAAAAGTCAGCTCAACTCAATAAGCCAAAATGAAATGTAGAAGGTCATCTAAGTAAAGGAATAGATATACATATACACACACACACATACTCCTACTATATATACGCAGAATATTTAACAATATTTTAGAGATTTTATTTTAAACTTTTTTCTTTCATTTTGCCCAAAAAATAACTTTAAGCTGACAGCAACAATAACGTAAATTCCATAATTTCCTACTGCATGAAAAAAAGTCTTTTAATATTAAATAGAAAAAAAACAAAAACACATACATATTAAAAGGATTAAATTATAAAGTTTAAGATTTAATGCGAGTACCACGTGCGTATATTTTGAAAATTTTGTTGAAATTAAAAACTTTTAATAACAACAATTATTTTAAAATCGTGTGCTTTTGAAATTTCGGAGTATTTCTTGAGTATTTATAGATTTTAAATTTAAAAGGAAAACGTAGTTTCTCTTTTTTATAATTCCTTGTTTTATTTTTGTTTCACATAAAACAGTTGACAGCTTAAAGAGAAGTTAATGTCACTATCTCTACCACAGCCAACGCAAATCTATTGTTGAATGTGTTTTCAACAAAATACACAGAAAATCCACATGTGGCAAACAGCTGAGAACTTGAAGAAAAAGTACATATATCTTCTATTGTGTGTGAGTGGAGAGAAATAATGTATGGGCAGGAGTGGGAAACCTTAATAATAAAATCAGAAAAAAATCATACAGTTTAGGGCTTTAGAGCGTAGAAAATTCATTATAACAACAAAATACTGTTACGTTTAAACTTTTTAAAAAGTTTGAGTTCTTTTTAATTGCGTCAAAATAAAATAAAACCACCTTGTTGTTGTTTTATAGTTTTTATTTCCTCACTTTATCTTTATACAGCTTATCTTACTGCAGTAACTTATTAACTTGCGCAGAAAATGCCCGTAAATTCTACAAACAGCTATATAGTCGGTTTCGTACATAATAGTTATCTATCTATCCTATTCGGTAAAACAACTTTAATAATTTCAACGCTATTTTTGCCTACGCGTTTTTTTCTTTCAAAATATGGCAACATTTGTCTAACATATTTGTCATTTTGTATCATTTTTAGCTCAAATCCATCGTGCTTGGCTACACTTATTTTAATTATTTTAACTCTTATCGTAGTATTTTGTATTTTTCGCATTTAAGTCGAGTAACATTCTTTTCTGAACTCACCAGAAAGTGTTCTTGTGGATACCAATTGATTGTTGTCCACTTTTCTTCATAATCCATGTTCTGTTTTCTTCTAAATATTACATGGAAGCTATGGTGAATGTATTAATGTTAGCCTATTTAGGTTTTCAGCGCATTTTAAACTTTTGACATAGTTTGTCTTCTTATTAAGAATATTTCAGATAAAAATAAATAAAAAAAAATGTATTTTAATGATAAAGATTAAAAAGAACACTTTTTCAATATGTAAAAAAATTTTCTTGACATCGAAACCTATTGAAGGTTGGTGGTGTAAAACACACCAGGGCTCTACCAGAATGTAAGGTCAAAATTATGAAAAATTTCTTACACCATAGATAACTATACATACATAGCTAGATATCTATTTCTAAAGGGTCCGCCAAATAATTTTTTTTGAATATGCTATAAAAAAAACTACTGAATATTTTCTAAATTTTTTTTTTATTTTATTTTATTTTATTTTTGAAAGTAAAATCCTTCCGGTTAATAATAGAAAAAAATTTAATTTAAATGGCTGCCTAGGCTTGCCATGCAGTAGCCTACACGATTGGTCCAATTTTTAAGCACATTATCGATTGTGTGCAGCTGTACTTCACCAATGGCTTCACGAATATTGTCCTTTAAAGCGTCAATTGTCTCTGACTTGTTGGCGTAACACTTATCTTTGACGGCACCCCACAAATAATAATCCAACGGTGTCAAATCGCAGCTCCGAGGTGGCCAAATTACATCAGCTCTGCGGCTAATAATTCGATCTTCAAAAACAGGGCGCAAAACATCGAGTGTAGCTTCGGCTGTGTGGCACGTAGCGCCGTCCTGTTGAAACCAAATGTTGCTAATATCCTTCTCTTCAGTTTTTGTGAACAAAAATTCGTTCAACATGGCCCGATTACGATCGCCATTGGCTGTAACGGCCACTCCTTGTTCATTTTCGAAGAGAAATTGCCCAATTATGCCTCTGGACCAAAATCCGCACCAAACTCGTCTTGGGTGTATCGGCTTTTCAATGTATGCGTGCGGGTTTCCGGTGCCCCAAATGCGACAATTTTGCTTGTTTACATACCCGCCAAAATCAAAATGAGCTTCATCTGAAAAGATGATTTTTTTTTTGGCAAAATCGGCATCTTCTGTAAGTCGAGCGCAAGCCCACTAAGCGAAGCGTATACACAACCATATTCGTTCAGCGGAAGAGTAAAACTAATTATCTGTCAAATCAGACATGAGCTAAGTGTTACCATTCACGAAATAAGCACTAGTTGAAAAAAAGACTTTAGATGGCGGACCCTTTAGAAATTACGGGCATAAATTAATATTTTTATCATTGGATACTTCCTTCTACGAGCACTATTTAATAACTATATTCAGTAATAACATAAGGACATGCGCGTCAAAGGATTTGAAGATGTAAGCAAGAATTGATCTGGCGTTATTTTATATTTCGGTGGATATGTCCATATGTAGACTGATACCAGAGTTTCTGTTTAAATTAAATTGCTACACAAAAAAAAATATTATTAAAACCGCATAAAATTGAATTCGCATAAATCTAAGTTTGAGTGTACAACAAAACCCCAATTTGCGTCGTTTCAGCTTGAATCAAGTTCCGAAGATTCGTATTTTTTAAATGTTTGTAATTTCAAAGTTGAGTCGCATGGCCGCCAAGATGCATCATGCCGTTAATATTATAATGGTTGCATTAAGCTAAAAGGGGGTTTCCCGTTTAAGTCCAATGCAAATAATGGGTGGCCAAAGAGGTGGTATAGTTTTTTAGTCGTTTCGGTATATTATTGACCAACTTGCCTATTGTTTCTGAAGGTATCCTTGTTTATTTAACCTGTATCCTTGTTGACAGACTTATGGCTATAGTTTTAATATTTAAAGATATTTTAACGTTTCGAAGTGATAATATTTTATCAATAAAGTTTAAATTTGATAATCGCGACAAGCTTTGCTATATTTAGGTTTTATTATTTTCAAAAAATGACCCTACAATGCGTGATGATAATATTGTTGTCCTGTTAGAACAGAATCGATCCTTATACAATTAATTCGGCAGATTTCTTAACATTTTTCTTTGGCATTTTTTTGATACACATTAGCTGCAATATTTTCTTTGATTTTTGCAAAGTCACTGAATCTTCTTTTAAAGTACCGTGCTCACAACTTAGAAACTCATCGGAAAAATTAACTTTTGGTTAAAAAAAACATGTCAACAAACCAATAAATAAAACGTGATTTGCTCTTTACGATGAGCTCCTAAGTTGTGTCCATGGCACACTTAATATCGTTTGTTTTAGTTTAAGTCCGCCATTTTAAAAGAAGAGTCAGAGTACAAATCGGTGACAATATCGCAGCTAGTATGTATAGGTGTTTTTTATAGAGGTATAGAACTTTAAGTTGCAATAAAACATCGATGGATTATTCGATTGACATGAATTTTATTTATCTGAAAGATAATCTTGTGGCATTACAATTTAAATATAATTTCTGGCTTATGACCGCCACGGCTGGCACGGATGTAGTCCAATCTGTACGTCCAATTTTCGATGACTTTTCCAACATTTGTGGTCGTATATCGGCAATAACATGGCTTTACCGCATAGACCAATGACTTTACATAGCCCCACAGAAAGTAGTCTAGCGGTGTTAAATCACAAAATCTTGGAGGCCAATTCACAGGTCCAAAACGTGAAATTAGGCGGTCACCAAACGTGTCTTTCAATAAATTTATTGTAGCACGAGCAGTGTGACATGTTGCGCCGTCTTGTTGAAGCCACATCTCCTGGACATCATGGTTATTCAATTCAGGAGTGAAAAAGTTAGTAATCATGGCTCTATGCCGATCACCATTGACTGTAACGTTCTGGCCACCATCGTTTTTGAAAAAGTACGGACCAATGATTCCACCAGCCCATAAAGCGCACCAAACAGTCAGTTTTTCTGGATGTAACGGTGTTTCCACATACACTTGAGGATTACCTTCACTCCAAACGAGGCAGTTTTGTTTGTTGACGTAGCCATTCAACCAGAAGTGCGCTTCATCGTTAAACAAAATTCGCTTATGAAAATTGAAAGAATTCAAAATTGAAAAAAAAAATTCATTTATGAAAAATGAAAATTGCACTATTTGCAAGCGTTGTTCAGGCGTGAGTCTATTCATGATGAATTGCCAAACCAAACTGGAAATAAATCACTTGACAGCTGTTAAATCGGTCGCCATCTTGAAAAGTAATGTCAACTTAAAGTTCTATAACTATGTATACAAAAAACACGCATTATAATAACATAGCGTTAGCAATTGCTAGGGTAACTTTTTTATATTAAAGTGTTTGAGTGAAATGTAGTTTACGCGGCTAGTTAAGAGGAACTTATAGCCGTGTAATATCTTTCCATGGATTTATGGGCTACTTTATTAGTCTTACCGTGTCACCAAGAAGTTTATCAAACCTTTCTTTGTTTACAAAAAAATCAAGGAAGAAATTATTTTTGTATCATTGGTCTGTTCTACTGCCTATTATAAAATGCACCTTCTTAAACAAAAAAAGAAAAAAAAATTAAATAAAGAAAATATTGCACATTTCTGCATTTTCTGCAATCGAACTCTCTTCACAAAAGAAATCAAGTAGAAAAATACGACACAAATAAGTATTTCAAAAAAAAAGAGAAATACCATACATAGAATAGATAGAAATAATATTGAAATTGAAACTGTCAACAAAAGTATAAAATATGCGACTTTTTAACATGACAAATGCAGAATTGTTTAGAATTTCTTTTTCTCTGAATTTCTTTTTTTTTTCTTTCAATTTTATCTCCAATTTTTCTATTTTATTTTTAGACTTCGACAGAAACCAACAATATACGAATACCATATATCCCATGTGAATGTACATATGTATCCTGGATGTGGGCAGACAGAAAAACCACAACAAATATTTGCCACAAAATGGTTTAGAATATTTGTTGCTTTCTTCCAATTTTATCTGCTATCAAAGTCATCATCTATTCCTTTATTACTATTATTCTAACTTAAAATAATAGATAAATATTTAAAATATAAATAAAATGAAACATAACAAAAAAATATTTATTTTAACTTTTGGTAAAAACAAACCTGAGACTAAAACACATGCAAACAACATCTATTGTTGCAATCAAATGTTGCAAATGCATTTTATATGACGTCTAAATGAAATTGACATGAAAAATATGAGAAAAGGATATGTTTAAAATCAAGGATTGAAACAACAAGGTAATGCTATAAATAAAGAAAAGTTCTTATGAAATGTTGATTTTTGTTAAAAAAAAAAAAACACATGAGGGCTATAGCAAGATTTCCTTATTTAGATACAAAAAAAATAAAAAATTATAAGACATAAGTCAACAATGAACAGACAGTTTACGAAAATTGCTTGTTAACAAGAGAAATTTTTTGAAATATTCGAAAATTCTCTTATGGGTTAGTTTATTAAATCTTGAACCGATTTTAACCAAAATCAATATATTATATGTTCTGAACCGTTTATACTTGAGCATGTTTATTATCATCCTCGCCTGGCACTTTTGCAGGACACTGTGACTCCTAGAATTTATTGTGCTCTTTCCGGTCTATAGTTTGTTCAGCATATCTGTTGTCTTCATAATGAACATCAGCAGATCTGAAACTATAATGATGAATACTACCTTGATCAAAAAGATCCTGGAATAACCCTAATGTGGCGGTCCAATCGTTCCCATTTTGATCATGTTGAGGACATGATTTGCGAGGCTGAATCCGAGCCCACATTCATCAAAAGGATCATTACTGTAGGCGAGATGTAGGTTTATGAGTACGTCACGCAATCCAGACATCAGGCAAGTGAATGGATTTACCAAATGAGCTGAGACCAAAAAAAGTCGTTTTCAGTCAAAAAAGAAGGCAAAGCTCACGGTTTTCATGGACTACAACGGTTTAGTGCATCATAAATTTTTCTAGAAAACCAGACAGTAAACAATAGGTATTATTTGGGCGTTATGAGACGTTTGCGTGAAGTAATTCGCCGAAAAAAACAGAATTTAGGGCAGAAAACTCGTGGATTTTGCACTATGATAACGCACCGTCGCATGGTGCCATCATTATTTGAAATTTACCGAATTTACCTGATTTGGCTCCATGTGACTTCATTCTGTGCAATAAAGTTAAAAAATCATTACAGGGAATGCGTTTCAGGAGCCGTTTCTGAAATTGTAAAAATTCGCCAACGCACATAGAGATAGATGTACTCTTGGCTACGTAGCTTATGCAAATGTAAAGCTATGACGGTAAGATTTAGCGGGAAGATCAACAACAGATATATAAAAAAACTCAAATCGGAACGAAGGGACCGCCACACGGCGGTTATTCCGAAAACCTTTTATCAAGATAGTATGTCATACAATGAAACCATATGACTACCTAAACATTTCCATCTAAACTTCTGACACCAACATCCACATCTGTGACAGCTATCCCTTAAGATGCCTCTCAGTCCGTAAGAAACTCTGTCCTGCCATACTTGAGAACATCAGAGCTACGCTCAAATTTCTAACTTAGCGCCGCCCTAAAGTGGTGAAGTCCCCTTTGAGGAAAGCAAGACACACTTATATATTTTGGTTCCATCAGTATACCAGTTAAGATCAAATTCACCCCAAACTTAGGTTCCATTAGACCAACAGTCCCAGTAGGGGAATACAATACTGAGTCTTCAGACGGAGCACAGGTCCAAAGGTATTACGTCCAGGACCGGAGAAAGTTTTCCGACCACCCTGCGTAGTATAAACAGACTTTCCGACACATTTCGGGACCTTTTTGCGAAAAACCTTACCACCTAACATGCCGCCATCCTAACCAATAAAGGCAACCACGCCGCTGTTGGACGAGTTTCTGTACTCTGCCTAATTTATTCATGGTGGTAGCTTCCTCGACAAATTTTATAAGACTATAGTTAATGCACACCGATAGTTTCGTGCAGACCTTCAAGTTGTAATTTACACCTTAATTAAAGAAAGAGGCTATTGTTTCGGTGTGGGACTGCATTGTTGGCAATATTGCAGCGAAGGTTTGTGCAGTCTTCACTCTTTGCGCTAGGATGTAGTATAACTCTTTCAGACAGTGCAGCACAAGATTACACCGCTGATGTCTTTAGCTGTAGAAACTTTAGAGCAGCTGTCACATGCATAATATACGTTTCCGTTTAAACAGTACTAAGGTTTATGTCAACAAAGTGAACGATGAACGGGTTAATCAATTGTCATACACGTCTATGTGTCTTTTAATATTTTTTTAAAAATATCTGTTTTGTCCTCATCACATACTGCACTCGTGCCAAAGCTAGTTTTAATGCCTCCCTGAGCTCATACAGCAATACTGATATTATTTCCTCAATCGCTGAAATTTTTTATATATTGTACGTGTATCTTTAGTTCTGGGCAAATCACTAGGGGCACATAAAATAAACAAACACTATTGCGGTCCAATATGCTTCTTCTCGTATTATTGTTTACAAATGGGCCTAATTTTGGAGTGAAACTCATTAATCAATGTGAAAATTGAATTGAATTCTCAACATAACATAGATAACAGATAAAGCTGGTCTGAAAATAAAAGTTACCAATCTGCTATATACGCAGCACTATATCAAAAAAAAAGTGGCGGTCAAGCGAACACATTGGCTCTCGCAAAATCTACGCTTGTTTAAAGATGTTCTGGAAAATTGTCTTGTCTGTCACAGCATGTCTAGCATCTAGCTCATACTTGCAGAAGGTAGATTGATTCGGAAATAGACATTATGGAGAATATTTGGTGAAAAGTAAAGGTTTTGGCACAAAATCAGATTATGTTCAAATGTTGAAAGCTTAAATTTAGCGACATTATCTGTTATGAGTGGGTTAAATGCTGAATTATGCAGAATTTTGTCTGCTGCACCTGCCTGTTAACGAATAAAGCACTAATGATTATTAATAGTACTGTCTGTTAGAATTCACTAATAACCGGTGGCTGCAAGACAAGCTCAACTGCTGTTATCTATAAAAATTTGGGCATTTACTTTAAAACTCATGTATGACACCAAAGGAAATTAATATTCAGTCATCGATGATTTCCATTATCAGCGCTTGTCACGATAATTCACTACAACGTTTTCACCGGATATATATTAGCAGCAAACAATTTATGGCTTTACTGCAGTCGTTTCAAAAAAGTTTTGTAGTCGACTACACTACGGCACGTACAATCAACTGTATTCATAGCCGTGAAAGAATTTCCTATAAAAAGCTATAACAAATTTTTCAGAATGGAAATTTTAGAAGTTAAACACTTAAAACAAATAAGTGTTGAACATTTTGTACTGGAGTTTTTACCACAATAATAAAATATCTTATTCTTAGAATATTTTTGACTTACCATAGCCATAAAAAATTAACCCTTTACTTTTGCCAAAGTTAGGCAACTACCTTTATGGGTTATTTTACTTTCTATCCACAACTGGCTTTCACTAAAATGCTAAAAATGTAAAATTTATATTCTACGAATATTTTTTTATAACTTTTTGTAAAAAAAAGAAAAAAAATGTCCACTAATTTTGCAAGCAAAAAATTTTTCGCTAATTTTGTCAAGGTTAGGTACCTGCATTTAATTTTGATTAAAATCAGCAATAGCCAACCGATTTTAACGATTTAAAGTTTATTTTATTCTCAACATTTTAAGCTTTAATTTAAATTTTCATCCTGGAAAATATTTTATGAGTTTCTAAAAAAAAAAAATTGTTCTAATTTTGCGCGAAAAAATTTGTTTTCGCATCTAAGGTGTAAATAACTCATAAACTGTTGAAAATAAAAAAAAAGGTTTTCAGGAAATTTTGTTCCTAAGCGCTTGGTGTGATTTGAATTAAAATCCGTTAAGTCATTTTCAAGTTATGATTAAATATAGGGTCCGCCAAAAAAAAAATTTTTTTTTTAATGCTATAAAAAAAAACTACAGAATATTTTCTCAAATTTCTCCTTTTATTTGAAAGTACAATTCTTCTGGTTAATAATAGAAAATAATTTCATTCAAATGGCTGCATCGGCTGGCCATGCAGTAGCCTAACCGATCGGTTAAGTACATTATCGATTGTGTGCAGCTGGATTTCACCAATGGCTTCAGGAATATTGTCCTTTAAAGCGTCAATTGTCTCTGGCTTGTTGGCGTAACACTTATCTTTGACAGCACCCCCCAAATAATAGTCCAACGGTGTCAGATCGCAGCTCCGAAGTGGCCAAACGACATCAACTCTGCGGCTGATAATGCGATCTTCAAAAACAGGGCGCAAAACATCGAGTGTAGCTTCGGATGTGTGGCACGTAGCGCCGTCCTGTTGAAACCAAATGTTGCTAATGTCCTTCTCTTAAAATTTTGTGAACAAAAATTCGTTCAACGTTCGCCATTGACTGTAACAGCCAGTCCTTGCTCATTTTCGAAGAAAAATGGCCCAATTATGCTTCTGGACCAAAATCCGCACCAAACAGTGACTCGTCTTGGGTGTATCGGCTTTTCAATGTATGCGTGCGGGTTTTCTGTGCCGCAAATGCGACAATTTTGCTTGTTTACATACCCGCCAAGATCAAAATGAGCTTCATCTGAAAAGATGATTTTTTTGGCAAAATCGGCATCTTCTGTAAGTCGATCGATCAAAGTAATGTCGCAATATTTCCCAGCGTTGTTCAAGCGTATACACAACCATATTCGTTCAGACTAATCTGTCAAATCAGACATGAGCTAAGTGTTAATATTCACGAAATAAGCACTAGTTTAAAAAAAACTTTACATGGCGGACTCTTTATATTGACATAACTACCATATTTTGGGCGAAAAATATGCCTCGCCCATAAAAAATTTTGAGCCGATGGAAAAACATGAAAACGGATTTGAATTAAGCGCATCAAAATCCTTATATTCCGTAAAGTTTTATTTAAAGGCGTTTTTTGCTGTAGGCCAATGTAATCAACTTTAAATAAACGATTGCATTTCAATTTTAATAGCTTGCAGTCGGTGGTTTATTGTATTAAATGTATTAATTGTTTGGCATAGACTTATAACGACAACTTATTTCTACTCTATTCTATGTAAGAGGATTATTTTGATTTTACACAATACACTTAATATAAAATTATTTTTATAACATTTACTCTCCTCTTGCTGAATTACCATTTACTTTACCTTTTTAAATTAATTCATTTTAATGTTACCCACCTAAACGATACTAAATAGATATAAAAAAGTTTAGCTAAAGTTTTTCTATTCTTGTTCTATACCTTTTGTTATAGAAAAATCGAATTTTCCTATTAATTCAATGTAATTACTGTTCAAACTAATCATTGTTAGCAACTGTCATTATGCCGTCTTTTATAACTCTCCCTGCGATGCCACTTAGCAATTACGTTGATTTTGTAATTTCCACCAGGTCTTAAAGAATGTTTTTGTGTAATTAGTTGCATATAGAGTTAAAGAGTAATCGATTACATACTTGTAATAAAATTATTCTATATCTTAAGCACTAAATTTTTTTTCTAAATATTTTTCTTCATTTAAAAAAGAAATCTAAAATAATAAAATACAAACGAGGAGGACGATTGCTAGAGTAGTATTAATTAACGAATAGCTGTAGCAAAATATTGTTTCCGTACTACTTTTTGACACTTCTATAGTAGATGTTTAAAATCATTTTTTACTCGATTAATTGTAAAGTGTTTGTTGCGAAAGTTCTGTTTACAATACCTTTGTAGCGCAATCTTCTTATATTTTTGCTTCAGCCAGAACTGTTTTTGTTTTGTATCGAATTCCATTTTCACAGATTTTAAAATTCAAAATTTATTTCACGTACACTTGACTTTTAATACAGCAAATGATACGATTGACTTTTAGATTGTCTTTATTTGATATTGGATTAGTTGGTTGTTGCTGTTTGTTTTTTTCTTTTTTTTATTGCCTTAATTCTTCTATACTGAGAAAAACAAAATGCTGCAAGTGTTTAGGTTATAGAACAAAATTTTCAACGTCTTTATATTCAAGTCCAATTTATCCAAAAATCAAAGCGATTTTCAAAAAAAATCTTAGATTGTGTACTTCAATTTAAAGTAAGTAGACAAATTTATGTATTTATTACTTATCCTAACTGAAACCACTAACTGCAAACTTATTTAACTAACTGTTAAACCTAAATTATAAAACAATAAGTTTGCTCACTTTACAAGAGCATAGACTTATTCATCTTAGAGCTATAGTGGTGTATCATTGACGAATATGATTTAATTTTGTAGAAGTTCTGATTTATTCTCACAGACTCTACATCAGTTAAAGAAATAATAATGTTGCAGGAATGCATAGTATAATTGAGCATATGGCCTCTGAGTAAATCCGTAAATTTGCGGATATGCCCTAATCGTGAAAAAAATCCGCATGAAACGAATATAGCGGGTCCGCCTTCTAAACTTTTTTTCAACTAGTGCTTATTTCGTGAATGTTAACGCTTAGCTCATATCTGATTTGACAGATAATTAGTTTTATCCTTCCGTGTATACACTTTTTTCGCTTCGCTAAGTGGGCCTGCGATCGATTTACAGAAGTTGCCGATTTTGCCAAAAAAAATCATCTTTTCAGATGAAGCTCATTTTGATCTTGGCGGGTATGTAAACAAGCATTATTGTCGCATTTGGGGCACAGAAAACACGCACGCATACATTGAAAAGCCGATACACCCAAGACGAGTCACTGTTTAGTGCGGATTTTGGTCCAGATGCATAATTAGCCATTTTTCTTCGAAAATGAGCAAGGAGTGGCCGTTACAGTTAATGGCGATCGTTATTGGGTCATGTTTGTTCACAAAAATTGAAGAGGAGGATATTAGCAACATTTGGTTTCAACAGGACGGCGTTACGTGCCATACAGCCGAAACTACACTCGATATTTTGCGCCCTGTTTAAAAAAAAAATATAAAAATTTTTGGCGGGCCCTTTATGTAAAATAGGTCGATGCTAATTTCATCAACCACAAGCTATTACGTTGCGTTTTACCCTTTTTAAAACGTTAGAGTTTTTTTTTTTTTGATTGCGTCAAAATAAAATAAATATCACCTTGTTGTTTCAGAGTTTTTATTTCTTCACTTTACCTTTATACAGTTTATCTTAATACAGCAACTTATATATCTTGCACTTAATATGCGTTTATACAACACTTTGATTTACGCCTAAACACGACTTTACTTTATAACTGCAAAACGGTAACTATGTCGATGTAGACAAGACAGCTTCCTTATGAACCTATCTGCCTACACTTTGGAAAGTTCCGGAAATATTTCAAAAGCTCTTGTGTCCTCTATTTTATATCCATTAATTTTAAACATGTATGATTGTGTTACCCAAATATGGTCGGATTGGCAATGCCGTCAAATACACAAATCATTATGGCAATGCCGTCAAATATACAAACCAGTACGGCATTACTAGGGTAACACGTTCACCTTGATACAAACCAATAGACTAAAATCCCACAATACAGTCCTTGATTTGGTGTATTTTCTGTTTAGGCATTTTTATTTCCGTAACACTATTATAAATACCGAATTTGAAGAGTGAGTGGTAGTTTTATAACTAATATTTTATTTTTTATTGGTCCATATCTGAATCGAACATCTATATAACTGCTCTTCTAACTTACCAAAATTTGAAGTATTACCAATTGATTAAAAAACATAATTTGATATAATTGCCAAATGTTTGATGGAAAACCTGACCATTATTTTATAGAAATATTTGTTCTTCTCTTATTTAGTTTTTTAAATATGTAATTTAAAAATTTTAATATTTTATGGTACTTGGATATGTTTTTAAATAATTTGTTAAGAAACGCTGTTTTCTTCGTTATATAAAGGGTGGGCAAATGTGAGGTGAGGAAGTAATTTGTGGATTTTGTAAGCCCCATATGCGACAATTTTGTTTGTTTACATAGGCGCCTAATTGAAAATGGGCCTCATCACTACACATGATTTTGTTGAAAAATGTGGTTCACAATTTTGTGAAAAGAGCGGACGTCTGCCAACATGCTAGAGGTAGACTTTTGCCTGACATCATATTCTATTAGTAATTCTCATATTTCTATTTTATATTGGTAGGAATAAAACTGAATTTGTCAAAAAAAATGTTTATAAGCCAATTTACTTCCTAACCTTAAATTTGCCCACTTTTTATGTGACAAATGTGATCGTAGCTTAAGTTATAAATTCCTATCTGTCTATGTCACAAAAAAGTGTAAAAATGGTTCACTTTTAGATTCCGTTTTGTTTCAGTTTATTGTCTAAAACGAGAAAATAAAATTATGTTTTAATCGGTCCAAAACTATATAACATATGGGCTGAAAGGTCCCGGGTCTAACAAAGGAAACACTTTTTTGTTCAAAATTAATTTTATTCATCAACGTGAACTCGCTCAAGATCAATGGAGTCATTCCATAGCCGCTCTAACATTGCAATACAACTTTTGTGGAACGATTTATCTTCTCCCTCAAAATAGGCCTCAGTCGCCGGGAGCCAAATATACTTTGGATGCGGGAGCAATTCGAATCAAAGTTTAATTCATGCAGTTTTGCCATTGTTTTGATTGACTTGTGTTTTGTCGACAAACTCAGACCCGCTTTGAACAGAGCTTACTGATAGTCAAATGCTCATGCAATATAAAGCCGACACGTTCTTATGATATCTTTACGATGTCAGCTAATTCACGAAACTTCACTTTTCGATCATTCGAAACGAATTTTTTTTGCGGATTTTTTATGGTTTCTGGTGTTACCGCCTTATTTGGAAGTCAATGCGTTCTGCGTCATCAATGGCATATAAAGAAAGGCCGTATAAGAAGATATAAGTATATTGCATGTGGCGCAATAGCCAATAGTGAGACGGAGCAATGTTCGGGAAGTATGGCTAAAGCGGAATTTGATCGTTTCTAATAATAGTTTTGTTTTGTCATGCCAAAGATTAATTTAATCATGTCTGTCTTTATATTCCGGCCGTTTTTGTCTTAATGCATGGTTCAAACTAAGTTATTGCAGTTTGCTCTAATAACCGAGGCTTAGCAGCTCATAGCTCTGACCAATTGTGCAAAATTGCATTATTGATAGTAAAACAACGTAATTGTATTAATAAATAAAAAATATTGTCGATTTGAATGAAATTTGGAAGCAGTTAAAAAACTCCAAAAAAAAAAAACCAATAAAACCCGGCAGGTTGAGTTTTTCCTAACCCTGATTTCTGGCCACAAGAAGTCCGTTATTAACTCATGGTAGCTAACATCATTCACGGTAACTGCTTGGCCGACCTCATTCTCAAATATGTATGGTCTGATGCCCAGAAACCACACCAAACAGTCACTATTTTTGGATGCGTTGGCTTTTAAGAATCACTTGTGGATACTGATTTGCCCAATGTGCCCGACCAAAAAGAATCACCAAGTGCACGAATTGCATTTTGATTTGAACGTCTATTTATGCAAAATGCTTCAAAAATCTTAACACGCTGCTGCTGAATTGTGTACCTCCCCATTTTTGAATTTATTAAACAATGAAACAAAGAAATGTAAAATTACGTTGTTCCTAAAAGTTGACGTTAAAGTGTTACTCACAATCAACATTGTGCATTATGGTCGGACCACCCTTTAGATGCCTCAGGTTCGTTAGGTGACAGATTGCATTTGAATTACATGATACTATGTGGCAAAAAAGGTCGGTAATTATGTAATGACAAGATGTGCGAAATTATCATCTTTAATCTTAAGTAGACCAGTTTAAATCCATTTTACAAATTTAAGCTTAAATTTAACAATTTTTTAAATTACAATTATATTCCTCTCAGTGCTGTCTGAACAGTGTATTTCCGTTTAGTCAATATATTAACAGCAAGTTGGAAAAGTAGTTGAACCAATACCAATAATATCAATGTCAATGGCTTCCAGTAACTGTTGGCTTATTTATAACGCGTGATTGAGTTTTGCCAAAGTACATTATACAGCCACTTCGATTGTGGACAAAGAAAAAGGAAAACAACTTTCATATCATTTCTTGTATCTGTTGTTTTCCTGAAAACAAAACCGAAAAAATAAAACTTTTTTATTTCTTCTAGGATTTATCTGAAAATTACTTGTTTTTTTTTTTCTTTCGAAAATCTTTTTGCAGTTACTCATTAACTTTTGCTATAGAATTCTATACAGAATCATACAGGCCAACCAACTAACAATTGTATTTTTGTTTTGTAAATTTTTACGGTTGAATTTCCCTCTTATTTTTCTCTTTCATTTTTTTTTTCTTTGTAAAATACTTTCAATGTTAAGAAGTTTGAACAAAGTTTTTACCTGGTTATACGTACATACTCGTACGTATATACAGTTGGTAGTATTTACAAATAGCAATTGAAAAAACAGATATAGGATTCGCAAAAGTGAATGTATTGTTGTATTATTTCGTTTTAGAATTGTGTGCTGTTTTGCTGCAAAGGTGAGATGAAGTGAAATGAGTGTTTCTTGCAAAGTCCTGGCATATTTGTCTTCCTGTGTTCCATCTTACTAACTTTCTAACTTTTCGTGCACTCTACTCTACTATGTTTGTTAATGAACTTGACTTGTTTTCTTTTGCTTTATGTTTCTTATATTTACTGGTATTTTAACTACTTTTGCCTTAACTTGAGTTTTTCTTTTTCTAATACAAATGGCATTTCATTTTGTTTTTCTCACATTTTAAAAGTTTTGTTATTGTTTTCCAATTTTCTATTGTTCGATTTCATGTTTTTTTCCCTATTTTTCTTTTCAAAAACTTGTAGTACGGTTTTGTTTTCTGGTGTTAAAAAGGGTTTTATTCTTCTCGTTTTGTCCATATTTCATTTCAAAAGTAATTTTCGGTTGGCTGTTGTTATTGTTGTTAGTAATTCCATTTTACTTTTAGTTTTATTTCATTTGCATGAATGCGATGCTATTTTTTCGTTTTCCCTTTTTTACTCACCTCCTATACAATAGTTTAGCGTTTGAGGGTCAGTTTGAGGGAAATCGGTAGTAGAAAAAGTACCTGCATAGTTTTATGGTTTCCATTTGAAGCTTAAAACTTTTTCTTTTGAGTGAATATGATTTTATTTATGGTTGATCTCTTAGTTTTTCTTCATATTTTATTTTATTTTATTTTATTTTATTTTATTTTATTTTATTTTATTTATTTTTTTTTTAAACTTTTGAAATTAAAATTTTATATCACTGTCAGAATTTTCTTTTCAATATGATAAAAATAGCTCTTGACTAGAACTTTATAATTGATGGCAGTTACAGTTATTTTCGTGAAATACAGTTTACTTTAAAATATGGTATACAGCCAGCAATAATAATTATCACTCATGATACTAAACACCACTGGTGCATTACGAACCAGCCGTACAAAGGCTCTTTTTGTAATGCTTGGAGCAGTAAAACTGAACTATTCTATCTGAGGAACCTTTGATACTGGGTGATATCGACCTCTTCTGTACCTGAACTGTAGGGAAGATTGGGCCTCTGGCTCTCTCATCCCCAGAGGTTAGTGAATGTCAATACTGACGGTTCCAGACTGGACAATAGTGGAATGTTTTCCGAGAGGTTCAACCTTGGTGTTTCTCTTCGACTTTCGAACTACTGCAATGTGTTTCAGGCCGAGGTGATAGCCATCTTTCACGCTGTAGAGTGGATCCGGAGTAATGACGCTCCTACCGCTGCTGACGAGTTCGTCTGGACAGAATGTGACTCTTGCTTTGCAACCTGGTTCAGGTTGGATATGAAACTAAATCGTCGGAGCATTTCCTTCGTTGTAACCATCCTCACCGGTCATTGCTTAATGGATAAGTACGCACAGAGAATGCGCTTACTGCCAATTAATTTTTGTCGTGGATGTGGATTGCATGAGGAGAAAGAGACCGTAGTCCACTTTATCTGCCAGTGTCCGTCTCCTGCAAGGCGGAAACTTCTTACACTGGATGGCTTATTAGAACTTCTGTGCGGTGTCTCTCTTTGATCACCAGGACTCTGGTGAACAGAAGAAGGACAACGCGTTATGTGGTATCACTACGGGCCGCTATGCATGCGCAAGTGTGCCTTATTTGACGAGGCTGCCATTCCTTCCTATTCTATCCTAACACCACAAGAACTTTGTCTGACAATTTTTTTTAGTAAAAATCATAGAAAATCTGCCTCCATTATTTTGTTATTAACAGTGAGTTTTAAGTCTGTAAGTAAAAAAAATTATTGCGCAGGTATGTTAGGTTTGGTAAAGTTACTTAGGTCGCCCGAGACTATAGTCGCTATAGCGAGTACACTCGGAGTTCTTATGGTCTATTGTGATATTCTTAAGAAAAAACCTGAAAACAAGCTCTCCTTAAGCCTGAATGTGTAAAGCGGTACCCCTGATAAAATTGACCAGATCATGGAAAAACGTTCACCATGATTCCTTAGTCTAAGCTCCCATAGAGAGGGACAGTGACAAAGAAGGTTTTGTACCGATTTCTCTTTCTCCTCATCCTGACTACATACAATACATACAATCAAACACAGCTTAGTAATTATACCTGAAAGAAGCCTTTTAAAATCCCTCACAAAAGTCAGAAGAGTGCTGGGGCATATGTTTTAAAATATATGTACAACGACAATGATGTGTGCCGGAAATGTTCAAATGTACGACTGACGCGGCGGGACACGTTTTCCTTGACTGCCCGCGGTACGAGAACCTAGAACAGTTAAGACGGATTGCATCAGACAACATTGTTGGATTCATGCTGACTTCAGTTGAAAACTGGGTCTTTGTGTGTGCTTTCGAAAAGAAAATCTTAGTTCGCCCGAGAATAGGTAGAGAGGAATGTCTGCAGAAAGAAAAAGCAGCATTCGCTGAGTTACTACTATCCTGAAGTATTACTTGATTGTGGTTCTGGGGGAAGATTGGCAAGCCAGAAAGTAAGTCTTTTCGCGGGTCGTACATATTGGTTGGGGGGGGGGGGGGGGGGGGTGCCAATATCTTTTGAAGATTCCCTAGCCGTAGCTCATATAGCTAAAAAAAGACAAGTAAATTCCCTTTACTGAGCCCGTCAGATTAAGATCACGTAGTCCTAAAGCACAGTTAGCGTAGTCCTTAGTAAGTATTCTACTCGCACAGGTTCTACTGAAGCTTAGGATAGATACTGTTTAATCCGTTCGATGCAGTTTACATCCAGTGTTAAATAAAAAGTCTAGGACCCCCGTTTCCTTACAAAGGTGCTTATTTACACACGCAGGAGGTACACAAAGCCTTCTTCATTCGATACTCAACATAATGTTTCGACGAGAACTTTGAGTCTAAAATCACTCCTACCTTCGAAAATTTTAGAGAACCACTGCATTTTTTTTTTTTTTTTTTGCCTGAACACCGAAATTTTATATTGCGTGGTAAAAAGATTCATTTCGGTTATCGTCGGCTTAATTATCAGAACATTCACCCCGGTCGGAACATTCAGTTTGAAAATTGCAAGCTCATACCCGCTTAACCCAACCTTTTAGCAACGCAATTTTCAACGATATCCCTATAGCCCAGAAATTATATAAAAATAACTTTCAAATGATATTACATTTCCGGAATGTATGGACGGGCAGAGGTGTCTCTATGACTCCATAAGAAACTTGTTTGCAGCCTATCTGTGCGAATTATACTGCCAAACAACAAGTACTAAACAGCCCTTAAAATGGCCATGACCTTCGCCTAAAACACACTGCAGTGGTCAGTCAGTTGTCTAATGTAAAAACACTCTGTGTCTATATCCAGCATTGTGCAGGCACTACCGTTCTGTGTACTGAGAGCACTAACAATCGTCCTCGATTGGACATTGTTGAAAATCGCTTCCTCGTGAATGAAGACTTACAGTTGGAAAAGAAACTTAGTGTGGTCTCAGTGGATCAACACCTGGTGTACGCATGTTAGATATTGTCACCGAGAGTAGGAAAAACTTTTCAAAGATTTTGAAGGGCTCTTAGTCGCTGGTGGAGATGGTACGGTCATATACATAGACAGTTCAGCTGCTTTCAAGGTGCTTAATGGGCATTATGTCAGTTTAAAGTGCAGAAAAACCCTTACGTCACTCCTAGATGTGTGCATACTAGCGTGCAGGCGAATGAGACTGTCGATAAGTTAGTGAGAGCGTGCGTGGTACACCTGACTACCTGAACTGGTGGATATGTCTGTTACACCACCACATGGGTTTTTGAACTCAATAGATAGCTGGATCCGTCGTAGAAACTCTACATTTGTAGGACGGATGGGTCCCTAATCTAAGAATTATCTTAGGACTTTTAAATGTTTTCTGACTTTTCGCTCTGAGGGCAAGGACTAGGCTGTGGGTAGCAACCGAAATTTCTGCAGAGTTGGCTGCCAGAGACTGTGGAACATATTTTCTATCATTTCCCAGCTCTCCATGATCAAACGCTCAGGTTGATACATCAGGGTTTTTTAAATGGTCCAAGTGAAGTTGCGTCGCAACGGATCTGTGAGCTGGAAGGTTATATATCAGGTATAGGCCTGCTAATTAAGTGACGCCCAGCTTTTTGTTTGGGTGCCCGTCTTTTGTTCTATTTTTGTTTGTTTTTCTTGTTTCTTTTCTTTCTTTTGATTTCTTACCTATTTATCTTTTTATTTGCACTTTTTCTGTCTTTGTTTTTTTTATTTTTTTTTTTCATTATTTTTCTTTATAAAAATGGTGTCTGGGGTAGGATGCTCCTGACCACCCTTTTTAAACCTAACCCAACCTGAGGGTGATTTTTAATATTTTGGTTCTGATCATTTTGTGCCATTGTGTAGTTGTTTTATGTATTTTATTTTGTTGCTTTATAGTAAAAATATAAAACAATAATTTGCAAATGCTACGATGCAAAACCATATACACAAGATCAGGAATTGGGCTCATATGTATATTTTTGCTTTACAAACATCAGCGCAAGCCAAATCCTTGCATCACAGCTTATTTGGTTTAATAAAGTAAAGTTTTTTTTTTTTTTTTTTTTTGTTTTAAAGTAGTTGTTAAACATAAGCAACCATAAAAATAACAAAATCTGTTTATGCTACAGAATAAAACTACTTATTTTTATTAAAAATAAAAAATAAATAAAATTCATTTTAGAGCCTTCCATTCGGCCTAATATTCTAGGAGAACACATATCAAATACATGAACAAAAGTTAATAATGGTTTGGAAGAAATTTCAAACATTGCCAATATTACGCCTACAACAATCAACAAAACATTTTTTTTTTTCACACTACATAAGAAAATTTCCACAGCAAAATGAAAAGTGATTTAAAATTCAGTTCACACCGCCAAAACTCTAAATTCAAAGCAATTTCAGCAGTTATTCTAAGAAAAAAATATCAAAATTCGAGCATAAAACCATATGAGCACACATTCGAATAAAAAGAAGAAATCATTGTATGGGCTGACAGTGCGTGAACAATGCAGTTATATGCGTATTTAATGACAAGACGTGCGTATGTTATATACACATGCACACCACTCTTCACACATCTTTAAAGATATCAAAACTAACACATGCTGTTAAAGATTTACACATACTCACGTTCACTAAAGCATTTGCACTCACGTTCATGTTGTATGTATGTAAGTGACGGAGTGTTGGGGAAATAAAATGAAATTTTGAGTGTAAATGTGTAAGATTTTCAATTTAAACTTGAAAAAAAAAATTAGATAAAACATATAATAAAAAAATGCACGTGTATTAAAAGCGAATAAAAAAATAAAACATTTACAAAAGAAAAAGAAACATTTACAAAATATTTATAAAAGATTGTATTTTTTATTTTTCCTTTTATTTTAAACAACACGAACATGAACTTCTTGTGCAGATAAGCTTTAATACAAAGATAATATACGAGGGCAGTCAGTCTGCAAAATTATTATGCTTTTTATTATTTTATCAATACAACCATAAAAGGAGGCTCCCACACTAAATTATACATTAAAATTTTGTGGAAATTATAAAAAATGGCATCGAAGTCTTGGCTTAATTGCAGAAGCCAATATAAGGCTGTTTTTTATAGGGGTATAGAACTTTAAGTTGCAATAAGATAACGATGGATTATTCGATTGACATGAATTTTATTTATCCGAAAGATAAGCTTGTGGCATTATATCTTAAATATGATTTCTGGCATATAACCACCACGGCTGGCGCGGATGTCTTTTTCCAACATTTGTGGCCGTATATCGGCAATAACACGACGAATGTTGTCTTCCAAATGGTCAAGTGTTTGTGGCTTTACCGCATAGACCAATGACTTTACATAGCCCCACAGAAAGTAGTCTAGCGGTGTTAAATCACAAGATCTTGGAGGCCAATTCACAGGTCCAAAACGTGAAACTAGGCGGTCACCAAACGTGCCTTTCAATAAATCTATTGTGGCACGAGCTGTGTGACATGTTGCGCCGTCTTGTTGAAACCACATCTCCTGGACATCATGGTTATTCAATTCAGGAATGAAAAAGTTAGTAATCATGGCTCTTTACCGATCACCATTGACTGTAACGTTCTGGCCACCATCGTTTTTAAAAAGTACGGACCAATGATTCCACCAGCCCATAAAGCGCATCAAACAGTCAGTTTTTCTGGATGTAACGGTGTTTTCACATACACTTGAGGATGTGGCAGTTTTGTTTGTTGACGTAGCCATTCAACCAGAAGTGCCTTTCATCGCCAAACAAAATTCGCTTATGAAAATCGGGAACATCGGTAATCTCGTTTTGGGCCCATTCGACGAATCTACACTCAAACCAAGATCCTTGCGCAAAATCTTCCATAAAGTGGATGGACACAGATCCAATTCCTGTGCTCGATGGCGGATGGACTCATTCCGGTCTTCCTCAATGCTACGCTCTACAGCAGTAATAGCTTCTTCTGTACGCACCGTACAGCGTCTCTGGGGATGCGATCTATCAATAAGAGTAAACGTGGTGCGAAAACGTTCCATCGTTAATCGAATTAACTGCTCTGATGAACGATTTTGTCGAAGATAAAATCCATGATGAATTGCCAAACCAAACTGAGAATAAATCACTTGACAGCTGTGAAATCGGTCGCCATCTTAAAAAGTAATGCCAACTTAAAGTTCTATACCTCTATAAAAAACACGCGTCGATGAGAGAGTATTGAAAATTCTAAGTTTATCCCACAAATTCCCAAAGACTGGCCTTGCCCATTATTAATGGTCAATTGAAAGTCAACACGCACTGGAAATCGTACACGTTTAAACTCAAACGGCAAATCCGATGGTATCAGTGAAATGTATGGAATCAAAACGTTTTCACCTGTGAAATTTCCAATAAAAATAGTGGCTGCAATAACATTGCCCATTAACTTTTTTACAGTAAGTCTTGTGTTATTATAAGTTTAAGTATAAAGTTTAGGTATGGCTGACTGATATTACGAAGCATAATAAGAGTTGCTTCCTATAAATGGGAGTAGGACACAATTTTTGGAATAAATATTTTTTTGCAGTACTCCGTACTATTATACCAAATTTTATAACTATAGTTTGGGTATTTTCCGAGTTATAGATATCTCTGGAAAGGGCTGCCACACCAAATTTTTGTGGAATTATCTACGTCGACTCTACGAACTGTGGAGGAATCCGAGTGTGAACACATTATATTAGACCTTAAGTCTGTAATACAGGTATTTGAAAGAAGTGAAGAGGAATGGTAGCCAGTTCTATCGCTTCATTAGAGCATCGTCTACTCTCGTAGAGTAGAGATTGTCCATTTAATCGCACAACACATTATATAGAGGAATCGTTTTTTAGCCGCACAGTTCGTTTATTGATACAATCTTCCAGTGAAAATGTTTTCTGCCTTTTACGAGTAAATAAGTAAATTTATGCCGAATGTAAATAAAGACTAATCTATCTATCCTTCTTCCCACAATCGATATCCCTAATACCAGCACAATGCACCGCATGAGTAGGGGTTATTCCTGGGGTGCTAGTAATAAGGAGAAAAATAGTCACCGTACTTAAGATAATAGCTCATCGCCGATCGACTATGGTCAGATTTGGTACTACTACCTGAACATGCAACATATTGAGTATTTTAAATGAATTCTGTTAGGAAATTAAAATTTGAACAGAAAAATAATCTTTTTCAATCAAAAAAGTTCGACGAGCATTAATGCATTTTGAGCAGCGACAGGCAAAATAGTGCTCCGAGCAAATTTTCTCTTTTGATCTAACACGTACGTGATCACGCGCATATGGTAAAAATAAACAGAAAGAAATAAAGAGAAAATAAGTGGAAAAATACAGAACGCGAAAGAATTTTAATTATTGATATCTTTAAACATTTTATTTTATGTGTTTGTTTTATTTTCAATTTCTCACTACTTGTGTATAGTTTTCCACTAGTGATTATATATTTTCTATATATATATATATATATATATATATATATATATATATATATATATATATATATATTTTTTTTTTTTTTTGTTATGTCTTCGTTATTTTTTTTAATATTCTTTTGTTATTGATTTGTTCGCTGTTTTCCTTTTTACTTAAAAAAATTTCTTTTAAAATATGTAAACTTAAAATGTGAAAGCACTTTTTCTAGTGTATGCAACCATTGTGTAAGTTTGGTTCGAGAGGCAGTTTCTCAAATTACTAATACAATTGTAAATTGTAGTGGTTAAAATTTGCCTGTCGTTGATCTGTTGGTTGCTTGTTTTCTCAGAATTAGCAGCCCTAATTCCTTTCCAAGCGACTTACTGCCTAAAGTTAAAAAGAAAAAATTAACCGGCTGTGTCACCTTGCGTACAATACGTACGTACTAGCTCACAAGAATTCTACTTAGCCTTCGAACTGCCATACACAGAATTTTTATTGGAGTCATTACTTATATATGTGAACGGGTCACATGGCCAATGGCTTTTGTAGACGTTGCAGTGACGAGGATGAAATAATTATTAATGCACCATTATCAGCTTTGTATGCTGCGAAATTTAAAAAAAAAATTAACATAAAGCTCGTAACAATCTTATCTTATTTTAGGAAACAGAGAGTCCCAACCAGCTATGACAGTGCGAGTTAAAAGATAAGATCTGTTGGATTAAACCGAGATAAACTTGTCATTGCGCACGACGCAATGACTGATTTTAGCTCAAAAGAAAGCTCTATGGATTTGATAACCATGTGCGGATGAATGTTCGTTAGGTCAAGAAACACTACCCGGAACAGCCTCTAGAAAAATGCTATCAACAAAACATCCCAGACGAACTTGCTCAGTCCCAGTAAAGAGCTCCATAAACATTCGTCTTCGAATATTAGCCAAAGCAAGTCATTCACAGAGAATATGCCCTGTTGTCTCCTGCTTTTTCACGAATAATCGGCACTTCGTGTCAGACAAGGTAATATTTCAGGCAGTAGTGGCCTATCAGAAAACCAATAAGTCTCCTCATAATTATAATTATTGTTCTTAGCACTTTTGCAGGACACTACAACCCATAGGACCTATTGTGCTCCTTCCGGTCTATTCCTCATTATAATCATCAGCCATTTCGCTTACCTGAGATTCGGACGTTGTACTTAAATCAACGAGTAGACTATGTGCTTCTGATCATTGACCTTTTCTTTGGTCGTGAAACAGCTGATACCACAGTATGTTTCTGGTTCCATAAGTCTAGTGGACGAGCTACACCTTGCCAATTTGTCAGCAATCTCATTCCCCGTAACACCTCTATAGCTAGGGATCAAAGAGAATGACACCCTATTCCTTAAAGGCAAGGTGTGGACACTGTAAACAGTTGAGTTGTAAGCGGTTGAGGTTGACCACAGAGAGCCCAAAGTGGACATGTTCCCATTGGCATCGTTATGAATAAACAATCCTGCCTCTTAAGCTTCATGCATCTATAAATACATAGTTTCTTTCCAGCCATGGGCAACCATACAATTGATACGTAAGAAACGTAATTTTAAAGCTCTTCCAATAAATTGTTCTAAATTTAAGACCCAGGTCCTGCTGATAAGACTACAACAGTCTAACTGTACCCTATTACCTTTGCCTAGAACAGCACCCAATTTTGTCTTCCAATTGAGTCTCATATCGATGGTAAGCTCCAGGTATTTTGCTATCTTTGACAATTCAATTCAGATTCCCTTTAGTGAAATGTATCCTATGCCAAATTTCAGTCTCCTAATCATTGAAACAATTGTCATCTTAGTCGTATTAACCGACAATCCCTGTGTAGGATATCCGAAAAAACATCAATATGCTTGCCAACAACAGCGACCGCCAAATTATGCGTAGCATTATAGACACACTCGTGTAGCCTGGCTCGTAGATAGTATGTTAAGGTTTTTTTTATCAAGAAATACTTCAAATTTCAAATATTTTTGAAAGATCAAAAATTTAAAAGAAAGTCTAAATTAGCAATTGCATTAGACATGTATTTCAGAAGAAAATTGATTTAAAATTATCTGACGTATTAAGGCTAATTTACAGAATATATCAAACAACCCTCGTAAAGACAATTCAGCCAATACGAAACTCATCAAATTAGAAGATAACAACAGGAAAATGAAATGAAAATATTAACATTTTGTTAAGAAACAAGATTTTCTCAATAATTTTCTTTTTTCTCCTGTTGCCTTTATTAGAATTTGAAAAAAAGAAAGAAAAAAACACAAAAGAAACAATAATATGAAGCGAGTAAAACGAATTACACACATAATAAGAAGGCAATATACAGGAAACGGAAATACATGCAAGGATTTTAAACAATAACAACAACAATAACATTTAACAAAACCTACAACAACTACAATTAATGCTATTTTCGTTTCTCTCTCTCTCTCCCTCTCTCGTTATTATACAAACAGGCATATGTTCTGATTTAATAAAAATCTTTATACGAGAGTGTGTGCGGAGCTGCCTGTTCGTGTCTGTTTACTTAAGGTTTCACTAGGAGGAGTTCGACGTGTTTGCTTGTCTGCTTTAACTTCTATTTTTTATTTTTCCTTTTCCCTGTACTTGGAAGAATAAGCTTGACTGCATGTGCTATGTCGGAAGTGTATGAACATCTGCTGTTTGGATAAATAACGATGAGGAAACTGTACATGTGACGATAGAAAAATAAGCGCAAATAATATGAAGTTGATGATTTACTGTAAGTTTATAAGAGAGGGAGAGAGAGAAAGTGCCGTTCGAAATTGAAAATTGCATTTTGTTATGAAAATTTCATTTTATTTTATCAAATACACAGATGGGTATTATTAAGATAAGATATTAGCACATACGATTATTGCGTGTTTTAAGGCAATAACTTTTTGTTTCTTAAACATCTATAGTAACAACACATGATTATGACATTATAATTAACGATAAGACAAGTTTGAATATATGATGCCACTTCCACGCACATATTCTATATTAATAAAGAGAAAAATATATATCCTTCACTCTAGGAGTTAGTTCTCAATCAGTTTTGGTATTAGAAAAAATAAATGTTTGACAAATAAATTTATTAACTCAGAAACAGTAAAGATGTTGATAAAAACGTAAAACCGTTTGTATATTTGTGTTCTCTTTAAATAGTAAGTTCGGATATGATTGCTGAAAACCAAATATTTCTATCGGGTGATTTTTTAGCAACTTTATCTTTAACAACACTATTTGCAGCAGCTCAGCTGTTTTCGTGTAACATGATACTGTCAAACATGTTCAGTTTGGTCTATATTTTAACCATGAATAGACTTACAAGCGAATAACGCTTGAAAATTATTGAATTTTATTATCAAAATTCATGTTCAAAATTCATGTTTCTCTATCGCAAAATTGTGTCCCATGCAACACAGCAAGCGAAATAATGGCGTATTCGGTGAACGGCTTATTTCACGTTTGAGCCGGTTGATTGGCCATCTTGATCGTGCGATTTAATGTCTTTAATCTATTTTTTGTGTGCCTTTCTTAAGGCTCATATCTATAGGGAGTAGTCTATAGTAGTGCAACGGTTGACTTACTGGAAGCCGATATTGAAGAATTTATTCGTGATATACCAGCCGGTATTATAAAAATTGAAATCAAGATATTATATGGAAGGTTATGTAAATCGATAAGATTACGAATAATGAAAAATATTTGTCGCATGAACATGGCATTAAGCAGAACAACCTGTATCCTAATACCCGAAGCTAGGAGTGGAATTGAACAGCGTAAATCTTTACCAATTAGCTATATGCGCTATAAAATGTCCAACATAAGGCAAAAGACTTTTCATTCAATTATAATTCTCTTGGGAGAACTGCCTTAAAGACAGCTGGACATTCGATATTATTTTTATTATTATATCCTCTGGTTTCTATAAAACATAAAGTGACACAAACTACTTTCTTCATTCAGATTGGTTTGATGATGAAAGATATTTTGTTTCACTGCAGCTTAGACCGATTCGGTTGACTTCTTTATCAAGTTGACGTCGCCAAATGTCCCACAGACGGCCAATTCTTCATTTGTTGCCAAGGAATTGTAATCACTAACCGCTCAGCCAGCGTCTACTTGAAGTCTGCGAAGGATGTGACCAGTCCAGTTCAATTTTCAGTCAAGTACACCTATATGAGCGACGGAACTAGTGCTGTTCACAGGTACAAAATTCCAGCTTTTTCCCTATGGCGATTATGTCTGCGATTAGGTTGCGGATGGCGAGGGCGTGAGCCACTTCCGGATCACTGCAGGATCTTACAGGAGGTGGTCTCGGTGACAAAGAAGTCAGCGGCTGGTCTATATACTATATGGTATTTTATGTTGATATCCAGATCTGTACCAGACTGTCCGTACAGACCAGATTGCTCTCCGGTGTCTACTCGACATTACGACTGGTATGTAAATGCTGGGCGTCTACAAATAGAAGGCTTCCCCCTTAAAAACGAGGAGATTGACAATCAAGTTGGGATGCAGACTTTTGGCTCTTGGATACATGCTGAAGAGAATACAGATTCAATGGGAGAATGAACGCACGTAGTCTGTATCAAGACAACTCTGGCCATCGGAATCGTTCGGAGTCTAACTTGAGGTACCTAGTGCGCATGCTAGAAGACGGGATGAGTGGAGTGGAGTGGAGGAGACTGTCGAGTATTGTCAGTGTCCGAAACCTTCGGATATTAGGACTATTTACCTTGTCAGTCCATTTCTGCATGCCATATAGAACCTAGCTGATGTTAATGTCAGCGGGTTTTCTTCCTTTGTGAATACGTCTGGTTGGTTTCGAACCGGGGAGCGGACATGTAAGCCCACTTAAACGCTATTTTCTATGGGCATCACAGTGAGATAAGTAATTTACACAAGTGAGTTGGAACAGTATCTGACTACCCGTTGTAACTAACTAGCTAACAAGCCCATATATAAATTAGTCATTGATAAGTTCGAAACCAAAGTTTCCTACTGGATCAAATGTTAAGCTAAAATAACCTGAGAATCTTTCGTAGACATTTTATGCTTTCCATACAGGCAGTAAGATCACACAAGTTACCCCTTAAAACATATGAAACACTTAAGCTGCATCATGACTGCAACCAAATTGCAAAATTATTTTAGCTCTTCTAGTTTAACATCTTGTTTTGAGTGGATTGCACTCCTGACGAACAGCAGTTGCACCTGCTCACTGCTCTGCAGTAGAGTATGGCAGAGTAGTAGAGTATTGATATGCTCGACTCAAGATTTTTAAAGACGAAAGACAGCCTACTACTGTCTGTTATCTTTTATTACAATATTTTAAATTTTCCTGTTTATAATATGCACTGCACTAAGGACCATTATACCCTTAGCTTCTTCAATCGGTAAGGTCCCGCTTCTTGAGAACTATAGAAATATAGTTAGAAAGAAAAGATAATAAATGAAACTTCTGTCTTAGGGGGATTTGATTGGTTACAAAGTAATACTGAAGTATTCCTTAATATTTCTCGTGCCGTATATCACAAAAAAAAGGAATGGAAGCACATACCAAAAATCCTTTTAGAAATTCCTTTTAAGTCTTGATATTTTTACAGCCTAAACAATATTCCTTCCTATTATACCCTACGTGAAAAAATGTTATTTTGCAAAAGAATTATTTAATGAATTTTTAAAAAATTTCAGAAACAAGTTTCGTAATGAATTAGTGATTTTTTTTAGGCCCAACTTATTGACGATTACGAAAATGGTAATAATAGATGTCCATAAATCTAACGATGAAGCTGACCGGCCATATTCAGTGGTAAACAGCTTAGTCTGTAGAAATGAAAGAAAAAAGTCTGACGTCGTGCAACAGCTAATTTTACTATTGAAAAAATATTCTATTGATTACCCTTTATCACTTTCAAAGCTACATAAGTCAAATATTTTTTTAAACACAATTTTTGTCACTATATATATAGTCCACCTTCTTCCAATTTTAAACAAAATCTATATCCCACTTCTACACCACTTCTTTAAACAACACCTTTTCAAGAATATAAAAGAAAACAAAATCTGCTGCATGTTAAACGAAAATTAAATTAAAATTCAATCTTGTGTGTAATTATTACTTTCAGCATAGTTCAGCTGAGATTTATGGGAATTTCATTAAAAGGGAAAAACTTTATGGAAAAAAATTTGAAAAAAAATAACATATTAAAGAATAGAGGAGAAAAAAACAAGGATAACAACATGCAACAAGAATCCAGTGGGTAAACTTCTAATAACCATATGCAACAAACTTGCAACATATGAAAATAGTTAGTCAGAGTAGCATGCCACCACCAACCGGCACAGTCAATATGAGACTGAAAGATGCAAAAATAATACAAGATTTTGCTGTCGTACTATTTAAAGTACGTTTATTAGAATATAAAAAAGTAGAAGTAGAAGATAAAGTTGATGTACTTTCATAAGTATTTCGTAATGGCCCAAGGTGATAAAAGTTTCATTATAATCATCGTCATCGTCATACATGAGTTTCTGGAGAAATTTTTCGTATACTGCATAGTGAAAAAAGTGAAACTTTAAAACTCTACAGTGGCAAAGGAAATGTTTAAAATAAATCTGTTAAATTTTATTAAATATTCGTAAGTTGGAAAATTTAAATTTGAAAAAGCTCCAAAATGCAGTTGAGTTTTAAAAAAATAAATAAAAAAAAATATTACAAAATTGCGTGCAGCTGATCAAATTAAAAATTGTTCAAAATATTTTAATATATCAATGTTGCCTTAGGTCAAGGATTGTACAGATTTTTAATGCTCAATTTTGTCAAAACGTAAAATTTCTCTTAAATTTGCATTCAAATTTGTTCGTAATCTGGCCTCAATATCATATCAATTTTTTTTTTTTTTTTTTGCAAGCCTCATGTCACTCTATTATAAATTTAAGGAACACAAGGCCAGCCTTGTTTAATTCATGCTAAGGGCTCCCTAATTACTAAATTCTTAAAACAGTGTCATACCAAAGATAGCACTGTTACTATAACAAAAAATCAAACAGAAGCTGTTAAGTCTCTTAGTTTAGCTTGTCTGCCAATATTCACCTCTTTTGCGCACATTAGATTTCGCTGTTTTCAGAATTTCATAGTCCTATACCGGATATCACTTAAGCTAACTTAAGAAAATATTATCCATAGATCATGAATAATGCCTCATTTGCTTCTACAAGCTTACTAACTGACATTTAATCTTTTTATATGAAGGCAGAACACTATCACACATGTTGTGCAAGTATTTAATGGAGCGCTAGAGAAAATAAGCGAAAGCGCTGTTCCATGATGTTTTGCCACCAGTAATGTTATGTGGGTTGCCCACAAATTAGCTAATTTCCTAAGAGGTTTTGTAATATACTGCGAAATTCCTACATTTCCATTTGTGAAAGTATGGATTGTTCTTCATAATCTGCAAATCTCTATAATGTATGTGGTCCCAGTAAGGATTTACCAGACTTCTGTTAAATTTGATCAGATGGTACATTTTTGAGGCAGTCCAGATTACACTATGCAACAAACGCAAAAAAATTATCAGACCATGGATACACACCAAATTTTTTAAATGCGCTATGGTCGCTTAACTTTAAAATTCATCAGCATTTCAGATTCTATGGATAAGTATAGCCAAGAGAATTCCAAATTGCACAAAAGCCAATCTTTCTAACCCTCTTGTCTATAGTATACTAGACTATGGAAAATGGTTCAGACCCTACAAAAACCCATCAATCCCATCTGCTAGGCCAGAATATGATGGGTTGTGTTAATAGTGAAGCTAGACCACTTGATTTTTGTCTGCGTCAACTCTTATTCATCTATCAAATTAGATATTGCAGTCTAACAGGAATGCATTAGTTACGCACTCTTCAGCAAACATTTTTCCCCATTCCACCAGTACACACATGATAAGAAACTTAGATCTGTTCGACACGGAGAAAATATTTTTATACAATTACGTTGGAACTGTGCGCATAAATCTATGTAAGACTATCCATATATATAGGGTGGGCCATCTATCGGTTTAAATTTGAACCAGCGGTTATTTCGAATCTGGCAACACTTATGTCATTCTGTTCTGTAACAAAATTCAGTATATTATCTCCACTGAACAAAATGATTTACGCTTGAGCAACGTTGGGATGTATTGGAAATTTATTTTCAAAACAATGACAATTGGTCAGAAATTAAATTTCAGTAAACGTCGAATTTTGCGAAAAGATCTCGGTATGACGCTTTACAAAGTTCAATTGATTCAATAGTAGAAGCCGCATAACTATCCGCTTCGTTTTCGCTTTGCTAGATTGGCCAACGAGAAAGTGCACGATGATGTTGATTTTGTTAGAAAAACGCATCTTTTCTCCTGAAGCTCATGTTCGTCATTTTCATAACAAAAAAATCGGTTATTATGGTGCGATAGGTGTCTCTATTGATCATAATTGTTGCGCCGTCCTCATTTTCTACTAAATACGGGCCACTGATTCCTCCGCTCCACAAGCCGCACCAAACAGTCACTCGTAATGGGTGTATTGGCTTCTGTAAAACCACGTTTGGGTTTTCTGAGCCGCAAATACGCAATTTTATTAACGTACCCACTAAGATGAAAATGAGCTTTTTTGTCTTTCTTTTCGAAATAAATTTCCAATAAATTCCAACGTTGCTCAAGCGTAAGTCGATTCATTTAGTTCAGTGGTGATAATATAATAAATTTTGTGACAGAATAGAATGACATAAGTAATAAAGCGGGTACAAACTTAAACCGATAGATGTCCCACCCGATGCATATATGTAATATACAACGAAAAATAGTTTGAGCTTCTTTTACTAAGAAAACTAGATTTTTGCACTTGATCATTAAATAAATCGATAAAAATGAGCGGACCAAAATAGCTAATTACCTAAAGTTTCTATCTTTTTTTTTTTGTTATCTTCCTTAACATCATAGAAAACTAAAAATTTCGTAGAAGCAATAAAATGCAAAAATACTACATGAACTTACGTTTTAAATCCATTACGTCGAACCGTACCGTAGTTAAAGCAATGAGAAAAAAAAATTATCAAAATGGTCCAAACTTAACAGCAGAGTTATAAAATCCGTCAGAAGTTTGAGGTCCGGTCTACTATATTTAAGAACATTAGAACGGGTTCCAAATTATCTGTTAACCGCCTTAGCTGGTCTAAGTTCCAATTGAGCTTTTAACTGCTTCAAGCATTTGACAATTGCTTAATTCTCAATTATATTGAGAACAGTACTAAGCGGTGCTGATTGAGAATATTATTAAGTGGTGCGGTTCGGTTCCGAACCAACATAGGAAATCCAAGTTCCCTTCCTAGCCAATACAGCCTCGTTGTCGCTTTTTGACACTGCTAAAGTACTCAAAACAACTTTTCTTAAGTGCCTTTGCAACGTGTTGTAGTACCATGTGACGAGCTTAGATGACAAACGATAAGATCCGGGAGCCTGTAAAATCGCCTGACAGTACAATAAATTATTAATGATCCATTTCTTGAATACACTCTTCAGGCTTTTCCTAGACATATGGCCACGATTCAATCTGCAAAACATTTAAAAACCTCCCGGTTGTGATCAACAGGTCTATGAATACCCGCACCGATACCGTGTCAATTTGGAAGACATCGGAATCATACTAAACCCTCAGTAGGTAAACATTCTCGGTCTTGTACCCCAATCCAGAATTCTAAAAATATGCCATCGACGATCGAAATTAGATACCTGACCACCCTGTGAGCTTACATGGCATAAAAATAGAATAAAACTGATTCGACTGGTATAATTAATAGACTTTTTTATAAAGTTAGTCAGGGTGGGAAAATTTGAGTTTAGGAAGTAAATTGGCTGTCAAATAATGAAATATCAAGAATTAAGCTGTCAACCTTTGACACTTGTGTGGTAACAAATTGGGAAATTATAAAACGCCGTCACCGTGAATCCTCTGCGCTACTAAACCACGATAACCAATTTTTTGTGGCCACAATTGGCTTATGTTGACAACAGTGACCTTTCGTTTCAACAGGACGACGCCACAAGCCACACAGACAGCCAAACAATTCAGTTATTTCAAGATAAATTTCCCGGTCACGTAATTTCTCGGCATAGCGATGTTAATTGGTCGCATCGTTCTTGAAAGTTAACGCCGCTGGATTATTTTCTCTGGGGCCATTTAAAATGTCAGGTGCACGTAAACAAATCACAAATAAGTGAAAGATGAAGTTCGGCGCTGCATTGACGAGATAAGCAAAGTTTTGTTGCAAAATGCGGTGCAAAATTTTGTTAAAGAGCGGACGTCTGCCGACGTGGACGTAAACATTTGCCCGACATCACATTGGTATTTCCATATTTCTTTTTTATATTGGTATGACTCAACCTTACGACTAACCTTAAATTTGCCCACCCTTTATAAACTAAACTACAAATGCAAACTCACCCCTATGGTAGTACAAATTTTACTAAAAAGACTCAAAGTGTTTAAGCACAATTTAAAGTTTTATTCCCCTCTATCTACACCGAATCTAATTAAAATGAAAACAAAAAACAAATAAAATTCTTTACACATTTCTTTGATTCTAATTTTTGTCCCCAACAATATGATTGATATGGCGACGTATGATTAACATTATTTAGTAATACTTTGTATGACAATCATACGCCTCGTTGAATCATGCAATTGTTCCGACTGGATTAACACTGATTTGCCATGTTAATAAAATAATTTTATTTGAAAATAATTTTATATGTACTTCTTCCACCGCCGAGAAGCGTTGCCCTTTTTATCATTGTGTGCCCTTTAACTTTGCCTTTTGCCTGTGTACCCACATTAATTAAAATTTATATGGAATTTAAATTGAAGAAATAAAAAACAAATTAACACTTGCAAACATACGAAATCCATAATACAGAGTACAAAACAACACAAACACACAATGACAAATTGTTTAAAAAAAAATTATACAAATTGTAGTCCCCTGTTTAACTTTGCATGTTAAACAAATTGTATTACGAGCTTAAACAACAACAACAGCAACAGTGGCAGTAGTACTAGTAATAGCGGCAGCAGCATATAGCAACATGATGTGGCACCATAGCATACATACTTTTATATGTATTTTGTTTTAAGCTCTCATGTTTCAATACTCATATATACTTTGTATGTGGCAAGTTGCTTGATTGTTGTATGGTATGTGTGTAAATGTTTTAAATGCGTATAGGGTGAGGATTACGCGCAAAAATAAAATTGTCAGAAGTTGACGACGCTGCACCACTTGAGTGAACTTTACAAATGTCATTTCGTATGACTTTTACTATGTTGCACTTACATAATTTCGAGGATAACTAATGGCTTGAAGAATAAAACAACGGCAAGAGTGAAAGGAGATTATTGCCTGACAGACTAACTGATGGCCAGTTGGTGGCAACATTAACAACAACAAACGATACATGAACATTAACAAAGTGCAGAACAAAACTTCACATATTCATTTTTACAAGCTTATACTGACTTTATGTCTGTTGTATGTAGTTGTTTCCTTTTTTTTTTGTTTTCCTATACTGAGTTCTAAAGTGGACATGTATTATTTTATTGCTGCTGCTGCTGCAGTCGTCTGTTATTTCAGTTGCTTTTAGCTCCTTGTTGTACGACAACCACTTGTAACGATGTTACACTTTTTTTCGTAAATTTATTTACTTTTACTTGGTTTATTTATATTTTATTTTTACTTTTATTTTTATTCCTTTGATACAATAAAACTTGTCACTTGTTTAACTGTCCCCCTGCTCATTATATGGAATTTTTTATTTCTATTTTTTTCTTTTTTTGAGTAAATATTTGCTTTTTTTCGGACTCTATATTTATGTAATTTGTAAAGTAAAGGGTTTTTCAACAAGAACTTGGTGTTTCCAAACAAAAGAATACAAATAATTTATAAGTAAACTTTATTTGGAAGAGTAAAGTTGTGTAGTTATAAGTGATTAGGCGCTGGTATTAGGAAACAGGTTGCAGGAAGAAGGACAGAGGGAGTAGTGTTTATGGACGTTTGATCTAAATTTACTCATGTTGTAAGTGGCAGGCAATATTTTCGCTGGAAAATTGTTCCACAATCGATCGGTGCATCCACAGAACAAATTCTCCCTATAATGCGTTGTGCGATTCACTGGACTATCAACTACGATGCGCTTTACGAGAAATACGAGCAGTACGTAAGAATATATGATTTTAGGAATTAATTCCTTAATTTCATCAGAACACATTCCGTTATTGTACCGAGAGAAAAATGAAGCACACTCCACATTGCGACGATGCTCTAATAAATCGAAAGAGTTGGCTACCCTGCCGTCATTAATGAGCATCTTCGCCACCTTCCCTACGTAGTCGAGAAGTTCCAAAATAAACTTTGAAGCACCACATGAGAGTAGTATTTTATTTTGGGCCGGATATAGGTCTTGTAAATATTAAGGAGATCGGATGGAGTGAAGTATATTTTGCAGCGAAAACAAGACACTTGAATGCTTCTTTTGACACTTGAAATATGTGGTCATTCCAACGAACTTCACAGTGAACATCAAGAACATCCGGTTCCTCAATATCTACATTACCCTTGGACAAAGATGACAACATACCACCACATCGTGTGTTAAGAAACAACATCGAGTCTTGCGTGCATTAAAAACGACCCTGTTCGCTTGACCCCACTCGGAGATTTTCGCTCGGTCACTTGTCAGTGTGTCGTTCATATTCATTCGTCTCGGTCTACGATCAAAAAAATTTGAGTAACAAATGTTGCTGTCATCCGCATAAGAGTAGATAGCTTTAGAAGTGAGAAGAAGAAAGTCGTTAAGAAATATGATAAAGAGAGTAGGAGAAAGAACAGAGCCTTGCGGTACCCCTGAGTTTTTCCTGAGCTCGTCGGAGGAGACTCCATCTATAACCACTCTTATAGAGCGATCTCTGGGAAAGCTCGATATAAATAGAGAGTGGTGACTACCGACACCAAAAGCATCGAATGAGAGCCTCGTGCCAAACTCTATCAAATAACTTTGAGATGTCCACACCTACAACCTTACTCTCACCAAAACCATTACTGGACTTTTTCCACTTCCACTCCGAGAGCAACGACAGCAGGTCACCAGCAGAACGGCCCTTTTGAAAACCGTACTGGCGATCGCTTAGCAAATCGGCGGACTCCAAATATCTCACAAGGTGGTGATTAATCATACTCTCATTAACCTTGGAGAGTGAAAAACAAATTGCAATTGGACGGGTTACTAGCCTTGCCATTTTTCATTAGCAATCTTCCAGCAAGATAAAAAAATACCGGCGCGATATGACGCACTGAAAAGTTGAAGTAATGGACACGCAAACGTCGAAGATCACTGCTTGCGGACCATTCAGCTTGTATGCCATTCAGCTCAGAATATTTGTTAACATTGAGATTTGCATGGACCCTTTATTCAGCACGGACTCGAAAGAATATAAAAGGCATAGTTACTGATACACTGTCGGGCAGTGGTTGAACGCTCTCCGGCAAGTGAGTATTACTTGCAAACATTTCAGCCATAAAGTTTGCCTTTTCTACCGGGTTCATGAATGTTTGGTCATTCCTAATAAGGACAGGAACCGAACTAGCATTGTTCCTCAGCCTATTATCGAATGACCAAAAGTTTTTACTTCTCCGTGGAAAAGTAAGAACTTTAGCACGAAAGCGCTGCTCGTATAAAGCCTTTTCTCGTCTAAGTACTGCAAAACATAAATATCTCGCCTCTGTGCGAAGCAAATGAATATTGGCACAAGTATTATTGCGCCAGTTCCTGAATGCTTCCTCTCTGGAGCTGAAAGCCAGTCTGCATGTCTGATTGAACCAAGATTTATCAAAGGCTGGATGGAATAAACATATCCATCCCCAGCTTTATTATTCTAATGATCATCTCTGCCTTGACATCGACATTTGAGTCAAGAAAACAAATGCCTAAAGAAATCATTGAGCTCAACCCAACGTGCTTTTTCGTAGACAAAAACAGAGCGTTTCATAGCCGTAGGTAAGGCGTCGTGAATGACGGAGAACGAAAAGGGGGCAGAAATGGCACAATGATCTGAATTACTGAGAGGTGCAAGAACCTCAACTTCATACTTTTCTGGGTGTTAAGTGAGGAAAAGGTTGGGGGTGTTACTTTTATGCCCACCTACACACGATATATGTGTAGGTTCATTCACAAAATGCGCAAGGTGATTGTGGGAGGCAAATAATTCAACGTAGTGGCCTGCTGGAGTTGTGCGGCCTAAATGGCGTAACCAAGACGAACGACTTTACTGCTCGGATATAGAGTGGGAAAGATAATTGAAGCCAGATACGGTAAGCTCTCTTCCGGCTTTTAGGCTTCTATACAAAAAGCAGAATTTCAAAAATTTCAACAATTTTCGAATGTTGCTCTGGTGTAAGTCTCTACATAATGAAGTTTCAAACCAAGTAAGTCAGTTGTCAAATAAAGCAGTGTTGCTAACTCAAAGTTAAAAACCTCTAAAAAAACATTCGATATTTTTTTTACCTAAGACACTTAACTATATAAAGATCTTTTGCAATTTTACAACAAGTCTGTTAATATAATGATACCAATAAGGCTAATATACATTTCTAGTACTGCTTTATATTCGCTGTATAATCCTTTATCTGCCTAATTTCCTCTTTTACTGACCTGATTCAATTTGCAAAATATTGACAATCACCAGGTTTAAAATCAAAAAAACATGTTAACTGCAGAACGATATGAAGAAAAATTCATTGTTAAAGGGCCTCTTATTACCAATTCATTACAAATTTGGCAGAATTTAAGTAGTGTTCACTTTAAGTGCGTATTTATTCGTTGTATTTTGTGTTTTCAAATTGGTACCAAAAATGTGTAGAAAAATAAATCAAGAGTAACAAACAAAAAATATGAAAACAGAAAAGCCTTTACTATGTTGTTTACAACTCGAGTTGCCTTGACATTTAACTGATGATAACAACAGCAAGAACAACAATAACAAAATGAATAAAAAACGACACCGAACTGGATACTCAGTCATCTGTAGATTCTGTATGGCTGTTGCGTAGCATTGCGTGTTTGCTGGTCACTTTTAGACGGTTGGATCTTTTGTCAAGTTCTTTTTCTCTCCTTTAAATGACATTTGCTACAGTAACAATTTTTTACCTATTTTTTATTTTTTTTGGCTCTGACTGGTCTTTATATGATATAAACCCACATACACAATATATGTACACACACTGGCAAACCCATTAAGCAATTTCTGTAGAGATTTCCCACTTTACAGTTCTATACCTTCTCCCTTATATTTTTCATCAACTGTGGAGTAGTGGTGACACTTTTTGTCCAGTTTATTCAATTGTTTCAAAATCAAGCCAGTGCTGTTGGACTATATTTATGCGGGTGTAAGTACATGTATGTATGTGTGGGAATTATTATATATTTTTTTGTTCTACTCTCTTTCCCTCGCCCCTGTCCTCATTTTGATTATTTTACTTTACACTTCAACAATTTTTTCGTGCCACTGTGTATGCGTGTGTGTGAATGTGTTTTCCCTCATCTCTGACATGTTTGTGTAGTTTGATGTATGATAAGCAATAAAAATGTCTGTTATTTTGAGTAGGCTGCCTGCCTGTCTTTTGTTCTTTTTATTTAAACAATGACTTTGGCTACAAAGTGAACAAAGAGCCTCTTGCCCCTTTTTTTTCATCTATAATTTGACAATATTTTGTTGTCATATATATATAGTGATTTTGTATATATTTAAGTGAACAAATGAAAAGGCATTGAAGAGGTCAGTTTTGGGTAACACTTTTGTATATTTTGTTTTTGTTTTTTTTATCTACTAAATGAGTTTTTTCGGGGGAATTAAGTGGCTTGTAATGGTCAGATAAATTTTCTCTTTTTAACAATTTTCAAGAGTTATGTCTGTTATTATGAGAAAAGTTTTTAAAAAGGATTAAGGTATCAAGACTTGTTTTTATTTATTTATTTTTTTATATGAAAATGTCTTTAATTTCTTTAATTTCGTACACTAGTTTCCTTCTCTCAAACTCCTGAACAAGACCAAATATTTTGATTCAATATTAGATGGCAAACCTAACTGGAAGTTAAACACTATTTTAAAGACTATGAAAATAGCAGCGATACGAGGAGTACTATTTATATTTCGGGAACTAGCAACTCTAATGTCAATAGCTAAAATCTGGCAACACCATAATAAAGTTTGAAATTTTTTGCATAAGCATACACATAACTTTTTGATGAACAAGTGCTATTTGTTTTTTTTTTTTTCTTTTCAGTGAGTTAAGAAAATCAATTTGGCTAAAAGAGTAAGTTCTCGTTGGTTTATTTGTCACAATTCTTGACTTGGTTTATCTCAACAAGAATGTGTCGATGAAATCATTTCTTTATATGGCGATAAGTCATCCTCAGAAACCACAGTATATCGCTGGTATAGTGAATTAATTTGTGGTGGTAGTTCGATCGCCGATGAATTCTGTGAAGGTTACCCAATATATATTGAGGTGCCACAAGACATCGATGAATTGCCTGAACTGATAATGCAAGATCGTCGTGTGACATATGGTGAGATAGAGATATCCACTTCAATGCATACGATTTTGCCTGAACACTTAGCTGTAAAAAAAAATTTGTTCTCGTTGGATACCCCATAATTCGTTAAGCGCTCAAAAAAAGGCTGGCTTCGATTGGTATAAGGAAATGATTGTAAAGTTCGACCGTGGTGTTTCAAAAGATGTGGATGAGAGTGTGACAGGTGACGGTGCATGGATATGTGCGTACGAGCCGAAAACAAAACTGCAATCTACCGTGTGGGTATTACAAGTTAAGCTAAATCCAACAAAAGTTGTTCGTGAAAAAAGCTCTGCGAAGGAAAATTGGTCGCCTGTTTCATAGTCCCAATGGGCCCTGTGCCCAATGGGCGGTTAATTCTTCGGAGAAATTCGTAAAACCAGCCGCCGAAGACGAAGAATCACTCTTCATCATGGTAATGTGAGCTCTCACACATCTCGTCAAACAGGCGAATTTTTGAGCAGTCAAAACATCGAATTGAGGTCTCACCCACCGTACAGTCCTAATTCGGTATCCAATGATTTCTTCTTGTTTCTGAAAATCAAAGGTAAAATACTGGGTCAACGATTTACGAGCGCCAAAGAAGCAGTTGATGCAGTGAAAACCATGATTTGGGGGTGGAAAAACTGCTTTGAGAAATGGTTTGAACGAATGTGAAAGTGTATTAAACATCAAGGGGAATATTTCGCAAAACAATAAAGCCATTTTTATTTCAAAATATTTGTTATTATTTGCTATTCCTGAAAAAAAAACAGTACCCCTCGTATATTTGTGTTGGTATGGAAAAGAGCTCAAGTCGACATAAGCGACTCTTCAATATGACCACAGATATAAATCCAACAAATAACAAATCGAAGGATAAAGTCTGCTTACCTGCCACCAGTATTATTAAGCTTTTCATTGAAATAAAAGCTGCAGCTTTAAACTTGAGTCAAAAACTAAAAAAAAATGTTATTTTAGCAGTCTATAAGCCTGCTTAGTAGCTATTTTAGTAGTCTAAAACCCGGCTTGTAAAAATAACTTGTTGGCTATTTTTTAAAACAAACTTCCTTTATAAAAGTTAGAAAGGGATGAGCGCAAAACTAACTTTATAAAAGAAAGTTTGTCGTTATATTTGCTTGTAAAGCAAATATAGTGTAGGGTTTAGGTGAGAGAGAAACAAGGAGTAATTAAGAGGTTAATAATTTCTCTTCAACGGTAAGTTATAAGAGATATTTACTTTGAGTTTTAAATTTATTTAAATAGAAATTAAGTTATTTGTATATGTATGTTGATTTTAATAGATATTGTGTGGTTGGTTGATATATTTTGTTCACTTGATGAACAACAAGCGAATAACAAAAGTGTTTCTAATCAAACATAAAAACACCTTTGAATTGCGCTGAATATTAAATTTATATTGGAAGATTCTAATAAGTACTGTAAGTACTGTATACTACAGAGAAAATAACTCAGGTAGTAGCCAGGATAGTAAATAAAATTACCTTAAAATTAGAACAATTCAAAAAAATTCAGCAAATATGTTAAGCAAGAATTCATTAGAAATACATAATTTCAGAAACAAATTCAATAATTTAAGTTTCAATATAAAAACAAAAAAGATTGTATTAAATTAAGTTAATTTGAATAATAGTTTTAGAATTTGTAATTTTTCACTATACAGTTGTATAGTAATATCAGAATATTGAAAACGAACTTTTAAGCCTAAAAACAGACTAAATAATCTGAACTTACGGTTACAGACATATGTAGAAGTGAAGTAACTTCTCCCATATTGTTACGACAATAAGGCTGCGCACCACAGCGTGTATTACATCGCTAAAATAAATAAACAAAAGCTGCTAGAACAACTATACCTGCTGTTTATAAGTAACCAAATCTACAATAACAACCATTAGCAGAGACAAAGTAAATAAAAATAACACGGCAACAACAATAATTAAGCAGCAAAAGATAACAAGTAACAGACAATAAACAAACAACAACAAACACTAAGAGCTGAAAGAGGTAGATGCTCACACACGCATGGCTACAAAAAAACTAAAAAGAAATTAAAAGAAAGAAATGGAATCTACCTGAAATATCGAGAGGTTCGAGAGCTTTCGATGTGTTGTTTACTCAGCCATATAAAAAGCTCATCGATGCGAACAGCAATCAGCTTATGTGTCATAAACTCAGTGAGTGCAGTTTAAGTAAAGTAAACACAGCGAGTGCAGTTTGTGTGAAGAGAGTTTATATGGAGTAAACTTCTGAAGCTAGTAGTGAAGTAAAAACCAGTTTAGTTGGAGCTAACTCAGTAAGGAGAGTCAAGTGTTGATAACCTCTGGTTGAAAAGGTTGTGATGGAACCTAAGTTATAACTACGATTGGGTTGGAAGATCTTTCGAGAGAAAATCTGTCGAGTAATTGTTGTTGTTTACTAAGTTGTAAGCAGAGAGAGTAATTAAGAATAAAAACAAAAAATTTATTTTATTTGAACTAAAGAGTCCGCCAAATAATTTTTTTTTAATGAAAATGCTATAAAAAAACTACTGAATATTTTCAAAAATCTCTTTCTTTATTTGAAAGTACAATCCTTCCGGTTAATAATGGAAAATAATTTCATTCAAATGACTGCCTCGGCTGGCCAAGCAGTAGCCTACACGATTGGTCCAATTTTTAAGCATATTATCGATTGTGTGCAGGCGTATTTCAACAATGGCTTCACGAATATTGTCCTTTAAAGCGTCAATTGTCTCTGGCTTGTTGGCGTAACACTTATCTTTGACGGCACCCCCCAAATAATAGTCCAACGGTGTCAGATCGCAGCTCCGAAGTGGCCAAACTATATCAGCCCTGCGGCTGACAATGCGATCTTCAAAAACAGGGCGCAAATCATCGTGTGTAGCTGCGGCTGTGTGGCACGTAGCGCCGTCCTGTTGAAACCAAATGTTGCTAATATCCTCCTCTTCAATTTTTGTGAACAAAAATTCGTTCAACATGGCCCGATAACGATCGCCATTGACTGTAACGTTCACTCCTTGCTCATTTTCGAAGAAAAATGGCCAATTATGCCTATGGACCAAAATCCGCACCAAACAGTGACTCGTCTTGGGTGTATCGGCTTTTCAATGTATGCGTGCGAGTTTTCTGTGCCCCAAATTCGACAATTTTGCTTGTTTACATACCCGCCAAGATCAAAATGAGCTTCATCTGAAGAGATGATTTTTTTTTTGGCAAAATCGGCATCTTCTGTAAGTCGATCGCAGGCCCAGATTCCCAGCGCTGTTCAAGCGTATACACAACCATATTCGTTCAGGTAAAACTAATTATCTGACAAATCAGACATGAACTAAGTGTTACCATTCACAAAATAAGTACTAGTTGAAAAAAAAACTTTAGATGACGGACCCTATACAATCTATGAACTCAGAAAAACGCGTTTTTAAAAAGGTAAAAACGTAACAATATTAACTTTTGGTTTTAATAAAATCAAATATCGGATAGAATTTCTCTTTTCGGTTTCACAAACAAATCAAAAAAATTGTAATCTTTCTTAAAAATGCATTTTGTACTGGATTTTTACCACAATAATAAAAAAAAAAAAATTATTCTTAAAATATTTTTTACCTACCATAGCCATAAAAAATGAATCCTTTACTTATATCAAAGTTAGGCACTTGACTTATGGGCTATTTTACCGTGAACATATCTTTAATACAAATGTAAAATTTATATTCTAAGAACTTTTTTATAACTTTTTGGAAATAAAAAAAAATTCCACTAATTTTGCAAGAAAAAAATTTTCTGCTAATTTTAGTCAAAGTTTTATTCGCATTTAGTTTTGAATAAAATCAGCAATGGCCAACCGATTTTAATGATTTATAGCTTATTTTATTGTCGACATTTTAGGCTTTAATGTAACTATTTAGAATGTACAATTTTCATTCAGAAAAATTTTTTATGATTTTTTGAAAACAAAAAAATTGCTCTAATTTGGCGCTAAAAATTTTTTTTCCCAATTAAGTTGTGAATAACTCCGAATCTGTTGATAATATAAAAAAATGTTGGTCAGATGATTTATAGAAAATTTTATTCTTAAATATTTGCTGGTACTGACATTTATATCGGTCAAGTCGTTTTCAAGTTGTGATGAAATATATTGACATAACTACTATATTTAAGGCGAAAAATTTTCCACGCCCATAAAAAAAATGAGCCTGATGAAAAAAACTAAAAACGGATTTGAATGTAGCGCATCAAAGTCATTATATTTTATATAGTTTTATTAAAAGGACAGAAAATGTTTTTTTTTAGAGAACAGTGTTATTTTTTAAAGGTGATTGGATCATTAAATGGTAGATTGTACTTTGAAGATATTTACCACAAAAATATCTCCCAAGATAAAATATTAAAAACTTAAACAGTCATTTGTGT